>CM028345.1:21343778-21624427 GCA_016618105.1 Dendrobium huoshanense
ATATTTTTGTTGTTTTTAATTTTTTGAAAACAAGATACAAATACGATAACAGTACAAAAATTCAACAATACGTTCTCTCCCTTTGACATTATCAAAAAGAGAGGAGGCACAAACAAAAACAAAATGACCAAAAGACCAAAAACATTTCCTGATCTAGTGAAAAACAAATATTCTTAAAATGAGAAAGTTACCTCTTGGTTTTAATCAAAAAATTTAGTAGAATTGGATTGACAATGCATAATTAAAAAAAAAAGGTTAGAAAATCAAGAATTGATAATCCAAAATCAAGTTCTTTAAAAAGGCTCAAAAACTTTTTAATTCAATATCTAAATCAAGGAATAAATTAGAGAAAGAAACAATAATTTTTCAAAACTCCTTTCATAGAACATATCTAATAGAAGATCAATGCACGAATTGTTGAATCAAGAATTAAAATTTTTAAAGTCAAGTATCGTAAGTATCAAGGGTTTTCTTAAGCTTTTTAAGAAGTATAAGAATGGTAAGCTTTAACTTTTTGTGCGCTCATTTTATGCCTCTTGACAATTTGTTGGCGCATTGCGCATCTTTTGATACACTTTGTGTATTCTATATTTTTCAATTTGGCGCTTTGCGCATCTTTTATTTTTTGCATCATTGGCCAATTTTTTGTTTTATTATGCTACCTTTCTGAAATCTTAAATACCAAAAGTAAACCCATACTATTGATAAAGTGAATTTCTTGATTAAGAAAATTTTGAATTAAATTCAACAACTTGCAAAAGATTCCTATGTGATAAATAAAATATAGGGAGATAAAAAATTTTAGTTTCAAAAATCAATTTAAAAGATGAAAAAGAGTTTAAATCAAAAGTAGAAAAACCTCTTTTAGGAAACATAGTTTGAAAGTCAAACATGAGTTTCCTTTCTTTGATTGTTTTTAGATAAGTCAATCATAACTTTTACTAAAGATTTCAAGAAAAATTAGGAAGTAAATTTTTCATTTTTAGAAAAGTGAGTGTGTGTGTTGATGAGAAAAAATTTCACAGAGACAAAAAGGAATAAAAAAAATACAAAACGAAAAACATAAAAACAAAAAACACAAAAAAAAAAAAAAACACGACACAAAAAATATGAAAGGCTCTTAACCATTATCTCTCTCCTGGTCCGATGCTTCAGAGACCAGATCTGCCCATGAGATTTTTTGCTTTTCATTATTTCCCCAGTTTAAATTTAACTTCGTCTTACCCTTTTCTTTTGCAGGGAGAATTCCTAAATTAGGGCACTCATTCTTCATATGTCCAGGTTTCCTACATCGAAAGCAAACAATGTCAGAGGAAATATGGACATCCTTACCACTTTTACCTTTCTTCCTCTTTTGCTTATGCATTGGTGAGCTTTGTGATTTGCTTGAAAATTCATTGCTATCGTCACCAACTAAGCTTCCTCTTTCCGTATCTTCGGTTTTTAAAACGATCGTCTCACCTGCATCCAAAAGTCTTTGACTCAACCCTTGCTCGTAGGCAATGAGTGAGCCAATGAAATTATCAATAGAATAATCATTCAAATCTTTTGATTCACAAATAGCAACAACTTTAGCATCAAATTTTTCAAGTAAACAACGAAGAATTTTGTTAACTTTTTCAAAATTTGAAAAATCTTTTCCTAATGCATGCAATGATGTAGTAATTTGAATAAACCTTGTATACATGTCTAAAATTGTTTCAAAAGGTTTCATAGAAAACATTTCAAAATCATGAATTAAAATATTCAACTTGGATTGCTTGATTTCACTAGTGCCTCGTATATGGTGTGCAATTTATCCCAAACTTCCTTACCGGTAGTGCACGTGGATATTAACATAAAATCATCAGAATTTAAAGCACAGAAAAAACAAATTAAAGACTTTGCATTTAATTGAGCATCCATTCGTTCATCCCTATTCCATTGATTAAAAGGAATATCAGTTTTAATTCCATTAACAATACGTGATGGTGATGAATAACCAGTTAAAATCATATGCCACATGCGAAAATCAATTGATTTCAAAAAAGTAGACATGCGAATTTTCCAAAAATCAAATGTAATATTTTCAAACAATGGTGGTCTAGTGATTGAATATCCTTCCGCAAAAATACGATTAGAAATATTAGCCATGGATCGAAATTCAAAAGTTCTTAAAAACTTATTTTATGAAAACCGCTCTGATACCACTTGAAAGTTTGATGGGAATGTTAAGCCCTATGAACTTAGTCCCAAAGCTAACAAAGAGAGGTGAATTGGATAATAAAAAGGATTCTTTAAACAAAGAAATAAAATCACAAACCAAATCACCACAATGAAATCCAAGTGCGGAAATTAAAAACGCGAAAGCAATAATAAGAAAAGAACACACCGGATTTATAGTGGTTCAGTCAAACCTTGACCTACGTCCACTCCTTGGAGGCACCCTCCAAGTATTGCACTAACACAAGTGTCTCTCCTTTAGCTCCCACAACTAGGCGGAGAAGCCCTTACAAAATCACTTTCACCTCCCCCGGTGCGGCGGAGTCGCCGGGTCCTTTGACACCAAAGAGACTTCTTCTTTGGTGAACTTACCTCGAGACAAGCCTTGAATCCGATGGTACTAAGGTGCGAGTTCGCCGGAGCAACCGCGTGGAATCCCCTCCACACTCCCTTGAGTCCCCCCTCACAGGATCTTCTCCCTCTCTCAAACTCCACCCTTTCCACTCTCCCTTTCAAACTCTCTCTTCAAGTTTCCCCCACAAGAACAAAGCTACAATGGCTGCCAAAGACACTTACAAAGTGTCATGCCAAAGCTTAAATAGAAGCTCTCAAAACGAGCTCATTAATGCAAGTTGCCGACATTATCGTCCAGGACGATAGACATATCGTTCTGGCCGATCAGTACAAATTAAGCTCATTAGCCCGGGACGATTTGAGACGATCAGAAGAAAATTGGTTATATCGTCCAGGCCGATCTCACGATCGTCCTGACCGATTAGTTTAAAACCGATTTCAATCGTCCTGATCATAGCCCTGAATACAAGCTGTCCGATGAAGATCATCCAGGCCATCGTCCTGGCCGATCATTCGATCGTCTCGGACGATGTGATCGTATCAATCAACCATTAATGCTTTCTAAAGATACCAGATCAATTTAGGCATGATTGAGTTAGATCGTCCTGGACGATAATAATATCGTCCGGGCCGATTTCCTAAAACAAAGAATTCCTAAACTGATTATGGCGGCTAATTCTTTCTGAATTGAGATTATCGTCCTGGCCGATACAGGTATCGTCCAGGCCGATCTGTTGACGGCTGCCTTAATGAGGATGCCCTAAATAAGGTTTCTGATTTTGGACAGATCGTCCAGGACGATATAAATATCATTCCGGCCGATATTACTAAAAATAGAAAACTTATAGGGAACAACAGGAGATCTTCTAAATTACAATCCAACTCGTCCCACACCAAATACAACAGAATCATGAAAGGAAAAAGATTACAAACTGACTCAGACCTAGTCTACCCAATCTTGAGCTGATTCCAAATTGCAGTCCGATCGTGGGAACCTGAAACGTTAGCACATAAGGCAATCGTAGAGAAATAAGGAATGTTTGCTATCATCAAAATCATAAACCATAGATCCGCAACAATAAGATGGTGGCCTACCACGGATCTAGTCAAAGGAAATATGGTTGGTTTCAAGAATAAGAATAGGTGTAGGTTGGCGAGTTACTATTCGTTCTGATCAAGGCATCTTCTCAATACGGATTGCCCCTTATGGGCCCATATTCAACTTAGTCTATTAACAAAATATGGATATAATATATCGCGGTGTCGACACATCCACATATGCCACTAAAAAAATAATAATAATAATTTTAGGCTCTTAATGTGGTTGTAAACATCATATAATATAAATTAAACTAAAACAAAATATTTTAAATTAAATCCATAATTATCATTCAAGATTATTAATTGATTTGTCACTTGAGTTCAAATTTTATTCATCAAGGGACTCATTATTATTATCATCATGATTTTATATTTCACTTTCTTTCAATTGTAAATCAATAACATGCAAAGTTGGCAAAATTGACAAGCTAACTTCCTAGAAGTACTCCAACATAATAATATCTCATATGCTCAAATTTTGTTAATCACCCATAATAAGGTTACTTTTATTTTAAAGTTTTACTTGAAATATAAATACATGTTAACACACCATTTTCCCTTAGAATCTTCAAATCATCTATCAATGGTTTTAAAACCATATCAATTTTTTACTTCTAAATTATTCAATTCAATTATAATGAGCATAATAAAAATATAAGGTATTATCATGCATATCTATGGTTGATGATAGTAGGCTGTTTTATTATTTGATAATAGGCAATGCTGGATCAAGATTAATAGTTAGACTATGATGGTCCAAAGGTCATAATAATGTAATGGTGGTCGAATTATGGTAGTTTTGAGGACAATAGTTGGGTGAAAATGGCCACAAGATCATAATAGTCCAAAGACTATATTTGATGGTTGATGGAGGTCAAGAAGATTATAGTTAGCAGGTGAAGAAGGTTCTTTCCTTTTAGTTCTTTAATATAAAACTTTGCCTTAGTTAGGAAACCTCTAAACTTCAAATCCTTAGTTATTGAAGCCTTTCAACATAATCTTATCGGGGTAAGCTTCAAATGATCGAGGGAAAGACTCTTTAAAGTTTCATATTGCAATATGTTGACTAAAGCCCCCTAGTCAATGAGGATCATGTTCAGCTCATAACCATTAACTTCAGCAATGACATATAAGGGATGATTGTGCTTGGAAGTCCCTAAGAGAAGATCTCGATCTGAAAAGGAAATACATTGTATTTCTCTCAAATAACATACATCCCCAATAGATTTAGAACAAAAGAAAGCTTGATAAGATTCTGACTCCAGTATTACTTTCACCGGAGTGTCTTTCAATTCGGAAGATAACAACTGAGCATTATAGACACAAAGAAGGGAAGGGATTTTTCTTAATTAAGCCAAAAACTTATAATTTACCTATAACTAAAGGCTTTTTCCTTTCTCCCTAGACTGCTCTTGGTAAGAAGGGATAGGATCATCCTGCTAGGTAATAATATTTTTATCTTTTTCTTTAGTTTTATTATCCATCCTAGGTAGAAGGACTTTCCTTGAATGCAAGTAAACTTCTTGTATTGAGTTAGCCTCAACAGGAGATTCATTTGGATCAGTGTTGATGGCTTATATTGGCTATAAGTAAAGAAATTGGAGTTCGTTCTTGAACTTATCTCCTGATTCCATATAAAACCTACCCTCTAGAATATTAAACATAGGCTCATCCTTACATTTAAACACATCATTACATAAGGGACCATCAACATTACCCGAAATATGCAACACATGAGAAGAATGAATGTTATAATAAATAGAACTAGATGAAATAAAAGATCAAAGCTAGCTAGAATCATCTTCTTTCACTAATTTATCATCAATCAAAGGGAGAACAAAATATGTTAGCATAAGTGCTGAAAGGGGTCCTGTATTCCCCTCTAAAGTTTCAATAATCTTTTTTTCTTTCATATATTTTTTATTACATGAAGAAGAAAAAAAAATGTGCTCAATACACACTACAATAGAAGAAGGAAAAGGAGATAGTGAAGTAACTAGGCTGGAAACTATCGACTTGGCCTGAGAAGGCCTCTTCTCAACTACCTCTGAACTATGAACTACCTAACTGATCATACTCTTTGTCTTATGAGAGAGTCCTAGCTCTCATTCTTCTTCAGAATCGTGGGGTGAAATACTGCCACTATTCTGACCATCACTCTGACTGTCACTTTGGATGGAACCTGAGATCATTTGAATAATCTGAGTAGCCTTACCCTTGGGCTGTACTAAATTACTATCATGTCGATAGATCTTCCCACTGGCCATGAATCTCTTAACTCTATCCATAAATACAAAATAATATTCAATGATATTCCCAATATGTCTACGGAATAGATAGTAAAGTAGATGATCTGTCTGCCCCCTTCTTCCACCCTATTATTCTTTGGGGATGTCAAAATATTTTTCTTAATAAGGAATTTAAATATTTTTAAAGTATGAGATGCAATAAGAGGGGGGTGAATTTGTATTTTTAAAATAAATCCTAAATAGGTTTTCTTTTTTTTTTTTTTAATTTTTCATTTAATTCGAAAACATAACTTAACTAATCAAATATAGAAGCTAATAATTTGATAACAATTGCAATAATGGTGATGAAATTTTAAATCACATAATGGAATACTAAAACCAATTTTTTACCAAGCAGGTATAACAAAGGTAAATGCAAGAAAAGTAAAATATGGAAAATAGAAAAAGTACACATGAAATTTTAATAGTGGTTTGGTCAACCTTAGCCTACATCCACTCCCTGGAGTCCTCCACTCCATAATTTATACTTCTCAAAAGCAGCTAAACTTTTTCTCTCATAGCAAGGAGAAGAAGCCTTTACAAAACTCACTTTCACCTTCCCTGGTGTAGCAGTGCCTCAGATGCTATTTCAACATCTCGTTGATGGAAGCAAACCATCTCATTTTTCTCCCTCCTAGAGAAGGCAGAGAACCTTCGAGGACTTTACCTAGAAGCCTCTCCCCTTAGAGAGATTCCACAAGACTCACCCTGGCCAAAGAAGGAGCATGCGTGTAGCTAGCTCGAAGCAACCATATGATCCCCTCACAAAACATGTCCCTCATGCACAAGCTCATCGTTACTTCTTCTCACAAGCCTTAAATCTCTTCAAAAAGCTCTCCCACAAGAGTTCCTTCAACTGTAATACTCCTCTCTCTCTCTCTCTCTCTCTCTCTCTCTGTCTCTCTCTCTCTCTCTCTCTCTTAATGAATAAACACTATACATATAATAGGCTTCAAGAAACCCTCAAAATTCAAATTAGCCATTTTTATACATACAATAAGATTTAAAGTCATATAGTATGATCAATTCAAAACAACTGTCATCATAGCATAAAGGAGTATGACCAAGTAAAAGTTTTTCAATACATCAAATAGTATAATATAAATATCATTCAGTACGATCTACTTCATTTCTTCTGTTCATATGGGACAAACACTAGGATGACCAAAATTGTCTATATTCATCATTCAATACAATCCTATTCATACAGTATGATTAGATGCGTTTATGCAGATCACCTTGTATGATGTATTAATCAAACAATATGATTACTTTAAAATCAAGAAATCAAGGCTTCGTCTTGTATGATCTTTGGTACAACAAAAAAATACCTCAATTCATCGTACAATATGATCCAATTTATATAGTCTGATAATCAATCAATAATTAAACCTTAATTAATTTGACTAATTATAGGGTTAATTATAGTAAGTTTACAAATCTTCATATAGTAAGATTTGCATCGTATAGTACGATGTGTTCAAAATTCAATCTTTATAAACTTGCTTAAATAAATATGGTAGCTAGGATTTAGGGTTGAAAATAAATTATATAGTATGATCTAGATCGTACAGTATGATTAATTAATACAAGCTAATTTCTAGTTAGTTGTTAAGCTAGACTCTTGACATTTTGTCATACAGTATGATAAAATTGGATAGTATGACCTATATAAAAAATATTTTTTTCCCCTTTAAGAAATCTACTCTCCCCTTTTGTGTTTGCATGATCACTCAATCTACATACATTATTTTATGGCAAACGCAAGAAACTAAAAAATAAAGAAGTAAAAAATGCAGACTTCTTCACATCCTAATCTATCAAGTCCTGAGTCTCAAGTTATCTTGAGTAGTGTGTAATCTTCCTGAGATATTAGTACTCAAAGACAAAAGTAACATTAAAAATATTTAATGAAGAATGGAATAATTCACTCAATGTTGTTTTTCATCATAAAAATCACAAACTAGGAATCCTTGATTGCAACATCTTCTTCATACTCTCCCTCTTAAAGGGATATTCATTACTAAACTTCTCTTGATAGTACTGCTGACTCTTTGGAGTCCTACAGGAGGTTTTAGATAGTACTGCTGACTATCCCAGTGTGTACGATGGCTGTCGTGTATTTAACTAAGCATAGGCTTCTTGTCCGTATCTTATGGCTCAAAAAACACTTTGTACCTCCCCTCTCCTAGGAGGAGGTGCCCCTAAAAACTCCTACTGCTTAAGTCTATGCGAGGGTTGACTCTCAACCTTAGTAGGGACTACAGCGGGAATGTTATCCTGCAAACTAATAACCTTTGTCAATAACTTCTAAAAGGTTTAAATGTTGAAACCCTTTAAGTAAGGTGTAATAGGCCATCTATATTTTTTAACAAAATCTTAACTACATGCTGCTCCTACAACTGAGGCTCACACTAAAGACTGATGTTCTCCATCAGACTATATAATCTGCTAAGATCTCATGGGGACACTGTCTGTCTACAACTAACTCACCCGCTATGAATCTATGCTCATTAGAAATGAACCTCTTGATGAATAACTACTAAATCTCTATGAAGGTACGTACTAAATCATTGGGAATATCATTATTCCATATAAATGCTACCCTAACTAAGCTACTGATGAATAACCTCAACATTAAAGTATTATTCCCTCCTATGTTACAACATATGGTCCAGTATTGAGCCACGTGCTACCTTAAATTCCCGAACCCATCAAAAACTTTTAAATATAGAGAGAAAAAACTTGGGGGGTAAGGATCCTGCTCATACTCTTTTAGGTAAGGATGACCCCTATTAACTTCCTCTGTAGATTTTCTGGAGGAAAAGGCCTACTCAACCTTCTATGCAAACAAATCCTTTATCTACCCTGCGGATCATTGCACTATCTGACTCTAGATTGCGGTACTGAAAGTAATTCTAATATGTGCCACTAGAACTGCTCTCTAGACCATGTTCAATCGTATAGGATATGGTTCTAACATAGGTGGTATTGTCGGCTCATCCATGGATGTAGTAGGAGTACTTATATATGTACCTTAGGGTATGGCCCCCAACATTGTCAATTAGGTTATCATTACCACCATGGCTCTAATTATATCAACCATATGAGTCTATAACTATAGAACTGTAGCATCTATCTCAATCAATTATGGAGATCCACCAACTTCAGCCTCTCCCTCCTCTTCTATATCATCATCTAGCTCTCTCTGCTCATATAAAAGGCCTCATCTTGTGACAATGCACATGCGGTACATAGGTATATCTCCGTATGACTCTTCTTCCAGTAAGTACTCCTCAAAAAAGGTCTAACAAAAAGACTCTATGTATGGGCCCAAAGGGAAAATATCATATGGGGACTATGAATAGCAATTGCATCTACCCAAACTGGTGAACCATTGGGAGGAACAAAATCATTAGTATGTGCCAAAGTATCATAGACCATCAAAATTACCTATGATCCTAAAGGAGCAACTGTATCTAACAATACAATTGCCAAAACTAATTATACAACCATGATAGGTAAGTCTACTTTCCATCATCTCCATACCCATCTGTTGTAATGGGATCTAATAGGGGCATTTAGCTATAAAGGGGAAGCTATAACAACTAAGCTAAGCTGAGATCAGGCAAGCTTCAACTACAATCTATGTTCATCGTGATGTGGGCATTATTCATCAGTGGGAACACCTGCCTGAGGTATGATTGAGGGAAGTACACTAATCAACTATAGTGGTTGCTATCCTCTCTGTCATCGATACCACTGTCTAAGGGACAACAAGTGTAACTAAGCATGTGCTTGAGATATCTAGTGTAGTAACATCTCCCTACTGATGGGCCCTTTATCCCGCACGAAGCGAATGATTCTTTGAATCCTCTGAGTGAGGGATCTACTAGTATTATCCCTAGGGACCCTAGAGTGTAGAAGAGTAGTAGTAATAGGAGGGGCCATCATGATATGAGCGACATCCTCTTCATCACAGCTATGTGCTAGTAGAAAGAAGCATCCTCCCTAAACTACCACAATCTCAGGTATAATGACAACCTCAGGGGTCTGTGTAACTTAAAGTGGGCATGGTTTCTGTTATAATGGTACCACTCTCCATTGAACTGGATCCTGTTGAGCCATTGAACCAGTCATCTAATGTATTGCTACCTCAAATGCAGCTAATCATAATCTCTTTTTTCTATTGTTCCGGCCCCGTCTCCAATAGCCAAAGGTAGAGGATGAGGCTATATCTGAACCCACTGACTGAAGGACTAAGGAAATAAAAGCTACTTTTACAAGGGGTTCCAGGGTCTACTTGACTATCTCTAGGTGTGAGAGCTGAGCAAAAATATAAACTTAATGAGAAAAGGGTGAAGGAGGTTCGGTCTAGGCACCCCTTTTCCTAGATGAGAAATAAGGAGGGGGAATCCAAACACAAGCTACCTCCACTAGAGAAATAGAAGGGGGAACTACTATCAGTCAGATTTGAAGCATTAAAGCAGTCTAAATAATAGGTAGGATAGGTATATTTCACCTAATCGTTAGATGAGTAGGCTGAACGAGAAGTGGCCTAAACCTTGGTTGCCTAGCCACATAGGGTACTAGATGTATACTAACAAGATTAGGATGAGTTGGTGCCAAGTCTATTTGTTGAGCAATTGGATAATCAAAAGGGTGTATGGCTGCGAACCCTCTCCTATATGGAGGAGAAAAGGAAACGCCTCAGAATGGGTCAACCCTCCAAGGTTGACGAGGCCGAGTCAGTAAAGGAACCAGAAGTGATTCCTCCAACTAGAGTACTGGTTAGTAGGGACTCATGGAGTGTCACCCATGAGTTAGAAGCAAAATAAAAGGTAACCAAAGGAACAAAAGACACATGGAACTATTTGCCAATAAAAAGAAATATTTAAAATAGTCAGTATGAGATGATATCATGAGAAAATAAGAATGATGGATAAGGCACAGAATAGCCTAGGAGGCTAGAGATAAACGAACCTAACTTGGGAGAAACCTAGCTAAGGAGAAATAAACCAAACTAGGAAGAACCCTAGCTAAGAGTAGGATGGACCTAACTAAGGAGTACAAAACCTGGAGTACATACAAGAAAGAAAAATATAAAATCTAAAGATGGAGAGAGAAACCTATCCCACCATGGTCACCAGAAACCTGTAGTCCTTTGAAAGGACTCTGCTCAGTGGAGGCTAAATGTAAAGGGTGCGATCGTAATCCCATGGGACGAAATGGTCAGAGGAATTTAAACTCTTCACAAGTGGGCAATAGGAGGATATATAAGATCATACATATGATTTATCATTGATGATAACATATTTCACCTACGCAACTCAAAGGGTAATATGTAGAATCTGATCAAAGTCATAAGATTTCTCCTTCCTGATACATCATCTCTAATAGGGTTTATTTTATATGAGATTTGGTTTCCTACGGGCATAAGCCCTTGTAATTAATTACATCTTAAGCTAGGGCCTAACAAGACTCTTGATTAAGGACTATACAATATTCTCTCAAATGGGATTGGCATATAAGGAGGAGTCTAAGAACTTCCTATTTATAGGGAAAGAAATATTCAACTTGTCTTAGTCAACATGCATGTCTCATATTATCATCCGGAAAGATTAAGGCAGGGAAAAGAAACTGGAGAAAAGAGAACATTGCACTTTGAGCATATAAGAGAGAAAGATGGATGAGGCATCATCCATTGGATGCAGATATATGGGATTTATAGCCTCTAAAGGATAGAGGACTTACCCATCAATGAGGCATACTATGACACACTACTAGTAGTAGCCTTAAACCCTAAATCTATTATGAGTTTAGTATTCTGCACAGAATACTAACACCCATGTCCTAGCAAATACATCATGGACTTATATCCTGCCTCAAAAGGAAAGTCAGTTAACCGCATAATCATATAAAATCCATATTATCTGATATTTATGAAAGATGGGTGGGTGGAGGAATCTCTAAAAATTAAGGCTGATATTTAAAGAACTTCTTAAGTAGCCTCATACTTAAGAATGGTAGTATGCTCCTAAAACTAATGTAATTAAATTTTAATTTTAATTATTTTCTAATGCAATGCATGCTAGTTAAAATCTCCAAATTAAGAATGCCTAAAATTTTAAAAAGGCTTTAAAATAATTTTTGAGAAGACTATACTTCCTTAGGTTCAGCACCTTATCCTTAGAGGTCAGATTATCTAAACTCTACCTGCATGTAGGGAAGCATCTAAACAAGGAATGAGAATAAATCAATAATACACATGTGACCCTGGATGACATTTGATTTATTCTTTAGGTTATTGTCTTTCAAAATTATTTAATTCCTAAAATTTTAGATTTAAATTATAAGTAAAAAAAAATTATCCCTAAAGTGCCTAGCAAAATCAGGTTCATATACATGCAAAAAAACCTATAAAAATATGCAAATTCTACTATGCAAGCAAAGTAAACACATCAATAAAATATCAACCAGAATAAAAAGAGTCCAAAAGTCAATGACAAGTGCCATATAATATATGACCCAGGGTTTGCAGAAAAGTAATGGAGGCCAAGATACATCGACAAATACCAAGATTATATTCCTATAGAATGATGCAAGTCTTAAAAATAAGCATTTCATCTTGATCTTCATCTTATGGTTCTTTTGTGGATCGCCTTCCTTGGATCTTCATATGGTTTGTCCTCAATAGGGTACCCAAATGAAAAGAAATTCCTTGTATAGGTACTTTTTTTTCATTGGATCCCTAATATTTTATTTAAATTCCTTACTTTTATTGACTTTCATAATTCTTTACTTAAAATACATTACATTAAAAATAGAAAAAAATCTAAACTCTCATGCAGGAAGTACAAGAAAACATGGTATTATCGGTGGACCAAATCCACCGGTAATACAAAAAATATGACAGAAAGTTACGGTTTCCAGCGCATTTCCATCGGATATTCATGAGTCGATTTATCACGCATCAGAAAAATATTTTTGATGTACATAATATGCCGAAAACCTTTTCGGCGCACTCTCCGACGCATTACAGGTGAAAAATGTGCTAAAAAAATGGTGTTTATCACCAGATTATTCTGGATTTAAATACACCAAAATTTCTAGCATACCTATCTGCCAAAAATACCGACGGATAAAATGTTGTACTTTACGCTGAAACTAAAGCTACGACTCATTATCATAGCTTTATCCACCGGTATTCCAGGCAGATATGAAATGCCGATAATAATACTGAAATTTGTTGTATCATCATTTTCGGTGAATTACTGACGACAAATCTGTCGGAAATCTGTAGTATTAACAAAAAAAGTTGCTTTTCCAAGCAGCAATCAGATTTTCACACCTGCAAACATATATAAATAATCCTTCCACAACACAGATCTACACATCACAGATTTCAAGAACTTTAATAAATACTTAAAAACATAAATGTTCATTAACACAAATTGTTCACTAACATCAACCAACCAATAATAAAAATATCACAGACTTTTCATTAACACCAAATATTCAAAAACTTAAACAAGTTCATATGACATTGAAAAAACTAAACTAATCTGAATCCGTGGACTCATCCTCATCTGAAGCTACCTCTTTTCCACTCAACTACTCCCTCATTTTGCGCATTTCATCCAACAAATAATTGTGTTGATCTTGCATATGCATTTTTATCTGTGCTTGCAATTGAACTTGTCAATTAGTTTATGATTTCTTACTTGTTCTAGCTCCGCTTGAAACTTATTTGTTGACTATGTAAGGACTCATGTGATCAAGCTACAAAGCTAGATCTAGTAGAGGTCATCCCCTCGTATGCCTGAGCTTACAAACCTAAACCAAAAATCCTGTCATGTTGCATTCCTCCAACAGCTTATGACAAGATGTGGTACTCAGAATACTCGACAGAGCTGCCAAAAGAACCATCACCTATTGCGGGCTGACTCTCCCCAAACTGTGTATACTCCTCCTGTGAAAGTAGAATATATATTTATATAATTGAGACTAAAAATAAAAATTATTAAACATATATACTTTTATGGGCTTTTCTTGCTCACTCATCAATCCATTCTTGATCCTCCTATCGTTTATGAGTATGACTATGCAATTCTATAGGGGTTAGTTCTCTACCCAGCATCTCTTTCTGTAAGAGAATTATATTAATATTTATTTTAAAGAAAAAATTTATAAAAACTTTTAAAATTCATTACCAAACATCGTCTGTGCTCAGTATGTGGAATGTAGCCACCAGTATAAAGGGAACTACCCAAGGCCCCAATATCAGAAGCTCTGTTCTATCAATTTTGATCCCTCCTCCTGCTATACTCTATGCTTCCCCAAGCAGTGTTCAACTCGGCCCATATAGCCTATCCAATTCACAATGGCCGCTCGCTAGTCTTTCTAATGTTTGTGAATATGTTGCGTATCCGAGTGGACCCACGCTTCTCAAAATTCTTTCTAATTTTATCATTGTGCTTGGGAAGCCAACAAAAATCTTTATGTATTCAAAAACAAACAATATAAATTATATATGTTTGTTAGCTTAAGTAAAAATAGATTAAACCATTTAAATAAAAATACCTCAAACTATCTAAATCATATTTCTCGGACTTCTTTCGAGACTTTCTTCTAATAAATATAAGGAGTGTCAAACCTACTCCGTATGATGTCCCGTATTTTATATGTCTGTTATTTTGATGGGTAGAACCTACAAAAATGAGATTATATAAGAAAATAATATAACATATAATAAATATATTTTTTATCTTAAGTAAAAGAGAATGTACGTACATGTCTCCCTCAGGTGCAATCAACATTCAACCATCTATCACCTGCTCTGGTGCAGGGGGTGTCGAAGGTTTACCTATAGCAGGCTGAGGGGGTGGTAGGGGATAGTATGGTGGAAAATATGATGGATATGGATAAGTAAGAGGGGTAGCATAAGGTGGGGGTGGGTTGTAAGGGTATAAAGGAGTACTCTGCGTGGGATTTGGTGATAGAAATCAGGGGTATGGTGAGTAGAACTACGGGCTACTGGGTGTAGGAGTGGGTAATAACTGAGTGGTAGGCTGTGACGATGTGGTAGGCTGAGTGGTAGGCTGATGGGTAAGCTAAGTATGTGTGGCAGGCAGAGACGAAGTGGTCCCCTTAGTACGTACTTTCCTAGAAGGTCCAACCTGACTAGTAATGATGAATGGGTCAAACTTTGCATATCTCCTACCCCGCTTTACTTCTATTATACCATAAATTGGATGTATTCTTATGCCTCTATTCTGTACTAGATCAAACCATTCATAATTGAAGGGATACATAATATTCCAGTGACTGGGATATTCTACCTCTAATATTTCTTATAATACCCCATAGTATTCAGAATCGTCCATTGTATCGGTGTTCCCTCTTACACATACACCATAAATTTCTATCTTCCTTCCTTCACACCAAATTTTTGTTTGAAAATTATAACCATTGATAAAAAATATTTGATAACATTTAAATAATCTATTTGATCCCCAAGCTATGTCAAATAGCCTTTAATACTACGAATCACTGCCTTCAGTGTGAACCTTTAAATAAACAAGATAATATTATTAGCATATTTATTACATGCAGTACTAACTAATTAGGACAAATTATTCAAAATATATCATATTTTTAAACCAAGCAGTAAATTCTTTCTCCACTATCTTCTGGACTTCTCCTTGTTCTGATGTACTGAAACCATCAATGAACATCATATCTTCCTTCCTTCACACCAATTTTTTGTTTGGAAATTATAACTATTGATCAAAAATATTTGATAACATTTAACTAATCTATTTGATCCCCAAGCTAGGTCAAATAGCCCTTGATACTATAAATCACTGTCTTCAGTGTGAACCTTGAAATAAACAAGATAATATTCTTAGCATATTTATTACATGTAGTACTAACTAATTAAGAAAAATTATTCAAAATATACCATATTTTTAAACCAAGCAGTGAACTCTTTCTCCACTATCTTCTAGACTTCTCCTTGTTCTAATGTACTGAAACCATCAATAAACATCGTACAAAGTTTTGAGTTTAGAACAAAGTTGACAATAATGAAAAAATGAACAAACTAACTCATACTTACCCGAGATACAGCTCAACTTCATCATAGTTCAGCAAGATATATAATGTGATACCTGTCATCGACTTATCGACTAAATAGCACATGATGCTAGCTCCTACAGGTTCACCACTTCCATTGAATGCAGATATATTAGAGGATTTATGAACATTTTGAGGTGCTATACTTTCACCTGATTGAGACTTTGTTTCAAAGTAATACAAGTAAAACTGAGTTGTCTCATATATTAAATATGCTTCACAGATAGAGCCTTCGGGACGTGCTTTATTTTTAGCAGTCTTCTTAAGTTTATTTAAATTTCTCTCAAAAGGATACATCCACCAATACTTAACATGTCCACTAACTATAGCCTCATCTGGTAAATGTACTTTTAGATGCTCCATAGAGTCAAAAAATCCTGGAGAAAATATTTTCTTAATTTGATACAGAATGAAAGGAATTTGTTGCTCCTTAAGAATCAAGTTCTCTACGTTTAGTTTAGAAAATCATAAATCTTTGAACCATAAACTTAGCTCGATCAAGGGCTTTAAAATTTGATCTTGTAGATAACTAAAAGCAGTTGGTAATAGATATTGCATGAAGATGTAACAATCATGACTTTTTAATCTGAATAATCTCCCTATTTTTTTGTCAACACACCTGCTTAGATTAGAAGAATATCCATCAGGTACACGTAGGGTCTTCACCCCTTAACAAATTGCTCATTTTGCTCTAAAGTTAATGTGAATGGAGCTTTTAGTTTGAGAAGTTTTTCACCTCCACCATCCTTCAATTTTAATGCTTTCCTCTTACAATTCTCCTTTAAGTCCATCCTTAGTTTTATATTATCTTTAAATTTATCTTTGATGTCCATAACTATATTGAAAATATTATCAAAAATATTTTTCTCTATATGCATAACATACAACTTATGTCTAATCATGTTTGAAAATATCCTGGCAATCTGAACTCAACTAATATTGGAGAATCCATTATTATGAGCATGAACCTCACTCTTTCAAAAATTTCTTCACTACTTAATCTTAGAGGAGGTTGAAAAATTACCATTTTATTTTTAGTAAAAATATCTTTGTTTTGCCTGAAAAGATGACTTGGATGTAAAAATATGTGATGACAATCGAACCAAATGTTCTTCCTACCATACTTTAAAGTGAATGATTTTATATGTTCCATACAATATGGACAAGCTAACTTGCCTGAAGTGTTCCAACCTGAGAGCATACCATATATAGGAAAGTCACCAATTGTCCAAAGTAATGCTGCTCTTAGTCAAAAGTTCTGTTTGGTGGAGATATCATATGTACTTACTCCCTCTTTCTATAATAAACTTAAATCATGAATTAACGGTTGTAAGAATACATCAATCTTCAATTTTGGATTATTTGGCCCTGGAATGATAAGTGTCAGAAATATATAAGGAGTAGTCATACACAACTCTGGAGGAAGATTGGAAGGCGTGAGTATCACGGGCCAATATGAGTAAGGTGAAGTAGACTAACTGAATGGAGTAAAACCATCTACGCATAAACCTAATATTATATTTCTTGGTTCTGCCGTTAATGTGGGATGTGTGTGATCAAAGTGTCTCCAAGCCTCTACTTCTGATGGATGTGTAATAACACCTTCTTACGGAATGTGATCATTATGTCATCTCATATGTGCAGCAGATCTCATGGATGCATATAGCCATTGTGATCTAGGAATTATTGGTAAGTAAAACATCTTGCGGACAGGCACATCCTTCTACTTTCTTTTATTTCTAGATTTTGGTTTAAACCTTGGTTCATTATAATGACGACATGCAATTTCTGAGAAATCTTCTTTAAAGTATAACATGCATCCATTGACACAACAATCTATCTTTGTATATGTCAAACAAAGATTGGAAACTAACTTCTTTGTCCGATATAGATCTGTAGGAATTATATTATCTGTCGGATTTGTTTCCTTAAGCAGACCAATGAATTGTCTAAAACATTCACGTGCAATATTATATTCTTCCTTGATTCTTAATATCTTCACAGCAACAGATAACTCTAAGTGAGTAGTGCACCCTTTTCATATTAGTTGTTGGAAAGCATACAACAAATCATAAACATTCTGTGTCTCCTTATTCAGTAACTCTTTTGTATACTGTTCATATTGTAATCCAGTTGCATCATGAACTAGTTTCTCAAGATTTGGTAGGATTATTCAGCCTGAGCTACATTAGTACTTATAGAAGGATCGCATTGAGAATCAAAATGAGGCTCGTACTCACCATGAGAAGTCCAATACCAATATCGCGGCACGAATCCTCTATGATATAGATCAATAATTACATCATCTAGTCTTAGGTGTACTAGATTTTTATGTTTAGAACATGAACATCGAAACATTCCATATTATATGAAGCTGGCTAGTTGTTTCAATGTCTGAATGAAAAGGTTCACCCCATTAATGAATTCATCTGTTAATGTCTTTTAACCTTGCGCCAATCAGTTATACATCCAAATTCTTTGATTTCTAATATACATAACCTACATATAGGAATAGATAAGTAATGAATTATAATAATTTATGTGACATTCATATATTAACTATCTCTTCTCTCTACCTCTCTCTCTCTCTCTCTTCTTTTATCTCATTTCCTCTCTCACTTTCTTAATCTTATATTCTCGTCATATAGACCAAGTGGGAGGGACTTAAAGGTAAACTTGAATTATGGTGGTCAACTTTAGAGTATAAAGGTTTTTGCTTGAGTAGATCTAAAATTGAATATATGGAGTGTAATTTTATTAGCAATAGACCTAGTGATGGGATTATGACTTTGGGAGATCAAGTCATTAATAAGAGTACACATTTTAGATATCTTGGATGATCTATTATTCAGGGTGATGCTGAAATTGATGGGGATATTAACAGTAGAATTCAAGTTGGATGGTTGAAGTGGAGGAATGCATCGGGCTTATTGTGCAATAGAAAAGTCTCCCTCAAACTTAAGGGAAATTTCTATAAGATGGTGGTGAAACCTGCATTGCTTTATGGTGCCGAATGTTGGCTCTTAAAAGGGAAGTAGAATATTAAGTGTTGTAGAGAAGAGGATGCTTAGGTGGATGAGTGGCTTGATCCTTAGTGATAAGATACGAAATAAACATGCATATACATACACAAAAAGGTTGGAATATATCCAATGTTAGATAAGATTAGAGAGAGTCACCTAGGATACGAAATGAGCATATACATGAAAAGTTTTGAATAGCTCCAGTGGAAGATAAGATTAGAGAGAGCCGCCTAAGATGGTTTGGTCACATTAAATGGAGGCCATCCAATGACTCGGTCGGTTAGGAAAGTTGAGGTATTAGATTTGACTTATGTTAAGAAAGATACAGGTAGACAAAAAAAGACTTGATTAGAAAAATATTAGAAATGATCTTTCTTTATTAGATTTAAATGAGTTTTTGACTTTTAATCAGACTGAATGGAAAAAAAGGATTCATCTAATGAGAATTTTTTGTTTTAACCTCTCTCTCTACCTCTCTCTCTCCCTCTCATTCTCCCCTTCTTCGCTCTTTGTTTATCAACATAAAAAATATCTTAAGTAAAAGAAAACACCAAGGCACATCCTCTAGTAAATGACTAATAAAAAAATAGAAGAAGTAAAATCTTATAATGGATGAAATTGGTGATTGAGGTGACAAACTTCGGCAAACTAGGTTGAATGATCTTCACACTGGATGAGCTACTCCAACCTTTAAAACAAAGTCATTATCATCCTATGAAAATTTATATTAAGAAAAGCAACTAAAAATTTTCATAACTCACGATCGATTTTCGCCAAACCTGTGTCCTTTTGCTGGTGACGTAGGTAGTGATCATCGGCAATGTCTTGTGGAAGTCCGAAAGCCTTAGTGATGGCGATCTAGGGTGGAGCGACGTTGGGGCGATGAGAGTAGATTGGATATGCAAAATAAATGGTGGAAGAAAATGAGTAGCCAAACGAGCTCGAGTTTGAAAATAGGGCTTTCTCTAGCAGAAGTTCCGGCGGATTATACACTGGAACTTTTTCGATGTCTTTTATGCTAGTTATAATTCATTGAGTTTAAAATGGTCGGTGTCTTATCCGTCAGGAAATCTACCTGCTACTTTCCACCATAAAATGCATCGCTTAGAATGAAATGCTTGTATATTCCAACATCTACACTAGTGTATTGTGCGATGGAAAACTACCGATGAATATTCTGCCAAAAAAAATGCCATTGTGCTTCAGTCATGCTTCTGTCGTATAATATGCCGGTATGAACGTCGTGCTTGCCAATGAATAAAAATTTGTCGGAACCTCTGACGGAAATCGCGTGTTTTCCCATAGTGAGGGTTATCCTATGAAGTTAAAATAAAATATCCCAAGTTGACATATATAAAAATAAAAGTACTCATACTAGCCACACTTGGCCATGCTTTTATTTATTTGGGGGCTAAGCGGCTGAAGCACCTGTAGTAATTTATATGTAAACTTTATTTATTTTAGCCCCCATCTAGTGCTGCATGAGCATGGCCACCTACAAAAAATATCATTAGTATCAAAATTATTCCTAACTTATATGTAATCTATTTCATATCAAATCATAAAGATAATTCCATAATAATGATCATTATCGCATTAATTATCATAGAAAGCCAAAACAACCAGTACACGCGCCACATGCAAGTCATCACATCACATAAATAAGAAGAAAGAAATATTGACCTATTCTAAAGCTAGGAGTCGTGTCCTAACAAATAATTATATATATGTGTAGTAGGTTGTGTGGTCTTTGATATGTCCTATGTTGGGTAATTAATTCAAATTATTTGTGATTTGATTTATTAAAGATTAAAGAATAATTTTGATTAAAATTTAAATATTAATGTTTTGAAGAAAATTTTAATTAATTTGGTTGGTTGATCAATTTTAATACTTAGGAAAAAGTTCTCTGAAATTTAAGTTGAATTAGCCAATTTTAAAACACCCGAAGTTATCTTATCCTCTAGGTCAAAGGAGTCAAATATTGATTTTTTTATAAATAAGCTAAGTTCTAGAGTTCTGGTATTTTTGTTAAATATTAGATATTATGGGGAGTAATTAGACTATGAGTTTGTCAAGTTTGGAGTTTTATATACAAATATATGATTTTTAGAAGATCGGGCACAGTTATTGAACTTTGCTTTACCGAGGAGTTGACTTTTTTATATAGGCTAATTTCTAAAATGTTTATATTTTTAATAAATATTGGACTTTAAATAAAGTTGAATGCCTTTTAGTTTACCTAGTTTGAAATTTTCTAGAAATAATTATGATTTTTTAAAGGTTGGGTATTTAATGAATTATTAAAATTGCTTAATTCAGGGAATTTTAGGGATTTTCATTTAAATGAATTCCAAAACTCTTATGGTCACCTCCAAAGGATAGGAATGACTTAAGGAACTAGTCCTAATTATTTAGGAAGTTTTTTGAATTTGTAATAATTTTTTATATAATTAATTTAATTAAAAGGTAATTTTTAATCAAAATTACATAATGTTTATATTAAGGTCCAATTATAAGGCTTTAAATTTTCTTGGATTAAGAATTAAATTCCAAAGTTTTTGGTATATAATTAAATTTTGGGTTTAATATGGGTTTATAATAATTTTTCAATTTTTTTATAATTTAATTAAAGGGGTAAATTAGGGTTAATTAATTAAGTGATTTAGAGGGTCCTAAAGATTTCTAAAAGACTCTAGGGGGTTTGAAATATTCCTATGTTTAAATGGTTTAAGTTTCATGTCAATTGGAGGTGTATCATAATCCCTATAATTTCTTTAACTTTTTTAGACGGGTCCTTAATTATTGTCTTTACCATGTCACTAGGTTGAATAGGTTAAAACAAAGTATCAATGACTAACCATTGGGTAACATAGGCAAATGCAACACATAAAAATAAACCATCTCCTTAGAACTAGGAAATTTTAGGCTAAGTGCTAGTTCATCCTAAAAATGCAAAATTTCTATAATGATTAACATGATTAACAATTTGATTAGTGAATGATTGAAGTCACATTATTCACTAATCCTTCCCCATGAATTCCATTCACATGCTTATACTATGTTTAAAATCAAGGGATCTCTCAATTTTTAATGATTTAAATACATATAATTTTAAAAATAATTTTTAAAATAAGTTTTAAAATAAAATAATTTAAATAACTTAAAATATTTTTTTAGAGATCCTCTTATCATTTTAATATAACTTAAAAATAGTACAAAATAAATTTTTAATTTTAAAAATATTTTATATAATATTTAATTAAATATTAATAAAATATTAAAGTATTTAAATACTAAATTTAATTGAGGAAAATTAGTCCTTTAATATCTAAAATTAATTTTAAATTAAAATAATTAATTTTTTGAAAAACTTTAGGTATTATAATAATTTTTATGATTTAAATTGAATTTAATAATAATTGTTTAAAATTTAAGGTGCTTATAGGGTTTGTAAAATAATTTTAAAATAATTATTAAATAAAATGAAATTAAATTTTAAAATTTCTCTAAAATTTAAAATAGTTAGAAAAAATAAAATAATTATTTTATTAAATTTTAAATAATATTTGAGTTAAATTTAATTTAATATTTAATTGTTTAAAAAAATTACTTAAAACATAAATATCTCTTAAACTAAACTTACTTTAAAATTAAAAATTTTAAAATATTTCTCTAATTTTTTAAAATAAAAAATTTTAATTATTTGATAGTAATTAATTTAAATAAAAAATATTTAGATATTTATAGGTTTAATTATTTAAGATTTATTCAAATTATAAAATTTATCTTTAATTAATTTAATTTTAAATTAATATATTTAAAAATACTCATTTAATTATTTAAAATATTTTAATGGGAAACTTTTAATTCTTTTGAAAAAATTTAATATATTATTTCATTAAATATTAATTAAATTTTAAAACATAAAATTTTTTAAAATAATTTAAAATATATAATATATTTTAAAATAATTTTAATTTCGAATTAAAATTTATTAAATTCTAAAAATTTTAATAAATTATATATATTTTTTGAATTTAAAAAAAATAAATTATTATTTTAAAAATCTAAATTTAAAAAGGATTTTAAAAATAATTTAAAACTAATTTTAAATAAACAGTGGTAGGAATCCTACGGGCGGGCCTTAATTTGCTGCCCCAAACTGAGGCCAATCAATTCATGTCGGCACAATGATTGTGTTACTGGTGATGTTTGCCATAATTATCACGGGATAATTAAGCCCTAGATGTGATTTCATTAACCACATCAATAGTGTATCCCCATCATCCGATCTCCAGCTGAGATGAAGCAACTATAATGATCGAGCCAAACAGAATAATAGACCATGGGATCAGATCCACGATCAAACAAATGTCACAAAATAGATAAATCTAGACCATTGATCATGCAATCAACAGTCTAGATCTTATGTAATGCTATGGCTATATAAATTGAACCCTAATCTAAGAAAATGGCTTGTTCTCTTGATCAGTCTGATCAAATTTAATGAAGTTTTAAATATAGGTAGAATTCATGAAGAGCATTCATGGGGGACCACTTTTGCTATCTAAAATGCACTGTGTGAAAAGTTTTTAGATCTAAGTTTTCTAGACTAAGGTTTGAGATTATACCTAATTCAAATATTAGATTCAGGAAATCTTGGGCTTGTTGCACTTATAGATTGTCCACACTCCTTTTTGTAGAAGAATTTGCAGCTCGAAACACTAATGATTAATGACGAACTAGCTTTGAACGGGTTAGGGCTCAGTTTGCAGGAGATCTCACCACCAGGGAGGCTTTGATAGCGGGTTTTTCTTTTGAGAGGTGGAGGGAGACTAGGGGAGCTCAATGGAACAAAGGCTCAAGCTTGAGGAGGATAAGGGAAAAAGTAAAAAAATAAGATCCACTCTAATAAAGCCTTAGAACCCTATTTATAGTCTCAACCCTATGATGCACTTCCAAGATGGTTTCAAGGTTTAATTAGGAGGGAATTAAGCCTCTTTGGCTGTGTTCTAAGTCAAGGGGAGGCTTCGATGGATTTAAAGGAAAAGGGGTCATGTATTTCACCTAAATAGGTCAAGTTTGACCAAATTAGGCTTGGGTTGATTAAGCCAAGTGTTGACTAGGTCAACTTTATCAATCAAACCCAAATGGTTTAGGGATTGAGCTCAAGGGGATTTGAAATTGATTGAAATCTAAATAAGGGGGCTTTAGGCTAGATTGGTCAACCTAGGTTTACCTTGTCAACTAGGATGACCCAAGACCTCAATCTGGGCTCAACAAACATGGTTTGACTCATTGAATCCAATTGAAGTGGTCTTAGGGTCCGGCTGGGTCAATTTGAACAAGTCAACCATCCTTAATTTTGTGAACAGCAAGGTCACCAATACACAAGAATCAATAAGGATTGATAATTAAACATCCAACATGCCATTTTTCTAATTTTTTAGTGAAATGAACATTTAAGATTTGAATTTTTAATCAACAATGGCCTAGCTCAGTGATGTGGCGCTCTCTCATCTCTCAAGATTTTTTTTCAAGGTAACTAATGATAATTAATAAAACTAATATTCCCTACTTAGAACACCTAAGCTATAAACTTGGTTTCTTGCCTTGAAGTGCTATTTTGAACTACTATAAAAGGTCAAATTATCGATGACCAAAATTCATCAAAAATGAGTAATTTTGCTAGAAAATTGACATTTTCAACATATTTCTTGCATAAATTTAGTTGATGATAAAATAAGTGTCAAAAATTTGATCTGGTAGAATTTTTCCATCGGAGATATTTCTAGCGAATTTATCTAAGTAATTCCATTGAAATTGTGCATCAATATTCATCTTTTACAAATCACTCATTCAAAAATTCAGGCGAAAACCTACCTCCAAAAATATCGATGGACAAATCGCAAAAAACAATTATGCTGGGAACTAAGTGGTAGATTATCAACTAGAAGATTCAACAAAATGTTTTCACTGGAACACAATACCATTTCATCATTTCTCTTTTTCTGGAAGATATTCTATCAAAAATCCATAAAAACCTTAGTATTAGCCTAGCCTATCCCGGAATGGACTGGGATGGAATAGAAAGAACGCGAAGCGCTATAGGGTCGGTTTTTGGGGGTGGGGTCAAAAAGCATGTCGGGAATCGAGGGGGGACATACTGGACGTCACAACTCCCGTCGGTTGGGGGGAAAAAAGATATTTTTTTTCCATTCGAGAAACGATGATTGATTCCTGATGAAGAAAAAACAGGTGAAAGAAAAGTGACATGGGTTGTCAGTAAGCCTTTCTTTCTCAGCTCACTAGACGGGAGAAAAAAAATAGCACTAGCTCACATGATTTATGCAACATAACAAATATGTATTATATATATATATATATATATATATATATATATATATATATATATATATATATATATATATATATATATATATATATATATATATATATATATCATATTCACATTCAAACATTAAACATAAAGACAAGCTACATACATGTAATAACAAATTTGATCACAAACTTTTATTCAACATTCAACAAATAGTTTAAAAATAATAATAAATTTTGTTGCATAATAAAAAATGAACCATAAAATATGCAAACATAGAAATGAAATGACCAACATAAAAATGATATAACTAGTAGTAACAAAAAAAATTTAAGCAGAATCTATCTCCTCTTCTACTTATGCTACTGATGCTAGCTATTTTCCACTAAGCCACTCTGTTAATTTCTATAACTCATCCAACAACAGACTTTGATGTATCTATATCTGCATCGGCATGTCAGCTTGGGATTTTTTGACTTGATTTAGCTATGTTGTAAGGGCAGATGCTTGTTGGCTATACAATGAGTCTTGGCTACTTTTTGAGAAGCTAGAACCACTAGATGTCTTTCCCTCATAAGTGTATATTTGAAATCCTAAACCATAAACATGGCCTTTTTGTCTTCCATATACCACTTAAGACCAAGTGTAGTAGTCAGAATAATCTTTTGATCCCCTAGTAGATCCCTCGCCTACTATAGATTGACTCTCTCAAAGTCGTGTATACTCTTCCTATAAAAGTTAACATAAGATTACTCAATTTACACATGAAACATAAATTTTTAAACATATATACTCATGTAGTCTTTCTTTGCTCGTTCATCAACCCATTACTGGTCCTCCTGCTGTTTGTTGGTATGACTTTATAACTTAACAGTGATCATCTCTCTACTTAATAACTCTATCTATAAAACACTTATATTTGTATTCATCGCTAAGTAAATTATTTAAATCCTTAAAATTTTCTTATCAAATATCATTTATGCTCAGTATGTGGTATTGAGCACCTAGTATAGAGGAAATTACTTATGCCCCCCAACATTAGAAGCTGTGTTTTGTCTATTATGGTCCCTTATCTTGATATAATTTGGGTTGCCCCAAGTACTGCTCAGCTCATCCCACACACTCTCACCTATCTAGAGGGGTTTCTTACTTAAATTTTTAATGTATGTAAATATGCTCATATACAAGTCGAACTACACTTCTTGAGGAACAAATAAAAATCTTTCTACATAAAAAATATTCAATCGTTCTACAAATATTTTCATTAGTACTTAATATATTTTCTACATCATCAATCCAAAACTAAGGAATTAGCCATACATGAAAGAAAAAAATAAGAAAACTCATTTCTATTAAAATAATAGAAGAATAAAATACTTAAAAAAAATATCACCAGTATGGTTCAATGTATATTCTCTACTCTCCTTTAATGTATGGAGTTTCTAAAACAAATATTGAATAAACACTCTAATTATTATATCAAGTACTTCCCTAAATTCCCTTAGTTGTCATCCTAAGTGAGATTTAGAGAAGTACTATAAAATGTACTAAAATTAAACAAGTTACTGAACTTCCGT
The DNA here is from genome assembly GCA_016618105.1 of Dendrobium huoshanense. Taxonomy (NCBI): domain Eukaryota; kingdom Viridiplantae; phylum Streptophyta; class Magnoliopsida; order Asparagales; family Orchidaceae; genus Dendrobium; species Dendrobium huoshanense. The sequence goes on from CM028345.1 coordinate 21,370,804, forward strand.
ATAAACATAACAAAATAACAACCTATAGGAAAACACAAAGTAGGAAAATGGCACTGTGGTGCTTAAAAGATTGGTGCCACTGCACCAAAAAATGAACTAATGCCCTTGCATTATTGTTATTATTCTGTCATAGCGTTTAGTGATATGGATTAGTTACTTAGTGAATCGTTAGATCTTTTTGCTAATAGCTCATGTCCTTGGGAACTTACAACTACTATGATATAGTGCTGCTGACTTTCAAACACTATAGTGCTGAAAGGGAAATTTTGGTGTTGAGGCGTTATAGATTGTGACGCTACGGTGCTAAAAGATAAAGAGTATGGCACTATAAAGTTAATTTTTTAGATATTGCAAAGCTATCCAACAAAGAAGTTAGCACCAAAATGTCAATGTTGTGGCGCTCTAGCAATGCCTTTGATGATGATACAGTGTTGATTTATTTGACATCGCGGTGCTATATTAGATTTAAAATTTTATGTCCTTTTTATATTTCTTCTGCACAATAAAATTAAAATAATACATTTTCACAAAAAAAATATAACACAATAAATAATATATTATTTATACTTATCAATAGATCTAGTAATGAACCCTTATTATTTGACCCTGATATAGAAATGACCTTATACAAATTAAAAAATATATATACTTTAAAAATATCTAACCCAATGTAATACCAATATTATTCTTGACCTCTTAGAGAGTATAATAACCATGCAAAAGAAGGAATCCATCAAAGTTTCAATAAACTTATCATCTAGGTTAATAATGTTTAACTAAAATCAATCATAATTCATATGGTTTAAAGTTTTTAGGTTGGGGAACTCTTATTAAGATCTCAACATATATCGCAGCAGTTTATTGGATATTTATGAAATATTTAATTATAATGATGTTAGTAATGATGTCATTAGATTTAGATCATTCTCATTTTCTCTAAGGGACAAGGATAAGTTGTAGTTGAGTTCTTTACCCCTAGGCTCTATAATCACTTGAAATGAATTGGCTCATAAATTCCGGACAATGTCTTTCCCACCATTAAACATTTTCATACTTAAAAATAAATAACATATTTTGCCGAATTTGAAGGAGATTCAATTTATAAAATTTGATAGAGATTTAAGTAAATACTTAAGAAATGCCTTCACCATGATTTACCAAGTTAATTGGTTATTCAAACATACTATAATAAATTGATAGGGTCCCTTAGGTCAATCAAAGATGTTATAGTTAGCATATTTTTAAAGTCTTAGCCATTTGAGAAAGAATATAAACTATCAGATGAGATGGTTATAAATAATTTTTAATGGCCTTCATATAGTGTGAATCCTAAGAAAGATCCTTAAGTCTAAAAAATTAGAAGCTTTACCAATTTTTACTGCTCAGTTAGCTATAATTTCAAAGAAATGAGATACTATTTGTGTTAATTCAGGATCAGGATCATCTATATAATTAAAGAACATGATATAAATTCTACTAATGATGGGATTATGAATAAGAATTTTATTAGAAGGAAAACTAATCCTTATTTTAATACAAATAATCCATGTTGGATGAACCATCCTAATTTTAGTTGGTTCAATAATGTTTGTCATAATAATCAGTAGAATTAAGGAAAGTCAAATCAAGGAGGAAATTTGAATAATCCTCAATAATATATAGTGAATACTAGATTATATTATCCCCTAAGATTTAATCAAAATAATCATATAAGAGATAAGAAGATGCATTTGGAAGAGGTAGCGATTCAATTGTGAACTCAATTACAAAGTCAAGTTGCTTCAATAAAAATTATGAAAGCCCACTTAGTTTCGCTACTAAGATATTTTTGTAGTAGACCCCCTTGGATAATTTCTAAGTAATACTAAAGCTAACCATAAAAAAAAAGATATGGATTACAATGGATACCAATTGAGGAGTTATAGTGATTCACCCTAGCCAAAATGATAAATATAGAGAAGTCTGGCTCAAGATTATAAATTTAGTGTTATATGGGATGCAACCCTTTTGTATTTTATGTTTGAAGTTTTTTTCATCTATTTAGTTCTCATTTTATGTGAGGTGCCATCTTTACTATGGGATTATTATCTTTTTTTAGCTATGTTTATTTACTATTAGTTTATATTCTTAGTTATATTATTTACATTTCTTTAAAATTCTTATAAGCTTCAGACTATTATGTACTATCCTCTACGGATATTTGTACTTTGATGATTTACTTAGCTAAAATAAATAATTATAATAAATATTATATAAAATTAATATAATAATAAAATCATAGATGATAGTTTGAATGAACATTGCATCATTCATTATTTGGAAAACATAAAATTTAACAAACATAGAACACTTAAGTTATTGACTCATTTTTTATTCTAGAAACTATATATTAATTTATTGACCAACAACAACAACAACATCAAGCCTTTATCCCACTACGTGGTGTTGGCTACATGAATCCTTTTTCTCCGTTGTGTCATATTAAAAGTCAAATAATTTATTGACCAATGAATTAAAAATTAATAATTAAGTTCAACTAAAAAATATGGGTAACGTAAATTAGGAAGATCAAAATAAACTTAAAAATGGAACTAGTGATCTTATTCAATCCTTATATTGAATAAATTAGGATTGCGATATAATAAAGGAAAAATTGATAATCAAAATCATTAAGTATATACTCCACAAGTACTCAAAGAATACAAAATTTGAAAAACTTAAAATGAAATATTTCAAAGAAGAAAAAAGTTGAGTGCATTAGAAAGTTGGCATCTTTTGAAGCAAAAATCCAAATGCATCCTAATGAATAAATCTATTACGATAAGGTAAGTGAACTATAATATATGATGTTGCACTAATGAGCTTTCAAATTAAAATTATAACTTTATACATTTCAAACTACTTCTAGATTGTTATGTATTATCTTATATTTTAGTAATTTTAAATTAATAAATTGTACTTTGTCTATTAAGTGATCAAAAGTTGAAATTTATATTTTCTTGAGGACACACAAAAGTTCAAGTTGGGGGAAATTTATTAAGTGTAAATTTTGTACTACTTGTTTTTTTTTTAATTCATTGAAAAACTATTATTTTAATTGTATTTATGTAGGAAATATTCAATAAAATAAAAATTATAAGTGTTGAGCAGCACCATGTTGCCAACTTATAGTATGCTGCACCGCCTTAGTTATCCTTGGCGAGGCACCTATTTTTGACAATATTGAGCTGAATTTTTTCATTGTGTAACACTACGGCAATGTGAAAAATTTAGCATGGAGCCTCGAGAAAATGTTGTCAAAGCACCATGCCTTTCAATACCTCTACACTAGATTCCCAATTTGAGTGCTGATGTGCTCAAACTTGTGAGCACCATGCGAAAGAAATTACTAGAGTAAGGAACTTTTTTGACTCAATGAAAAATTAGGCTACTACAATTAGTAACCATGCTATGTTAACAAGTGTCATAGTGGAGCCAACATTACAGCGCTGAGGCGCTGATTTATTTTTCACTACTGTAGTGCCACCTTATCGAGCACTATGGTGCATGAATCCATCCATATACTTATAATAATAATTTTTTCAATGATATTATTTGAAAGTTAAATCACATGAGTGAAATGTTATAATTTTATTTGTGTTTCATTAGTACTTTATAGAGTAAAATCTGAGGGAGGCTTGGGAAGAGTGATATTTTTTGTGTAGATCTTAGCCTATTTGTTTAAGTAACTTTGTGATTATTGGAAGGAATGTAAAGGAGATCATTTTACCGCTTTGGGTGATAATTTTTGTATTACTTCTCTTGTAACTTTTCTTCGAATAAATAAAATGAAGATGAGTTTACTTCTTATTTCTTTTATGACTAGCCAATTCACTTATTTTGAGTTAATAATATAAAAAATATAGTATGTACTAATGTAGAATCTTGTGTTTTACAAAATGTATTGATATTTTCAACATCTCTCATTCTTTATTTAATGCATATAATGATCATGTGCGTAGTTAAATTTTAGTATGATATATAACCAAGATAGAGGAATACTTGAATAATTATGACTATTGAAATGAAATGTTTGCAAGCCTAGGTAAATGTTCCTTTTTATGTAGAAATTTTGGTTCTTGATTTTTTATGTTGGAGTGATGGAGCTTAAAGGCAATCTAATTTACTTTCCTAATTTTTTGGTGTTAGCTTCCTGGCACCATAGAATGTACTTAGGCTATTTTATATTGTTGATTAGTAGGAATGTTAAGCTCATAGGTTTCTCTTTGACTTTTTGATAGCTATTTTGAGCAGTGGTGAGCTCGAGGTCCCTTTTAAGTATCATATATTTTTTTTAATCTAATGAATGCGTAGGCCCCTCTACCCCCCCCCCCCCCCCCCCCCCCCCCCCTCAAACAAAAAAAAGTTTATGTGGATAGAAAATTTGTAGGAAGTCAATAAATCTTTCTATGCACTCATGTAAGCTTGACAGAGATTTGCAGATGCATATTTTCTGATTCACATCTACAATTAAGAGACTCATTAAGAAAACCATGTTATTTGCATTAATTAGTTTAAAATACTTTATTATCATAAGTATCAACTTTCTTTGTAATTTTTTCATTTAGTGACAAAAATTCAAAATTTGTATTTTGTTTTAAAGTAGGACAAAGTAGTGCATTTGAAGTAGCTATAGTAGTTATATTACAATTAAGTATAATACTTTCTTATGATTTTAACACTCTACTCTATCACTTTATTACATGGTTTGACACATATCCGTATATATTTTTAGTGGGTTTTATTTATTTTTTATCATAGGAAATCTAATTATATTACAAACTAAATAAATCATATTCAAGATCATACTATTAGCCACACTATCAATATGCAAGTGGACAATTCTGTTGTGAATCTGGATCCAAATATTTTGATTTTGATAATAACAAACATTGTTGTTTCTTTGCCAGTAATATTATTGAATATCTATTTAGTACGCCCTGCTTACTAATCTTTTTGGTCTACAAAGATCACTTGCAATGCAAATCAGCTCAAGATTGAGTAAATTAGGTTTGAGTTTTTTTGTAATTTCATATCAATGTACTTTTTTTTCTTGAGTCAAATCCTGAATATGGTTGACACCAATCTAACTAACCTTACACACACATACTCAGGGGGAAAATTTTGTTGAGTTAAAGATTTTTCTATTTTTTACTATATCGTACAGAATGATAATAGATCTTCTTGGATGGCCTGTTTAAAAATAGAAATTCAGATTAAGGCATTCGGTTAAATAGCAGCCAATCATAATTTAGGTAATGTTTTAATTTTTAATTTTAGTTTTAATTATACAGTATGATGTGTATCTTTCTGGACAATTTTTTACAATCATACATAGATTAATCTAGTGATTAGGAGAGTAATTATGGTTATACTATTAAATCAAATCATTCAGAATTAACCATCTGGATCGTACTAGATGATTTAGTTAGTAAACCATAACTTTACTCTAATCATTTAGGAGGATCGTTGTTGACATCCTGAAACATTTTCAGGAAGATATGGAGTTCACCACCCATCGTCTAATGTCATACTAGAAAATCAATATGGTATTTTAAACTAATCATCCTAGATGGTCTTAAGATCATACAGGATGATCTGTACAAATACTTGTACTGATCGTATAGAGCAAAGGTGATCATCTTAGCTGATAGGGTTATTTTTTACTAATTATACAGGACAACTTTGCTGATACGACTATTTTTAACTAATCTTTAGATTGTTCTGGACGATCAGTTGCGTAGAATTGAAAATTAGGGCTTCTTTTGGAGGCTTTCTATTTAAGCCATGGTATAAACCGAAAGGTTAATCTTTTGATTTGGATTTGATCCAAGGGGGAGCTTAGAGAAGGAAGAGGGAGAGCTTCAGAGGGAGATATATTCTTGTGAGGGGGAGTTATGAGAGAATCACAAAAGTTACTCCATGCAAACTGTTTATCATCATTTTAAAGATGCTCCATTGGTTCCTTGGTAGCTCTGGGGAGATCATCTTCAACATTAGATAAAAGTTTTCTTCCTACTCCAAGAGGAAGTAAAAGGATTCACAGGTTCTCTGCCTACTCTAGGAGGGCGTAAAAGGACACTACAGGAAAAACAGTGAAAACCGGCGGTTTTTACCGGCAGTTATTGTAAACTTACCGGCGGTTTGTCAAATTACCGGCGGTCTAACGGCGGTTCAGTGACCGCCGGTAAAAACGGCGTAGGAAACAAATTCCGACGGCCTTTTACCGACGGTTTATTTTTGCGGCGGTTTTCCGGCGGCTTATACCGCCGGTGATCACCGGAATTTCAACCGTCGGTCTTTCGGCGGTTTGGCCGCCGGTAATGTAACCGCCGGTCATAGTGCCGGCGGTTTTCCGGCGGTTAAACCTGGCGTCGTCTGGTTCATTAGACCGCCGGACGGCGCAGTTAGACCGCCGGTACCGTACCGGCGGTTGACGGCGGTTATAGCCGTCGGTATTACCGACGGTTTAAACCGTCGTGCGTCAATCGTAGCACCGCCGGTGACCGTCGGTAAGCCGCCGGTATTCACCGGCGGTTTAATAATAACACCGGCGGCTTTATATTGCCCGTCCGGTATCGTAGTTTCCGGCGGCCAAACCGCCGGTTAGCCGCCGGAAACCTGTAGCACCTGAAAAAAAAAATTGACAGCATCCCCTCTATTTGAGGGAGGTTCACCCTAAAGTCTAAACCTGCAGAAAAAGCATATATATGTTGGGCAACACGCCGCTATATTCATCACAACCAGAAAATACAAAATTCATCACAACATTACAATCACAAATTCACAAAATAGTTCATGATAATGTTACAATCACAAGTTCAAAAGTTCACAAGTTCTAATTAATACAATCACAAGTTCAAAAGTTCACAAGTTCACAACATTACAATCACAAACATAATAAACATCTAATCATCATCGGTATCCTCACTGTTTGCAGATGGCTGCTCATGTTGGTCCTTCTTCCTTTGTTTTCCAGCTCTGTAGGATTGCAACTCTGTTTGCATTTCATTCTGAGCCTTCCTCATTTCTTCAATCTCTCTAGCTTGAACCCTTTTCATCTCTTCAATCTCTCTAGTAAGTGCTGCAACCCTCTCACTTACAGATTCTTCAGCTCCACTTGGATCATGAAATGCAGAGGTGTATGAACTGCCCTCAATAGCAAAAGCCTGTGAACCCATGCCATATACCCTCCCCCTCTGTCTTCCACCAACAACTTCTGACCATGTCTGATACTCAGAAATATGGGCCGATCCAGAAGATGATCCCTCGCCAGTGGACTGCCGACTTTCTCTAGCTCGTAAGAAATCATCCTGCAAGTTATAAATAGTTTTATTAAAATAAATTTTTATTCTAAAAATCCAAAAAATTTTACTCACATGAGCCTTCTTAGACTTCTCATCAACCCACTGGTGGTCAGCTTGATGTTGATGAGTTCTTGTATGCAGCTCCAATGGTGTTGGCTCCCGACCCAGGTGCTCTTTCTGCAAATTTGATGCTTAGTTATACTAACATAAATATATGTAATAAACCAATTCAAAACACTTACCAGTCGCCGCCTATGTTCTGTATGAGGTACAGATCCACCAGTATGAAGAGAGCTTCCTAAACCGCCGCTGTCAGAGGCTCTGTTCTGTTTATTCTGCTCTCTCTTTTTTATAAACTCCGGGGTAGCCCAAGCACTACTCAAATCTGCCCAAACGCCCTCTCCAATCCAATTAGGCCTCTTCCCGGACTTTCTAATGTCCGTGAACATGTCTCTGAGACGGGTCGCTCCTCTCCTCTCAAAATTTGATCTGATCCTCGTGCTGTACTCAGGCAACCACCTAAATTCTTTCTGTACAAATGTAAGCAATATCAAAAAGATTAGTACAAATTAAATCATATATTTGAAATCATACCAAAAAAAAATTACCTGAAATTCTCCAAACCACATATCTCTAACTGGCTTTGGGATCTTCTTCCAGGATAAGTAAGGAGCATCATACTTATTCTTTATTATATCCCGGATCATATGTATAGGTGGCCTTGAAGGATTGAAGCTGCAAGTGACTTTGTTTATCAATAACATGTAATATATCAAAATAAAAACAACTGAATAACTTAAATTGAACTTACTTATCGCTGTCAGGCTCGATGTATTGACGCTTATCTGTTGCTATTGCAAGATCGGTAGCGCCAACCTCTGGTGGTCGTGATGGTCCACCCTGTTCATGCTGCACCGGATAGGGGTAGTAATATGGGTAAGGGTAAGGAGGGTGAGGACCAGTGGATGGACCAGCAGCCTGTGATGATGGTGGGGGGTAATATGGATAGAATGGAGAAGCATGTGTCTGATCTGGAGAGGGGAAGCGAGGACTCGTCGAGCTGGGAGGGAAGTGGCCAGGGAAGTATGGAGGTGCAACAAGAGGTGGATCTAACTGTCCCTGACCCTGCTCTGGTGAAGGCTGCTGGCTCCTGGAAGGTGGTGGCGGTGGTGGTGTAGGTAGATCTGGTGCAACTGAAGGCCCCTCACCTACCTCAGTCTGTGTGGGTACTCTGCTAGTCGTAATCTTCTTCCGGCGGAACTTTGAGGCAAATGATTTACGAGGAGGATCGTCGCCTGAAGCCATCTGCAATATTAAAACAAAAATAATTAAGAAACAGTTAATAAAACAGTTAATAAAGCAGTTAATAAAGCAGTTAATGAAGCAGTTAATAAAGCAGTTAATGAAGCAGTTAATGAAGCAGGTAATGAATTACGAGAAGCAGTTAATAAAAGACAAGGTGGCAAAATACAATATCATTTCTAAGCAGTAATAAAAATTACATAACATTTAAATTCTACAATTCTAAATTACAGAAACTAATCAGAATCATCAAAACTATTTTCATCACTCTCAAGAGTATCTTCACTTTCATCCTGGTTCTCTTCTTCTTCTGAACTAGTTGAACTATTGACATCTTCTAACTCCATTTCAATAGTAGAGGTTGTAGTTGGCATATCCTCAATTTCAACAGGCATATAACTTGACATCTCATCCTCTTGATGTGCAGTTGCTACAATGTATTGTTGATCAATTATTCCCCGTGCTTTTGTTTTTATGACAGCTAGCCAATCTTGTTTGTCTCTGCGACCACTGGGATATTTGCTGAAATAAACTTGAATAGCTTGGCTTGCTAACACAAATGGATCAAACTTTCCGTATCTTCTACTATGTTTAACATCTACTAAACCATACACAGGATGAACCCTTGTGCCTCTATTTTGTACTGGATCATACCACTGACAGTTAAATAAGCATACAAAGTTCTCATCTTCCCCTGGGTACTCCAAGTCAAGGACCTCATTCAAAATACCATAATAATCACACTCATCTTCTTCATGAGTGTTTCCTCTAACACATACTCCACAATTTTCAGTTTTTCTTCCTTCACTCCACGATTTGGTATGAAATCTGAACCCATTCACTATATATATTGGCCAAGTTTTTACTTTTCGCATTGGACCCCATGCTAATGCTTGCAAACCTTTATCGAAACATTTGTTATCAGGATTTTGTACCTAAAAATATTTTCAAATTTTAGTATTTTTGATAATAAATAAGATTTAAATTTATAAAAAAAAATGTACTCACATATGATCTGAACCAAGTTGGAAATTCATTTGCAACAGCTTGCTCAATTTCCCTTGAATCTGTCAAAGGCAAATTGCTTACGAAATACCTGGTGACAAATAATACATAAGTATTTTAAATAAACATTACTAATTTATTATTAACATTATGTAAGAACTTACTCTAAGATTGGCTCAACTTCTTCACTGTTCAGTAGTACATACAAATTCGCTGTATTTATTTCTAAATCGTTGAGATATCTTTCAACACATTTGCCACTAGGCTTTCCTTGCCTTCTAAATACTGTTAGTGTAGCATGTGATTGTTCTTCTACATCGAAGTCCATGTTACGACCCATTTTTGTTCTTGTACTCCTTACATGTGGCTCGAAATAGTAGGAGCAAAAGTGAGTTGTTTCTTGAGATAAATATGCTTCACATATCGATCCTTCTGGTCGTGCTTTATTCTTAACATATTTCTTCAACTTGTTCAGATATCTATTAATCAAATAAAAATATGTTATCTTAACTGATTCAAAAATATTGAGTAATTAATAAAAATCTTAACACATTTACCTTTCGAAAGGATACATCCAACGATATTGTACAGGTCCACCAACTCTTTCTTCGTAAGGTAGATGGACTGGAAGATGTTCCATAGAATCAAAAAAACCCGGGGGAAATATCTTCTCTAACTTGCATAGGATGATTGGTATGTTATCCTCGTACCTCCGTAAAGCATTTTCACTGAGTTTAGATGAACATAAATCTTTGAAGAAAATGCTAAGCTCAATCAACGGATTTGATATGTAATCCGGTAACATACTGACTATGATCGGAAGAAGAACCTCCATAATTATGTGACAATCATGACTTTTGAGTCCAAATAACCTTGCAGATTTCAAGTCAACACATCGGCTTATATTTGATCCATAACCATCCGGCATTTTTAATCCTTTAAACCACTGACATATCATTCTTTTTTGCTCTAACGTGAAAGAGTAAGGAGCTTTGGGCTTCATTAGTTTACCGTCAGTTGTTGTTACCAACTCCAAATTTTTTCGCCGACAAAACTCTTTAATGTCCATCCTTGCTTTGACATTATCTTTACTCTTGCCTTTAACATCCATAATTGTATTAAAAATATTATCCAGAAAGTTCTTCTCAATGTGCATAACATCCAAGTTATGTCTTATCAAATTAGTTCTCCAATAAGGTAATGTCCAGAAAATACTTTTTTTAATCCAATTATGTTGAACACCATAACCCGGAAATTTTGATTCTGATAGCATTGGATAATCAATAATTGTTGGAATGTTGGATAGTCTCTGTAGTATCTCATCACCACTTAATCTGGGTGGAGGAGGTGATCGTTCAATTCTGTTTTTAACAAATGCTTCTTTATTTCTTCGGAACTGATGATTAGCATTTAAAAACATACGATGACAATCAAACCAAGTATTTTTCCCTCCATGTTTTAATGTGAAAGCTTTATTGTTCTCCATGCAGTAAGGACATGCTAATTTCCCTGCTGTGCTCCAACCAGACAACATACCATAAGCTGGAAAATCACCGATAGTCCACAGCAAAGCAGCTCGAAGGAGAAAATTTTGTTTTATTGATATGTCATATGTGAGCACTCCTTCTTCCCATAATAATTTAAGGTCATCAATTAATGGTTGCAAATAGATATCAATCTTAGCATTCGGATTATGTGGTCCAGGTATAATCAGAGTTAAGAACATGAACGGAGTAGTCATACACATCTCTGGTGGCAGGTTGTATGGTGTTAAAATAACTGGCCAACAAGAATACGGTGTAGCTGTTTGACTATAAGGAGTAAAACCATCAGTACATAATCCCAATCTTATGTTGCGGGGTTCAGCAGCAAATGAAGGATGCACTCGATCAAAATGTTTCCACGCTTCAGCATCTGATGGATGAGAAAGAACATCACTTTTTGCTATTTTCTCCTTATGCCATCTCATATGGCCTGCTGAACTCATTGATGCATAGAGCCGCTGAAGTCTTGGAATAATTGGTAAATAAAACAAACGGGAATATGGCACATCTTTCTTTGGACGACGTTGTTTTCCCGAGTTCTGCTTAAAATGAGGTGCATTGCAGCTGCGACAAATAACTTCTGCTGCATCATCCTTATAGTATAACATACATCCATTGATACAACAATCAATCTTTGTAGCAGTGAGACCCAGCTTGGATACTAATTTCTTTGTTCGGTACAAGTCTGAGGGAATTATATTGTCAGCCGGATTAGTTTCCTTCATAAGACCAATAACATTATTAAAACACTCACGGGGAATATTATACTCAGTTTTAATACTTAGCATCCTCACTGCAATGGATAATTCCGAATGCGTACTGCAACCTTCCCAAATTGGCTTTTGAGCTGAATGTAATAACTCAAAGAATTTTTGTGTCTCTGTATTTGGTGGCTCTTCCACATTAGACCTTAAATTATGACCTGTTACATCAAAAATAAGGTCTTCATAGGGTCTACTCATTTGATCTTCATCAAATGTTTCATAAGCTGTAGATGAACCAGCATGAGCATCTCTATGTGGCTCGTACTCGCCATGTGATGTCCAAATCCAATAGTTTGGAAGAAATCCCCTACGATATAAATCAAGTTTCACATCATCGGGCTTTAGAAATGCTAGATTTTTATGCTTCGAACACGGACATCTAAACATTTTATCAAGCTGAAAGGAAGGCAGTTGAGATGCAACTTGAATGAAAGTTTCAACTCCCTCTATAAATTCAACTGTCAATCCTTTTCGACCCGGCAACAATCTGTTATACATCCAATATCTCTCTTCTTGGATAGTCATTTGGACGTTGAAGCAAACGTCACCCTACATAGTTAGGAAAACATTTATTAGAATACACGCATGTGCAACGTGTTATAAGAACGCATCTCCTTGTCCTAAACTTGGCTAAATATGCACAAGTCTCTATACTCAAATTCATTGTATAATTAGAACTTTGTTTTCGTCATTAATAACAGTTCCTATTGATATGGTAATTGGCATGCATTGAAATCAATATTCCTTTTCCATTGAAATCAATATTTAAGAAGAACAAGCATAATTTCATTATTTTATGAATCTCGAGATTGCGTGACCAAACTTTTTATAATCATTTGCATAACTCTCCACTTTTTCTGTCATTCACATCTCTCCACTTCTTTTTGTCATTCACATCTATATGCGCAAGAAAAGATCAATAATAAGGATTTGTTCGAGATGGTTTTCTTACTACTTCTAAAAGCAGCTTTTTAATTTTTGTACTAAAAATTGATTTAAGAAACATTAAGAAAGCTGCCCAAAAAAAATCTAAATTTCCTATTAACCAACTTTCAATTAGATAAGCGATCAATGAACACAAGGATAACTACTTTATGTTAGAATGGTCTATAAGCTATAAGAAATGTTGTATTAGCATTTATTTTTACATTAATTTTATTAACTATTGCAAATGCAAAATAAGTACTGTATTATTTATTTATTTTGATAGTGATATATGTTGCATACATGCTTATACATTCAATTATAAGTTATAATGGGGCCTATATAGGCACTTTAAGTTCCTTTTTGACCATGCAACAACATGATTAACTATTTTTTAACATATGAAACTAAACCATTTATTACTTATATAGAGAGGAAGCTTTTTATAGCAATAAGTGAAGACACATTTCATATTATTTAAAATGAAAAGTCACCATTGTCAACATTGTGGTTCATCTTTAATTGGCATGCATTGTCAAATCAAAGAGAAACGCCATACATAGTGGTTGAGAACAAATGCCATTAAGTAGCTTCATGGCATTATGTCATGAGTTCTTCAAGAGAAAATAAATTCTATAGCGCACTAATCATATTTTGGTGTAAGGAAGCTGTTTTCTACAAAAGCTTTTAAAAGAATTATTTTCTCTATAATAACTTTACAATCACTTTTACAAAAAATAACAATCATCTCAAACCGACCCTTAATCCTAATTCATAAAAAAATATTAGTAATTAAAAAAAAAACCATTTTTAATCATAAGTCAATATAATTACGAGCTTATTTATGCAATTAGCTATTTTAGTTGCAAAAAACTGCTTTCCATCACAAATCTTAAAAAAAAAGAAGTAAAAAACAAGAAGAAAATAGTAGTCAAGCAAATTTTAGGTGCAACCTTAACAGCTCTACTAAAGGAGAGGGTGTTTATACTTATAAAAATTTATGACGTCTATTTTTAGCTAATTTCTGGCCTACAAAGACAGGAGTAATGGGTGGACCAAATCTCTCAAAAAAAAAAAAAAATGTAAATATTGATTATTAAATTTTATGTGAATAAAGAACAAGCAGTCGGAAAGGATTGTGGATTCTTCTAGTTCCCAAATCTCATAAAAAAAAAAAACTTCAATTATCAGTCGAGGATGAGAAAATATGAGCGCTATTGATTTATGTTATTTTCCTTTTTGGATATTTAACACTTTAATTATACGTAAAATGATATTTTTTTCAATGTTTTATAATTGATGTGTCGTAAAAATTAATCCGATCACACATGAATCTCAAAACATATTTGAATTAGAAATTTCAGGAATCAAATTTAGGGCAATTCAAGCTCTTATTTCAACAAACAAAGTGATGCCCGCTATCTGTGTTGCATGCCGTCGCCATCCACATTGCTCATGCCATGGGTTATATGGTCGATGCATAACATCAACACCAACTCTGACGCCAAACATCATCACCAATATTTGTACTGAATATCTTAGTATTTGTTCTCCTCTCCTCCAACAACAAAAACAAACAACTAATGATATTTCAAAGACGAACAACTCCCATGCTACAAGATTCATCCAATTTTCACCGTAGAATTTGTTCCGTATAGTTTATATCTACTATATCATATCAAAATCTTTCCTAATCAAGAAAAAAGATACTGTTGAGACCATCTTTTATATGTATTATAGATATTTGCATAAAACAATGACTCGAAATGGTAACTTCAATGATTGCATAGAGTTGGGACTTATCAGCAGACTACAAATTGAAAATTCGGCCGGAGAAGAGAGATCGACGGTTACCTTCGGTTAGGGAGTAGGTTGGTGGTCGGAGAAGAGCTATCGGCGGGCGGAGTTGATCTGTCGGCGGCCGGAGAAGACACGTCGGCGGCGGAGTCGATTCGGGGTTCAGGAGGGGTCGGAGGCGAGCTAGGGCAGAGCGACCGAGAGAGAGAAGAGGGAAAAAGTGAAAATGAAATGCGAGGCGCGGGTGTTCATTTTAGGGCTTCTACCGGCGGTTTACCGGCGGTTTGTGCCGTCGGTAAAAATTTACTTATCAACGACGGCCAACACCGTCGGTAAACCGCCGGTCCATATTGTTGTCCGGCGGTTTAGCGACGGTTATATAACCGCCGTTAGTACCGGCGGCACAATGAGGGATAGGCACCGGTAAGCCGCCGTTAAACGCTGGCGGCTAAACCGCCGCCCAAACCGTCGGTAAAACCGGCGGCCTACAAACCGCCGATTATGGCCGCCGGTAATAGCTGTTTTTCCTGTAGTGGGATTCAAGGTTCTCTTCCTACTCCAAGTGAGAGTAAAATGATTAAAGAATCTCTGCCTCATCATGTCAGTGGAAAGATTTATTAAGAGCTTCTCCGCCTTATCATGGGAGGAAAAGGAGAGTCACTTCAATTTAGTGTCATACTTGGAGAGGGAGCCTCCAAGGAGTGTACATAGATCAAATTTAACCAAATCACTATAAAATTCGATGTGTTATTTCTTATTATTTTTCAACGTATTTTATTTTCGCACCATTTTCTGTGATTTCTTCTGAGATTGAAATATTTGATCATATTACTATTGTGAATATTATTTTTCTTTCGCATAAAAAGTTATTGTGTAGTTTTAAAATATTTAAATAGATCAAAAAATATTTTTTTTTTATGTTTTTTTAAAACAACCAACTCACCCCCTCACCCCCACCCCCACCCCCCCCCCCCCCCCCCTCTGCTTAACCTCGGGCTAGTTCTTTAGGGTTTAATACTGAAAGTTCGTTAGGGATGTTAAGCCCTTATGAACTAATCCTGAGACTAACCAAGAGGGGGGTTGAATTGGTATTTAAAATGTTTTCCAAGCAAAAATATAAACACAACAAAAACAAGATTCACCACAAGAGAAATGAAGTACATAAATTAAATGTAGAAAAATAATAAGAAAAAACACACCAGATTTATAGTGGTTCGGTCCAACTTGACCTATTTCCACTCCTTAGAGGCACCGTTTGAGTATTGCACTAAAATCAGTGTCTCTCTTTTAGCCCCCACAGCTAGGCAGAGAAGCTCTTATAAAACAACTTCAACCTTCCCCAGTGCGGCGGGGTAGCTGAGTCCTTTGACACCAAAGAGATCTTCTTCTTCTCAAAACTTCCCTCAAGATGAACCTTGAATCTAATGGTACTAAGGTGCAAGATCAATGGAGCAACTGTGTGAAATCCCCTCCATAATCCCTTGAAACTTCATCCAAGGATCTTTACCCTCTCTTAAACTCCACCCTTTCCTCTCTCCCTTTCAAGTTCTCTCTTTAAGTTTCATATAGAAGAACGAAGCTTTAATGACTACTAAACACACTTACATGTATAAAACAGTTGTCTTAAATAAAAGATCTCCAAATTTCCTGTTAATTACAATAAATTGATATTATCGTCCATGATGATATTCATATCATCCTGTACAATTAGTTCAAATTGTTGAGCATCGTCTAGAACATCACCCTGATTGTACGTCCGGACAATGAAAAAGTAAATTGATCATCCGGGATGATCTCACGATCGTCTGGGCTGATTAGTACAAAAAAGCACATATCATCCAGAGCATCACCTAGAATGGAGCCGGGCCAATTATTGATCATCTAGAAAGAACTATGGTTTGTGAATTGATCATCCCGAATAATCTTACAATCAACCAGGATGATATGATCGAGTAATCAAACCATAATTACTTTCTTTAATTACCAGATTAATTTAGGTCTAATTATACTGCATCATCCAAGATGATGTCCTGAAAGATGTCCAAAAATAAAAAATGCCTAAATAAAATGGTATTTGATTCTTTCTAATTTGAGCCTATCGTCCCGTACAATGATACTATCATCTTGGACAATTCACTTAATTGTGTCTGCCTTAACTAGGATTCCATAGTTAGTATTTCTATTTTTAATTGATCATCCAAGACGATTTTTAGATCATCCTGAATGAAGTGATCACAATAGAAATCACTACCAAATAGATAGAATTTTTCCCAAGTGTGTGTGTGTAAGGTTATTAAGTAAGCATAAAACCTTACAGGACAAGACATAAGAAATAAAAAAAAATACTAATGAATATTACAAATAAAACTTATTCTACCAAATCTTGTGCCTTGAATGGTGCATCGTAATCCTGAAAAGTTAGTATACACACAAACAAAAATATATTACAAATATAAGTAGACAAAAGAAAGTGAGCCACAATATTTATTATCATCAAAAATATAAACTCATAAGCTTGAGTTGTAACAATCTCCCCCTTTTTTATGATGAGAAATATTACAGGTTGAACTTACAAAATTAAAAATACTTTCCCCTAATCTCCCCCTCACTAGAATAAAAATTTAAAATTAGGGAAAAACAAAATTTTGTTGTTTTTATTTTTATTTTTAAAAAATAAATGGTTAAAAAAAGATACAAATACAACAGTACGTTCTCCCCCTTTGACATTATCAAAAATAGGAGGGGCATAAAAAAAGAAAAAATTGATTAAAAAACAAAATGATCCCTGATTTAGTAAAAAAAATAAAATATTCTTAAAATGAGAAAGTTACCTCTTAATTTTACTTAAAAACTTAGTAAGGAATGTATTAACAACGCATAACCCAGAAAGATTAGAAATTCAAAAATTATTAATCTAAGCTCAAGTTCTTTTAAAGGTATAAAAACTTTTTAATATAATATGTAAATCAAGGAACAAATTAGAAAAAGAAAACTATTTTTTTTTTTCAAAAATCCTTTCATAAAATATATCTAATAAAAGATTAATCTAAAAATTATTAAATCAAAAATCATAATTTTCAAGCTAAAGTATCAATAGATAAAAAAGTTTTCTTAAGATTTAAGAAGTACAAGAAAGGTAAGCTTACTTTTTGTGTGCTCATTATATGCCTCTTGTAATTTTTTTGGCGCACTTTGCGCATCTTTTAATTTTTGATACACTGTGTATTTTTTTCAATTTGGCGTCACTGCACATCTTTTGATTTGGCATCATTGGCCACTTTTTTTATCAACAAAAAGTGCTACCTTTTTGAAATTTTAAAAACTAAAAAAAAGTTATTCTATTAACAAAATTAACTACTTGATTAAGAAAATTATGAGATGGATTCAATAACTTGTAAAAGATCCCTATGCGATTGACAAAGTGTAGGGAGACGAAAAAAGTTTAATTTTAGAATTCAATATGTAATATGATGAAGGTTTTCAATCAAAAGAAAAATAACCTCTTTAAAAAAGAGATAGAGAGACTAAATCATGAGTTTCCTTCCTTTGACTATTTTTTAGAGAAGCCAATCCCAACTTACAAGAATTCAAGAAAAATAAGAGGTAGTTTTTTTTTATTTTAAAAAAAGTGACATGTGTATGTTGATTAGAGAGAACTTCATAAAAAGAAGAAGTAAAGATAAATTTAAAATTTTAACATAAGAAAAAAGGAATAAAAAAGAATAAACTCAAAGAAAATACTGAAAATAAACACAAATACTAAGAAAAAATATGCATACACAATGAAGACACAAACAAGGGTTTAAGCACCATCTTGCTCTTGGTCTTATGATTCTGAAGCTAGGTCTGCCTAGGAGATTTTTTGTTTTTCATTATTTATCTTTTTTACAATTTGCTTAGCTTTACCATTTTATTTTGCAGGAAGAGTTCTCAAATTATGGCACTGATTTTTTGTTTCCTACATCTAAATCAAATAACATCAAAAGAAATCTTAACATTCTTACCATTTTTACCTTTATTCAACTTTTATTGATGCTTATGTTTTTGTGAGCATCCCAATTTTCTTGATAAGCCATCGCTTTTGTCACCAACAAAGCCATTTTTCTCTGTGTTTTTAACGTTTAGCACTATCGTTTCACCTACATCCAAAAGTCTTTGGCCTAAACTTTACTTGTATGCAATGAGTGAGCCAATAAAATTATCAATATAATATTTATTCAAAATTTTCAATTCACAGATAGCAATAACTTTGGCATCAAACTTATCAAGTAGGCAATATAGAAATTTATTGACTTTTTGAAAGTTTGAAAATTCTTTACCTAAAGCAAATAATGTTGTCACAATTTGAATAAACCTAGTATATATGTTTAAGATAGCCTTATAAGGTTTCATGCAAAATAGCTCATAATCATGCATTAAAGAATTCAACCTGGATTATTTTATTTCACTAGTGCCTTCATATATAATATGTAATTTATTCCAAATTTTCTTATCAATAGTGCATGTGGATACAAACATACAATCTTTATAATTTAAAGCAAAGAAAAATAGTTTAATGATTTAGCATTCAATTGAGCATTGATTTGTTCTTCCCTACTCTATTTATTAAAAGAAATATCAGTTTTATTTCCATCTATAATACATGACGATACATAATAACTAGTTAAAATCATTTTCCATATTCGGTAATCAATTGATTGCAAGAAAGTATACATGAAAATTTTCAAAAAATCAGAAGTAATATTTTCAAATAAAGATTATTGGGTGATTAAATAATCTTCCGCAATATTATGATAACTAAAATTAGCCATTGATCTTTCTCCAAAAGTTCTCGAAAACTTAATTTTTGGATCCTGCTCTGATACCACTTGAAAGTTCTTTAGGGATGTTAAGCCCTTATGAAGTAGTCCCAATGCTAACCAAGAGGGGGTGAATTGGTATTTAAAAATTTATCCAAGTAAAAATACAAACACAACCAAAATAAGATTAACCATAAGAGAAACAAAGTGCAAAAATTAAATGCAGAAAAATAATAAGAAAGAACAAACCAAATTTATAGTGGTTCAATCCAACTTGACGTATGTCCACTCCTTGTAGGAACCCTCCGAGTATTTCACTAAACTTTGTGTCTCTCCTTTAGACCCTACAGCTAGGCAGAGAATACCTTAAAAAATCACTTCCACCTTCCCTGGTGCGGTGGAGTAGTCGGGCCCTTTAACACTAAAGAGATCTTCCTCTTCCCAAAACTTTCCTCAAGATGAATCTTGAATCTGATGGTACTAAGATGCAAGCTCGCCAAAGAAACTGTGTGGAATCCTCTCCACACTCCCTTGAAACCCCCTCCAAGGATCTTCTCCCTCTCTCAAACTCCCCCTTTTCTCTCTCCCTTTCAGGTTCTCTCTTCAAGTTTCCTCAAGAAGAACGAAGCTTCAATGGCTATCAAAGACCCTTACTTGTATAAATAAGAGGTCTTAAATATAGAACTCTAAATTTGCTCTTATTTAAAACAAACCTATATTATCATCTAGGATGATATTCATATCATCCTTTAAAATTAGTTTAAATAATTGAGCATCGTCCAGAACATCGCCCTGATTGTATGTCTGGATGATGGAAAAGTAAACTTATCATCCGAACCGATTAGTATAAAAAATAACATATCATTAAGAGCATCACCCTGGTTAGAGCCAGGCTAATTATTGATCATCCAGAAAGAACTAAGGTTTATAAATTAATCATCCTGGATGATCCTATGATTATCCAGAATGATATGATCTAGCAATCAAACCTTCATTATTTTCCTTAATTACCAGATTAATTTAGACATAATTTTACTAAATCATCCAAGATGATGTTCTAGAAGATGTCCAAAAATAAAAGATTCCTAAATAGATATGGCAATTTATTCTTTCTGATTTGAGCCTATCATCCCATACGATGATACTATAGTCTTGGACAATTCGCTTAATTGCAGCTGCCTTAACCATGATGCCCTAATTTGGGTTTTTATTCTTAACTTATCTTTTACGATGATTTTTGGATCATCCTAGATGATGTGATCACAACAGAAAACACTACAAAATAGATAGAATTTTTCCCAAATGTATGTGTGTAAGGTTATAAAGAAAGTGTACACCCTTACAAAATAAGACTCAAGAAATAAAAAAAATACCAATGAATATTACAAATAAAACTTGTTCTACCAAATCTTAAGCCTTGAATGGTACATCATAATCCTGAAAAGTTATTATACACAAAAATAAAATATTTTATAGATACAGGTAGATAACAAAAAGTGAGCCACAATATTTTTTATTAACAAAAACATAAACTCATAAGCTTGAGTTTCAATAAACACCGCTTACAAACTTTTAAGTGGTATCAGAGCCAGATTCATAAAATTAAGATTTAAAAAATATAAGAAATTTGGGATAGATTGTGCATAACATATGAAGGTACAAATGAAGTTAAATAATCTAGACTGATTATTATTTTTGCAAAACTATGAACTTTTCTACATGAAATCTAATGAATCAATTTTTGAGATGTATACTAGGTTTACACAAATTGTTACATCACTACATGCCTTAGAAAAAGAACTAACAAATTATTAAAAAGTTAACAAATTTTTGAGAAGTTTACCTTCTTCCATTGATGCAAAAATTGCTTCCATTGTTGAATATAAAGACTTCAATGTTTGTTTAATTGATAACTTACTTGGATTACTAATTGCTTATGAGCAAGGAGTGAACCAAAGATAGTGTGCGGGCAACAAGGAAAAGGAGAACATGTAGCCTTAAAGGCTAGTGATTCTTATACTAATTTTTTTTGTTATAAAAATGATGATGTTACTTTAATAAAAGGCAATTCAAGAGCTTTTTGAGGAAAAAGCAAAAGCATCATCAGAAATGGAATAAGGGTAAAAATAATAAAAATTCTAAAACTTTTTATGAAGTTATTTGTTTTGAATGCTGGAAGCTAGAGTATATAAATTTTGATTTCCCAACTCTAAAGGTTCACCCAAAAAAAAAAGAAGGGCGAGGAAAAACCTAAGTTCATGAAGGTTAAGAAAAGGATTCAAAAGGCTTTTTGGGAGGACTTAGCATCAGACTCCTCTAAAAATGAAGCTAAATAGGAGGTAACAAACCAGTGTTTAATGGGTGATGAACATCTTGATCACTCTGATCAGGAAGAGGTATGTGAGGTTACTTATAATCATTTGCATGAAGTTTTTGAAAAAATTCATTCTTTATATAGGAAGCTCATGAAATTGCATGATATTTTTAAAACTAATTTTTTAACTTTACAAAACGTGCATGAGTGTCCGAGAAAAGATCATTCCACTTTATATAAAAATCATATGAATTTATTTGATGAATTTAATGAATTGAATAAAAAGAATCTTGATTTAATAAATGAGCATGATTCCTTAAAAGGTTTATATGTTGAGTTAGAAAATGTATATAAGGACTTTAAGGAGCATGCTTTGAAAATAGAAAATTCAATTCTTATAAATGCAAATAAGTGTTTAAAAGTTAAATTGATTGCTTTTAAAAAATAAGAAACCACCCATAATGTTTGAGTTTTACAATCCATCATATCAACATGAATCATTCAAACCTAGGAAGAGGCACTATAACCTGAGTAGATTAGTAAACCCTTTTCCTTGTGTTCGAAGTTTTTGTTATGGCATGCCAGGACATATCTCCCATACATATACCATTTACCGTAGAACATATTTAATATGGATAACTAAAGTTTCAAATTCACAGCATATCATCCATGTATTTCAATCTTATTTTTATAAGATGGGACCTAAACCTATTTGGGTTCCCAAATCTAACATATGTTGACTTTGTAGGGGTGCTCTTACAAATGGCCTTATGAGAGAATGTGGTACCCAGATAGTGGATATTCAAGACATATTATTGGAGATATAAATCAATTCATTTTTCTCGAGGCCATGGTAGGAGGCAAGGTACACTACAAAAAGTGCTAATTACCAACAACATTTTTTGGCAGTTCATATTACTTTTCTGACAGTTTGAGAATATACCAGCACTTTTTTGGCAGTAAGTTAAATGCCGGTATAAACCACATAGAAAATAAATTACGTCAACTATTTTCTGGCAGCTAAACATTCTAATGGCTTTGTGGCATCTCAAACAACCAATAAATTCCTGCACTTAAAGCACCGACGATCGTCGGGTAATTACCGACGACATATCATCCTTCCTAAATATAGGTAGTACTAGTGGGTGTCCATCGGCAGACTGCCAGCATTTACTATTTACTGTATTAAAACTCTGGTGGTTAAATAAACCTTGCGATATTGATGTTTTTGATGGCCAAATTATTGTTTAGCCACCAGAGACATGTAGCATTTTAAAAACAATTTTGCAGCCCCCCTTTATTTACACCAATTTTCATAATACCTATACAAAATTCAAAACATATATAAAATATGAACTTTAAGAGTGACGCGCCACTATACATAACTCATATAAACGGAGTCTAAATTCAACATAACATTTCATATGCAATAACAAAATACAATCAATATATTATATTTTCACAATCCACAATAAGCAGGAATAATTCCTTAAATAAAGAAGAATGCATATGTTCTAAAATAAACATAATATATGAAATCTACACTAAGATGTTCAAAATACACCAAAAATTTCATCAAATAAATAATAGAACTAATCATCCTCCATGTCCTTGTTGCCTTATGATTCATGTGTTTATTCTTATCCTTTCTTCTTCTTATTTTCATCTCGATATAATTGCAATTCTGCCTGCATCTCATTTTAAATCATTCTCGTCTCCTCTATTTCTCTTATTAAGGCAACAACCTTATGGCTAACAGTTTCTTCAACTCCACTAACATCATAAAATAATAATGTAAATGAACTTTCCTCATAAGCATATCCCTACGGACCTAAGCCATAAACCCTCCCCCTCTACTTTCCTCCAATATCATCTGACCATGTTTGAAACTCAAAATACTTGGTCAATCCTGAAGATGATCTCTCGCCAGTAGACTGATGACTTTCCCAAACTCATATAAAATCATGTTGCGAATAAATCCATAAAATAATTTTATATTTATTTTATTTTATCAATCTAAAAATTATACTCACATGAGCTTTTTCTGCCTTCTGATCTACCCACTGATTGTTAGCTTGATGTTACTAAATTCTCTTATGCAACTACAGTAGTGTTGGCTCCCCACCAAGAAACTCTTTCTATAAATAGAAAATATAGTTAAAAAAATATGCATATATTTCTTAAACTTATTGAAAGTTTTTGCCAGTCAGCTTCTATGTTTAATATGACACACAAATCCACTAAAAGTCTGAATAGGTTATTAGACCTATTAAATTTTTACAAAGCTAACCAAGAGGGGGGTGAATTAGTAATTTAGAAAACTTCTTGCAATTTTTAGAAAATCAATTTAATGATTTTTAAGCACAATAAAAATTTATCAAAATAAAATTTTCAACCACAAAATTAAATTATAAGAAATAAAAATATTAAAAACTATAGATAAAAACACAAAAAAATTTAGTTGTTTGGTCCAACTAGACATACGTCTAATCACTAAAGACTCCCTCCTCAAGCATTACACTATACCAAAGTGACTCTCTGATAACGAGGAGAACCCCTTAAAATAACCAATCTTCCATTAACCCTGGTGCGGCAAAGTACCATCATCCTTTCTCACCCTCCTGGTGAGGGAAGAGAATCGATGTCCTTTCTCACCATCCTGGTGATGGTAGAGAATAGGCATCCTTTCCCATCCTTCTGGTGTCAGTAAAGAACTATCATCCTTTCACACCCTCTTGGTGTCAGTAGAGTATAGGCGCTCCTTTGAAAATCTTCTTTCAAGAGTCTTCAAGAAAGTAGGGTAAAACTTTGAAGAACAAGCAAGAGATCCTCACCGTTGGGAACCTTGTGAATCCCCTAACAAATCCCTATTAAGAGATCTCTCATTCTCCAATCTCAAGACACTCTTCCAAACACCTCCAAGTGCACTATCAAAAGAAATTTATAGCTGGAGTTCTATGTCTATTAGTTTTTAGGACACTTAAATATGAAATATAGAAACAATCATCCAGATAACTAAAAACTTCAATTTAATCATCTTGGATCGTATAGTACAATCATAGTTCGTACATACAAATAGTTAAAAATTGAATATATTTGTTCGGTATGATTGCGATCGGACATATTTCATACACTGATCAGTATGCGTATGATTTTAACATCATATAGTATAAACTATTTAAAAATCAATAGGTTTGTCCTGTACGATCATGTACGAACCAATTTCATACACTGATCGATGTACATATAAATCTAACATCTTATAATATGAAATGTTCAAAAATGAATAGGTTCATCCAGTATGATTGTATATAGACCAATTTTGTACATTGGTCAGCATACGCATGTTTCTAACATCATATAGTACGAACTATTCAAAAGTTAATAATTTCATCCGATATGATTGTGTATGGACCAATTTCATTCACTGCTCAGCATACACATGATTCTAACATTGTATAGTATAAACTATTCAAAAATGAACAAGTTTAACCAATATGATCATGTTCTAGTCTATTTCGTACACTAGTCAGCAAACGTATGATTCTAACATTGTATAGTACAAACTGTTCAAAAATGAACAAGTTTTTTCCAGAACGATCATGTACGGACCCATTTCGTACACTTTTCGGCGTAAGTATGATATTCATTTCAAACATTATGATTAGTTTAATGAAATCATGCATCATTTGGTATGAATATGGATGAGCCCATTTAATACACTAATTGACATCGGAACGAACTCAAGTTTGTAGAGTATGATTATTTAAAAAAATCTAAGGCACTATTTAATTAAATATTTTTTGGAGGAATACATAACTTAAATCATCCCTTACAATCCATAATCGTACAGTATAATTAGTTTTAAAAATATAAGTTTTTACACTCCTCTAGTGTATATGTGCACGATTACCCAATTACATCACACTCTCTCATACTCATAAATAATATAAAGAGTATAGACTATAATTATAATAAACCCTAATATAATATTTCTTGAAGTCTTAAAAAGTTTGAAGTATGATTTCCATAAAATATTAGTACGAATAAAAAAACAAACATTATTTCTAATATATATTAGGGGAAATAACAATCACCATAATAAAATTTTAGAATCATCAAAAACACATATGATCTAAAAATATAATTATGAAAATTAAGATGCAACATCCACCAATATGGATAGATCTTCTTAAACCCCCACAATAATATGCTCTATTTTGCTTATTTTTCTCTCTTATTTTGGTGAAGTCAGGGCTCATCCAAGCTCTACTCAAATCTGCCAATACTCCCTCTCCAATCCCTAATGGATGTTGCCTGAACTTTCTAATATCGGTGAATATGTCCCTACGATGAGTCAATCATGTCCTCTCAAAATTTGTTCTAATCCATGTGCCATGCTTAGGAAACCACCTAAAATATTTTTGTAAAATACAAGTATAATAAATAATATTAATAAAAATAAAATAAAATATTTTAATTTATGACAAATAAATATACTTGAAATTTTCTAAACCAGATATCCCTAATTTCCATTGGGATCTTCTTCCATGATTATTAAGGAGCATCATATTTGATCTACATGATGCCCCGAATCTTATGGGTAGGTGGCCATGAGGGATTGAAGCTACAGGTTAAATTTTTTATCAATAACATATAATAGAAAATATTATAATAATTTTACAAAATAAACTAAACTCACGCATCACCCTCAGGCTCAATGTATACATCCGTATCTGCTACAGCTATAGGATCCCTAGCACCAACCTCTACTTGTGTACATGTTCTACCATGTTCTGGTTGTACAGGATGTGGGTAATAATAGGGGTGGTGGTAAGGAGAGTAAGGGATGGTAGATTTAGCTATTTGTGATTTTGGAGGGGGGTAATATAGATAGAATAGAGCTGAATGTGTCTTATCTGGAGCTGAATGTGTCTGATCTGGCGAGTGAAATTAAGGACTCTTCGATGTAGGAGGGAAGTACCCATGAAAGGGTGGTGGTACACCATCCATATGTGGATCTAACTATCTTAAACCTTGATCAGTACGGGACAGCTGCTAACTCCTAGGTGGTGGTGATGGTATCAATGGTGGAACTAATCTCTTCCCCTCACCTTCATCACCCTGCCTAGGCCTTCTTTGATCAATGCTCAAATGTTTCTTATTAAAAAACTTTAAAGTAAAAGATCTACGAGGAGGGTCATCATCTGAAGCCATCTGCAATAAAAGAAGCAAATAGTAAATCATTGTAATATATAAAAAAATTAAATTATAAAAAAATTAAATTATAATAATTATAAAGATTTGCATAAGTAGAAATAAAAAAATGGAATGTATATTAATTAGTTATAACAAATATGAAGAATTATAGAATACACAATGATTAATATACAAATAGGATTTAATAAGAGATGTTTAGTAAGATTTGTTTACTAACTTGATTTCCAAAAAATATAATTCAATAAGTACATTACAATGAATTTAGTCACTTAAATTATAAGAAATATTTTTAATTAGAAATATTTTTATTGCTCTCCAAGATAACTTCACTTTATTCCTCGCTCTCAATTGATGAACTTGTTAAACTATTCACATCCTTTGATTGCATTTAATTATAATGTGTTATAATTGACATCTCATCAATTTCAGTGGACCTATAATTTGACATCTCATCCCCTTGATATGCAGTTGCTATGGTATATTATTAATTAGTTATCCCCCATGCTTTTATTTTTATAAGAGCTAGAAAATATTATTTATCTCTATGACCAATGGGATATTTACTGAAATAAACTTGAATAGTTTGACTTGGTAACACAAATTTATCAAAATTCATGTATCTTCTACTATATTTTACTTCTACTAAACCATACACAGTATAAACCCTTATGCATCTATTCTGTATTGGATCATACCATTGATAGTTAAACAAATATATAAAATTCTCATCCTATCTTGGGTACTTCAACTCAAGAACCTAATTCTGAATACCGTAATAATCACACTCATATTCTTCATGAGTTTTCCCTCTAATGCATACTCTATAGTTTTTAGTTTTTCTTCTATCACTCCATGACTTGGAATGAAATCTGAACTCATTAAATATATATATTAGCCAGGTGTTAACTTTTTGCATTAGTCCCATGCTAGTGCTTGTAGATCTTTATCGAAACCCTTATTACCAGGATTATATACTTAAGAAAATTTTTAAATGATAGGGATTTTAGTATTAAATAAGATGCAATTCAATAAAAATTTTGAATATCAAGGGCTCACAAAAAATCTAAACTAAGCTAGGAATTCATTTGCAACAAGTTGCTCAATATCTATATTATTTATTAGAGGAAAATTGTTTAAGAAATATCTAGTAATAAATTATCTAAATAAGACTTCATTATTTAAAATAAACATTACTCCTTCTGCATATATTGGAAAAACTAACTCTAAGATTGGTTGGACTTCTTTACAGTTCAGTAGCACATATAAAGTTATTATTTTGATTTCTAAATCGTTGTGGAATCTTTTAACACATTTGTCACTAGGCTTTCCATAAATTCAAAAGACTGCTACTAAAGATTGTGATTGTTCATCTATATTGAAGTTCATATTATGATCAATCTTTATTCTTATACTCCTTACATTGGGCTTAAAGTAGTAGGAGTAAAAGTGAGTGGTTTCTTGAGATAAATATGTTTCACAGATCGATCCATCTTATTGTGTTTTATTCAAAACATATTTGTTTAACTTGTTTAAATATCAGCTAAATAATTACTATTATCTGTTACCATTAAAAAATATTTAATACAACATATTAAAACATCCAATGATATTGTATAGTGTTGCAAATCTATTTTCAAGACTTATGTTTTGATGATTGATAAACACTTTTGACTCACTTGGACTGCTTGTTACTTCTAACTTTTCAGGAATCAAAGATCGGACGAACAAACGAAGCCAGTTCAAGATTGCGTAGGTTTAGGGTCGAGTCAGTCTGTATTTTACTTTTTTCTCTTCTTGAGTCAGTTTGTAATGTCAAAGATACTGATACTAAGTAACCCTACACACACACTTGAGAGTTTTAGAATCTCAATTTTTTGACGATGCTTTGATCGTCCTAGACGATCGAGTTTAAAATAGAGACTCTAATCAGGATTCTTAATTAACACAGTCGTCATTAACAAATCATCCTGGATGATACATGTATCGGCCAGGACGATAAGCTCAAAGCAGAAAGAAATTACCGCCACAAAGAATTAAGGTATTCTGTATTTTTTGGAAATCGGCCAGGACGATCTTGGATCGTCCTGGACGATATTCACAATTATGCCTTAATTAATCAGACAAATCAAGGAAGTAATTAAGGATGATTGATATGATCACTTCGTCCTGGACAATCGCAGGATCGGCCAGGACGATCTATTCAAAAACCTTAGCTGATCCTGGACGATCGGGATCAGCTAGCTTAAATTCAGAGAGGTGCTCAGGATGATTTTTCTTTGATTTGAACTGATCGGCCAGGATGATCAAGCTAATTTTTAAATTGTCCAGCTTGTATTCATGGCGGTGCCTCGGCCGATCTCATGGGATTTGTACTGATCGGCCAGGACGATGTCAATATCATCCTGGACGATATAGTCGGCAACTTGCAATTAATGAGCTCCTTGGAAGCTCTTCTATTTAAGAGCTCTTGTTCAACATTTTTTGATAATCTTTGCTGCTGCCTTGACCTGAGAAGACCTTGAGGAGAGAAAGAGAGAGAAAGAGAGAGAGAGAGAGAGAGAGAGAGAGAGAGAGAGAGAGAGAGAGAGGATCTTGTTAGGGGGAGCTTGTGAGGGGATTCACAAGGGTGCTTCAAGAATCGCTCTGCTTCTTGTTCTTCTAGAGTTTCTTGTCCATGAAAGGGTCGATAGAGGTAAGGATTTTAGCAACGGATCGTGGTTCTCTGCCAGCTTCAGCTGGAAGCAAAAGGAGATAGGTTCTCTGTCTTGACGGGGTGGCAAAAAAGACTTCTTTGTGAGGGCTTCTCCGCCTAGCCGTGGGGGCTAAAGGAGAGACACGTTTTGTAGTGCAATACTTAGAGTGGACGTAGGTCAAGTTGATCGAACCACTATAAATTTCTATGTTATTGTTTTATTGCTTCCACACTTTAATTTCCACACTTATTTTTCTTGTGGTGTGATTTGGTTTGCGATATTGCTTTTGTTGAAAAGAATTTTTTAAAATACCAATTTACCCCCCCCCCCCCCACCCTCTTGGTTAACTTGGGACTTAGTTCATAGGACTTAATATCCCTAACAAACTTTCAAATGGTATCAGAGCATTGTCCAGTGTTATCTGAGCAGTTTCAAGTGGTATCAGAGTGGTATTTATAAAAACTGAGTTTGAAAACTTTTTGAATTTGATCCATGGCTAACTTTGGGAATAGAAATACTACTGAAGGTTATTCAATTACACGACCCCCACTGTTTGACAATTTACCTTTTGATTTCTAGAAAACCCGCATGTCTACGTTTTTACAATCAACTAACTATCGCATGTGGATGCTTATCAAAGAAGGTTATTCTCCACCTTCTCGTGAAATTAATGGTGTAAAAACTGAAGTTGCTTTTATTGAATGGACTTTCGATGAAAGAGAATTAGCCCAATTAAATGCAAAATGTTTGAACTATTTTTTCTGTGCTTTAAAATCTAATTATTACATGCGTGTTTCCACTTGCAAAACTGGTAAATAAATTTGGGATAGGTTATGTATCACTTATGAAGGAACCAATGAAGTGAAACAATCTCGTTTGAATATTCTCTTGCATGACTATAAACTTTTTCGTATGAAACCATTTGAATTTATTTTTGGCATGTATACAAGATTTACTCAAATTGTTACTTCATTGCATGCCTTAGGAAGAGAACTTTCGAATTTTAAAAACGTAAATAAAATTTTGAGATGCTTGCCTTCATCTTTTGATGCTAAAATCACTACTATAACTAAATCTAAGGATTTGAACATGTATTCAATTGATAATTTACTTGGCTCACTCATTTCTTACAAGCAAGGGGTGAATCAAAGAAATCTTGATGCAGGTGAGAAGAAGAAGGAGAAAACAGTTGTACTGAAGGCGCACAAATCAGATTTTGAAACTTCCGGGTCTGAAAGCGATGGAGTTGCCTTCATCACAAGGAAATTCAAAAGCTTTCTAAGGAAGAAGCAAAAGCATCAGTGGAGAAAAGGTAAGAATCATAAATATTCTAAAGGATCTTCTGATGTCGTTTGTTATGAATGCATGAAGCCTGGACATGTGAAAGCCGATTATCCTACACTTCAAGATCATCCAAGCAAGGAAAAGGAAAAGGGTGAGGAGAAACCTAAGTTTAGGAAGGACAAGAAGTGAATCCAAAAGGCTTTCTGGGCAAAATCTGGTACTGATTCCTCTGAGACTGAACCAAAGGAAGATACTACAAACCTGTGCTTAATGGGGGAAGATCATCTTGAGCAAAGTGATGAGGATGAGGTATGTAAACCAACCTATGATGAATTATTTTGGATTTGTGAGAAAATCCATGCATCATACAAAAAACTTAAGAAGACTCATGCTAACTTAAAATTGGAACTTGTAAATTTGCAAAAAGAGTATGAAGGTATTCTTAAAGATCATTCAACAATTGATTCTAATCACATGGCTCTTCTTGATGAATTTGATGATTTGAACAAAAAGCATTCGGAATTAATTAATAGGCATGAAGCATTAAAAGTTTCACACACCTCTCTTCAATCTAATTTCAAGAAATCTAAAGAGAAAGAGAAAAGCTTAAGGGTTGAGAATGATGTTCTAAAAAATACAAGCTTGAGGATCAAAAATGAATTGGATACACTTAAGAGAACTTGGATGACGCCTCCTCTTGATCTAAAGCCAAAACCTAGGAAGAGACATTATAACTCAACCCATTTAAGAAAACCTTTTCTTGAAGTTAGGTGTTTTTCTTGTGGCATGCTAGGACACATCTCACACACTTGCTCCATTCACCGTATTACACATTGGGTATGGAAACCTAAGATACATGATTCACAGCATACCACACCTGCATTGTATTCTACTTTTCCTGAGAAGGGACCAAAACTAGGTTGGGTTCCTAAATTTGACTATTGTTGAATTTTGCAGGGTTGCTCTCACCAAAGACCTCGTGGGAGCATAGGAAAATTAGACATATGGAGGCTTGTAGCTCAAAATTGCTTAAACTTGCTGCTTCATAATTTCTTGAAATGTTCTTCTTTGATTAGTTTTGTGTTATTTTTATTGTGTGCTATCTTTGTGTTGTTCTAGATTGCTTTATTTTTATTTTTTTTTATGTTTGGTTTCCTATATGATTATTTTCTTAAGCTTTTAAATTTTGGAGTTTTAGAGATTATGTTTAGCATTTCTAAAACGGTTAAAGGGAGGAATAACGTTGATGGTTTCCCTCCTTCTGACCTTATTTAGTGGTATAATTTTCTTCTCTAAACAAAAGTCTAACTCATTTTAGCCAATGGTTTTTGAAACCAATATTCTTTTTATCTTGCTACAAAAAATCTATCTTGTGCATAATATCCAAAGTTCTTATATATCTCTCAAGTTAATTGAGATCTTGCCTTTGCACTGATCATATGAATTTTGGTTTTATTTTGAGGGTAGTTCTTCACTATGTTAGAGAAAGTGATCCTATTCTCTAATATCTAGAAGATATAATCACAACTAAGAACTTCTTTTAAGAGTTTGCAAAAGAGAATTGAGCTTGCAAAAGATAAAATGGAAAGTAGCAAAGAGGCCAAAATTGAAATAAAAAGTATATATACAAATGTGTATCAAAAATCAAAAGATTCTCAAAGAGCCAATCAAAGATTCAATAGGCATAAAATGAGCCCACTAAAAAGTAAGCTATCATCTCTTTTCAAAACTTTTAAAACTTAAAAGAACCTATGGGTTACGTGAGATTTTCAAAGGCTTGATTTCAAATTACATGATTGAGAAAACTTACTTTGACATATTATTTTTGAGATATTTTCTTTGTAAACAAGTTTTGAATCTTCTTTTTATCCTATTTATTTATTCTGAGTTAGGCCTCTATTTTTCAAAAGACAATTTATACCCTGAAGGATGTCCGATCTAGGGTTAATAGAATCCAATATTCTACCTTCTTTCGATTGAAATTTGTTAACCTATTGATCTCTTGAAACTTTAAAGTTTAAATTATTTGAGAAATTCTCATATGAATTGCTTTGACAAAACAAATATATATATATATATATATATATATATATATATATATATATATATATATATATATATATATATATATATATATATATATATAGAAAAATTAAAAAAAAACAAAATATTTGGTTTCTTTTCAAATTGGTTATTTCTAGCCTTTTTTTATCGCTGTTCTTTTTCTTTTTTTCTATTTTTCTTTTGTTTTATTTTTGAGGGCTTTGATCATCACCATCCTCCATTGATTTTCAAGTTTTAGTCACATCGTCCTGGCTGATACTTTTATCGTTCTAGATGATAGGACAAATTCTCTTCAAATTTCCATCTGTTGAACTTTTCTGTACTTACTACAACTCTTCGTCCTGGACGATCCATTATCGTCCTGGATTATCTGATCGAACTATGTTGCAATCATGTTGATTTTTTTGGCCGATATTATCTTTGTCCTGGCCTATGCATTTTATGGTCATCGTCCTAACCGATACACTTGATCGTCCTAGATGATCTACGTGTTGATCGTTTAAAATCATTAAATTTGGCCCCGGACGATCCATTATTGGACAATTGTCCTAGCCGTTCCACTGTTCGTCCTGGACGATATACGTGGCACAGATTTAAAATGTTTTAACTTCGACCGGTACGATCAATTATTATTCATCGTCCTTGACGATACACCTAATCGGCCTGGACAATTTGCTTTTTCAACGGTCGTCCGGCTTGACTCCTCGGGATGATCGCCTGTGTCTAATCGTCCTAGCCGATATCTAATCAGCCCAAATGATCGGACTGCCTTTTTGACCAATCGGCCTGTACGCAATTATTACGCCATATCTTCCTAGACTATTCTGCGATCGGCCTGGACGATATGGCCGTTTCTTTAAATTCAGACCATTCCAGCCATATTTCTACACTTTACACCTCTTCTTCTCTTGTGATTTCTTGCTATGGCTGGTGGGAAGCGAGTCCGACAAGCTTCTAGAAGTTCTTCGAGGGCTAGGATTGACCCTCATTTCAGAGAGGCCGAAGATGAAGCTGCTTACCATCGATATAAAGAATGTGAGATAACTGTCTCCAGAATCATCAATCATGTCCATCTTTCGTATCCGGTATTGGATCTCTTTGCTCACACTTCTCTTTGTTTCATTCTTTCTCTCGTTGTCACCTTTCATACTGAGCTTCTTTGTGAATTCTTCACAAATCTCCGCATAAACCCTACTTTCACAGCCCTGAACTCCATGTAAATCAATGTCCGGTCAAAATCACATACCAGGATTGTGTTGAACTTTTGCAACTATCCACCACCGGGGATAAGCTGTATATAATAGTCTCAGATCCTGACTTTGACTGGTCCACGGAAAATCATTTTCTTCGCCAGACCAATGCACCTTTTCATGTTGGAGAGACTAGCTCTTTAGTCAAAGATGCTAGGACAATCCAACATGTTCTTCGCACCTCCATAATTCCAAAAGCCGGGGATAGAATCCACATCACTCCTCTACTTTCTCTGACTACTTTTTACATTATGACTCATAGAGAATTTAATTCTGCTGACTTAATTTTTCGGTACATTGGTCATTTAACCATAATTCGCGATCCAAGTCATAAGAGGAAACCCAATCTAGCTTTAGGACACCTCATAGCCTATGTCCTTGAAATCAAATACCAACTTCAATATCCTGTTCCTCCCAACCTCCCAATTCTCTTCTACTTAAACAGCTCCTTCAATACCCTTCACAATACTCGTCTCCACCCAGGGGATGAGGAACCTCGTGGGGCTAAGGAGGAGGAGGCTCCTGCTCCCGCTCCTGTTCCTGATCCTACTCCTCTTAGACAGCACTCACAGCTTGACTAGTTAGTGGAGAGGTTTGATCGTTGGGAGACCCGCTTCACTACTTACGTTGCTGCACAAGAGCAGCAACATTCTGAGGACTTGGCCCGCTACGAGCAGCACCGCATAGAGGACTTAGCCCATTTTGACAGCTACATTACTCACCAACAGCAGCAGCATGATCAAGACGTCGCCTGGTTCAATGCTTAGTTTACTACACTAGCCAGCTACTTTCACCAGGCTCCACCACCTCCTCCACCTCCATCTGATGATCAGGATCCCTCATTTTTCTAGTTTTTTTTTCTATTCTCTGTAGTTTGTCTTGAGTTTGTTTTAGTTTTTATTATATTTTTTTCATTTTTCATTTTTGTGTCTAGGACCCTCTTTTTGTGATGAAAAATGGGGAGTAGGATGTGGTAGGAAAAGTTGGTGTGCTTGTAACTTTGAAATTTTAATGAACTGCTGTTTTTACTGAGTTTTTCCAACTTGTGTTTGTCATCATCAAAAAGGGGGAGATTGTTGCAAATCTATTTTCATGACTATGTTTTGATGATTGACAAACACTTTTGACTCTCTTGGACTGTCTGTTATTTCTAACATTTCAGGAATCAAAGATCGGACGTACAAATGAAGCCAGTTCAAGATTGCATAGGTTTAGGGTTGAGTCAGTCTGTATTTTACTTTTTTTCTCTTCTTGAGTCAGTTTGTAATGTCAAAGATACATATACTAAGTAACCCTACACACACACACACACTTGAGAGTCTTAGAATCTCTATTTTTTTCACATCGGCCTGGACGATGCTTTGATCGTCCTGGACAATCGAGTTTAAAACAGAGACTCTAATCAGGATTCTTAATTAAGGCAGCCATCATTAACAAATCATTTTGGATGATACATGTATCGGCCAGGCTGATAAGCTCAAAGCAAAAAAAAATTGCCTCCATAAATAATTAAGGTATTCTGTATTTTTGGAAATCAGCCAAGACGATCTTGGATCGTCCTGGACGATATTCACAATTATGCCTTAATTAATCAGACAAATCAAGGAAGTAATTAAAGATGATTGATACGATCACATCATCCTGGACGATCGAAGGATCGGCCAGGATGATCTATTCAAAAACCTTAGTTGCTCCTGGATGATCGGGATCGGCCAGCTTGAATTTAGGGCGGTGCTCGGGATGATTTTCCTTTGATTTGAACTGATCGGCCTGGACGATCGTTAGATCAGCCAAGATGATCAAGCCAATTTTTAAATTGTCCAGCATGCATTCAGGGCAGTGCCCTGGCCGATCTCATGGGATTTGTACTAATCGGCCAGGACGATGTCAATATCGTCCTGGACGATATAGTCGGCAACTTGCAATTAATGAGCTCCTTTAAAGATCTTCTATTTATGAGCTCTTGTTCAACAGCTGCCTTGACCTGAGAAGACCTTGATGAGAGAAAGAGAGAGAGAGAGAGAGAGAGAGAGAGAGAGAGAGAGAGAGAGAAAGAGAGAGAGAGAGAGAGGATCTTGTGAGGGGGAACTTGTGAGGGGATTCACAAGGGTGCTTCAAGGATCGCTCTGCTTCTTCTTCATCTAGAGTTTCTTTTCCATGAAAGGGTCGGTAGAGGTAAGGTTTTTGCAACAGATCGTGGTTCTCTGCCAACTTCAAGAGAAAACAAAAGGCGATAGGTTCTCTGCCTTGCTGGGGTCGCAAAAAGAATTTCTTTGTGAGGGCTTCTCCGCTTAGCCGTTGGGGCAAAAGGAGAGACACGTTTTGTAGTGCAATACTTGGAGGGTGCCTCCAAGAAGTGGACATAGGTCAAGTTGACCGAACTACTATAAATTTATGTGTTATTGTTTTATTGCTTCCGCACTTTAATTTCCGCACTTATTTTTCTTGTGGTGTGATTTGGTTTGCGATATTGCTTTTGTTGAAAAGAATTTTTTAAAATACTAATTCACCGCCCCTCTTGGTTAGCTTGGGACTAAGTTTTTAGGGCTTAACATCCCTAACAAACTTTCAAGTGGTATTAGAGCACTGTCTAGTATCATCTGAGCACTTTCATATAGGTCAATCAAGTCTAGCTTCGTTAGGTAGATATATTTGAAGATGTTCCAAATAATCAAAGAATCATGGGTGAAAAGTTTTTCTAACTTACATAAGAGGATTTGTATATTCTCCTTTATCCTCTGTAAAGCTTCTTTGATTAGTTTATATGAATATAAATCTTTGAAGAAAATGATAAGCTCATTCAATGGATTCGATATGTAATCTGGTAATAAACATAAAATGATAAGAAGGACAACCTCCATAATTATACAATAATCACGACCTTTTAGTCCAAATAATCTCACAGATTTAAGTTCTACACATCGGCTTAAGTTTGATCTGTAGCCATCATGAATTTTTAAACCTTTAAATCACTGCATATTGATCTTTTTTTCTCTAACGTAAAAAAGTAAGGTGCTTTAGGCTGCATTATTTTGTCGTTACTGGTTGTTACTAACTCTAAATTTCATCACCAGCTCTTTAATATCTATTATAGCTTTGATGTTATCCTTTCTCTTGACTTTAATATTCATAATTGTACTAAAAATATTGTCTAGAATATTCTTCTCAATGTGCATAACATATAGATTATGTCTTATCAAATTTGTTCTCCAATATGGCAATGTCTAGAAAATATTTTTTAAATTCAATTATATTGAACACCATATCCCAAAATTTTATACTCTAATAATGTTAAAAAATCAAAAATTGATGAAAAGCTAAAAAGCCTTTGTAATACATCATCACCTCTTAATCTGGCTGGAGGTGGTGAGCTCTCAACTCTATTTTTAAAGAATGCTACCTTATTCCTCCTAAACTGATGATCAGCAGGTAGGAGCAAACGATGACAATTAAACGAGTATTTTTTCCTCCATATTTTAGTGTGAAATATTTAGTATTCTTCATGCAGTAAGGGTAAGCTAATTTTCATGTTGTGTTATAACTAGACAATATACCATAAGAAGGAAAATTGCCAATGGTCCAAAGTAATGTAGCTTTAAAGAGAAAATTTGTTTTGTTGAGATGTCATATGTGAGGACATATTTTTATCATAAGAACTTGAGATCATCAATTAATGATTGTGAAAAAATATCAATTTTTTCTTTTGGATTATGTGGTCCAGGTATTATAAGTGTTAAGAACATGTATAGGGTAGTCATACACATCTCTGATGGAAGGTTATATGGTGTTAGTATAACTAGCCAACAAGAGTATAGTGAAACTGCATGACTATGTGGAGTAAAACCATAAGCACATAATCCCAATCTTATGTTGTATAGCTCAGTAGCAAATAAAGCATGTGTTTGATCAAAATATTTCCATGCTTCAGTATCTGATGGATGAAAGAAAACATCACTACTTACTAATTTCTCCTTAGGACATCTTATATGACCTGCTAAACTTATTAATGCGTAGATCCACTGAAGTCTTGGAATAATTAGTAAATAAAAAAAATGGGAATATAGAACATGTTTGTCCTAACGATGTTCTTTTCCCGAGTTTGATTTAAACTAAGGCACATTGCTAGTTCAACAATAAACTTTTGTCGCATCATTCTTGTAGTATAACATACATATATTTATATAACAATAAATTTTTATAGTAGTGAGACCCAACTTGAATACTAATTTCTTTATTCAGTATAAATTTGTGGAGATTAAATTGTCCATTTGATTTGTTTTCTTGAGAAGACCAATAAAGTCATTGAAATAATCATAAAGAATATTATATTCAATTTTTATACTTAGCATCCTCATAGTAAATAATAATTTTGAATGAGTTTTGCAACTATCCCAAATTGGTTTTTGAGCTGCATTTAGTAACTTAAAAAAAAATTTCTATGTTTGGTGTCTCTTCAAAAAAAATTCTTCATATGGTATACTCCAGTTCAACCATCTAACATGAATTCTACTAATAATATCCACATTTTTTTCACCCTCTCTAAAAACCATATACAAAATATCTAAAATGTATATTCTTATTAATGACTTATTTACCCAAACTCACAATCTTCCCAATGGATCTACTATTATTAAAAAGTGCACACCAATGTACAACCTCTAGCAAAATGTCTGGTAAGAACATCCATGATTCAAGCAACAAGATATAGGCTTAAGGTTGATCATTGATGTAATTCATCTAAAATAGGAAAATAATTGGTCAAACCATATTTTATTTGAACATAAGTAACAACTTCTGCCAACATATCCTTAATGACTTGAATATGAGCATTATTAACCCCTTTCTTTTCTAGAACTCTCCATAGCACTTATCTTGGAACTTTATCATATGCTTTTTCTAAATAAATAAATATCATATATAGGCCCTCATTATTCTCTCTATGGTTAAAGTAAAAAAGGTATGGGATTAAGTTGGATCCTTGATATAATCAAACTGAACTATGAAAATACTTGATCAAACTATCTAGTGTTTGAACACAAGTAATAGCTTGAATATAAGCATTATTAACATTTTTCTTTTCTAAAACTCTCCATAGCACTTCTCTTGAAACATTATTATATGATATCCTTAAATCAATAAATATCATATGTTGGTCCTCATTATTCTCTCTAAATCAACATCTATGACAAAAGAAAAAATAAATAAATGCAAGGAGAACCTTCAGGGCATTCGTAGGATGGAGTGAGGGACTCAGTGAGTATAGTAAGAGCATCAATGGGTAGAGTGAGGGTGTGATCGATGACTGATGTGAGGGCATGATTGGAGGCCAGAGTTAGGGCATCGGTGGAAAAAGTCCTGCAGATGCAGTCGAAGGTAAGTACGAGAGGCATCTGGATGAAAGATAAAATGTGAAGAAATTTGGAGGAAGGGCCTGTTTGGCCAATTTTAGGTCAATTTCAAGAATTTATCTTGCAGTTTGGACTGTTGAACAAAAATAACTTAACACTAATAGCCAAATCGTCAGTAATATATGACGGCAAAATAAAATTGGTATCCTATCTGGTGGTTATTTTACCACTAGCATTTCTGGTGGTTTATTATTAAAAATGATGGCTAAATTGTTGGTTAAAACCAGTATTCACAAAGCTAATTTAACTACAGGTAATTCCAGTTGTTCAAATACCACCGGTATTACCACCAGTAATTAATGATTTTATAGTACACACTTGGAGATAACACTACTACGAGAGTGGTGGGGTTATGTATAATTGGCAACTCTAAAAATGTCAACATTAAAAATGTTTTACTAGTTGATGCCTTGAAACATAACTTGCTCAACATCAGTCACCTCTGTGATAAAGGCTTCTGCATAAAATTTATATCTACCAGCTACATAATAAGCTTGAATAATAACATTGTTTTACAGGGAAAAAAGATCAATAATGTCTATATGCTTGATTTAAATTACATTAAATCTAATACTGTTATTTGCTTAAAAATTATTGTTGGTGAATCTTTGTTGTGGCATAGGATGTTGTGTCATACTAGTATGAAAACCCTTAGAAAGATCACCAAAAAAGACTTAGTGAGAGGGATATCAAAATTAGAATTCACTAAGGACCACTTGTGTGATACCCTTAGTTATGAAAGCAAGTCAAATCTTTCTTCCCCTTAAATAAAGGCATTTCCACAAACAAACCCTTAAAAGTCCTTCATATGGATCTCTTTGGACCTAATAGCACTACAAACTTAGGAGAGAAAGTCTTTGGGTATGTGATTGAAGATGATTATTCGAGGTTTACTTGGGTTAGATTCTTATCTCCTAAAAATGAATCATTCAGGGATTTTAAGTCTTTTTCCACTTGGATTCAAAAAAAGCTAAGTTGTAAAATTGTGACAATTCATAGTGATCATGGTGGAGAATTTTAGAATGAAAATTTTGAATCTTTCTGTAAGGAGCTAGGTATAGACCACAACTTTTCAGCTCCTAGGACCCTCAACTAAACAGGGTACCATATGTTTATGAAAAAATATTAAGTTGATCATATAGAAATTAAAAATATTTCATGATAGATAGAAGAAATATTTTTATTTGTAGCATATGTTAATGAAAATTTTTATTGGTAATTTTGTATATTTGAAGGTCATATGATGAGGGGGTAAGAAGATTTAGAAAGATTGTAAATTGTGTTTTAGGTATATGCAAGCATTTGGATTGATTAAAAGAAGTGGAAATGCGAATTTTAAAATGTTCCTATCATATCAAAACATGCATATTCTTAATATGATTTACATATTAGTATTAAGAAAATTTATATTAGATCTAGTTAAAAGAATTCCCAAAGATGAAATAAAAGTTCAACCAATCTGACTAATCCAGAAGAACATAAGTGCATTCTAGCAAATGATATAAAATAGTCAAGAAATAATTAAATTCCTATGGTTAAAGACTAATAGAAACATAGGTCATAGTGACAAATAACATTTTTTTAGGAGAAACCCATAAAGGGGCCTATGCGTTAATATAAAACCATGATTACAAGGTCCTTAAAGGGAACTCAAGCTCTCTACTGCTCCGAAGAGCTACAAAATTAAAAGTACAGAAAAAACCTAAAAGCTCGAGTTCTCTACTAAGTAAAATAACATATAAACCTAAGTACATTCTACGGTGCAGAAGAGCGAGCACCCAAAAAAAATAACGGTACAAAAATAAGTAACCAGATCCATAGTCCTTCTGATCTACTCAACAACACGGTCACCTGCAAGAAAAACACTATGCAAAACAAAGTAAAAGATAGAAACATAATAAAGGCCAAAAAATAGAACAAAAACATGTTATAGCAACCATAATTGTCACAATTACCACAAAAAATAAGATAAAATAGCCCACAGATATATTATCTATTAAACCACCAGTTGATCAAGCAATTATACAACATAAGGATAATATCAATAATAGCAACATGCCAAGAAGAAGCCATAGTATCCAATATTCTAGTATCAAAACCTCTCCAGAAATGCAAACCAACACGGTTAGGCATAACATACCAATAATCTCTCACCGTCTGCACCAACACAGAAAGCAGCAAAAAGAAACCGAAGGGCCAAAACAACAGCAAAAGCTCCCAAGAATGCAATGGCCCAAATATCAACTACCAAGACCACCTATTCTCAAAAACAACAGCAGCAAACTCAAAACACTAAGAAAATCTAGCAGACCAACAAGGAGATGTAAGGCCCTCTCAGAAAAAATGGTGTCCAATAGTACACCACTAGAATTGGTAAGAAAGAAATACTTAAACAACCTAGACCACCTGTCCACACACAATCCAGCAGGATTCTCCAAAACCAAAATCTGGAAATAGAAAGACCTGAAGGCCACATTTAGGAACAATAAGATAAAGAGAAACCAATAGTAAAGAGCCTCAACAAAGGCAGAGAACCAACAAACCTAGGAAAACCAGTAAGGATAAGAACAATCCAATCACACAATAAAAACCCTAAGGAAATAGTATAAAAACCACCAAAAAAATAGCAGCCTCCACCACCTTAAAAATTGACAAAAGGAACACAATGCTTATCCAGCTTTAACAAGCCCCTAATAGGAAGAGGCAAATTAGAAACACTATAATCCTTCATAGAGTCCAAAGCACAACCCCACCTACCCATGGCTTTAGCACAAGCATTCCCATTTCCCTCAATAGCCGAAAAGGAAAAATTAAGCATGCTTAGAACCATTTGAGTACCCTCTTAATGTAAAACAAATTAGAAGATCAAATCTTATCATTCCTCAAGATCAGAGACTATAAACAATAAGAAGACTAACTTCCACCATAATATTAATGCAATCAAGAGAAAAACACAACCATAAACCATAGAGGATAGAAAAAGAAATAGCAGTAATAATATCCCCATTGTAAATAGGACCCGCAAAACCAATAATGTAGTTACCACTGGAGTCCCTTATGACTCCACCACAACCAACCATAGACTTGTTGAAAAAACTATCCACATTCAACATAAAGAAATTATCAGGAGGTTTAAGCAAAATAATGCTTCTAGGAACCTTTTGACTGTTATCCCCTTCAATATTAATCCCAAAATCAACAGCACTAGTGTGATACTTAGTGAAGTTCTTAGAAAAAATTAACTTGGCTGAAAAGAGATTCCTAATTTTATCTTTCACATTTT
This sequence comes from Dendrobium huoshanense, assembly GCA_016618105.1. Classification (NCBI taxonomy): domain Eukaryota; kingdom Viridiplantae; phylum Streptophyta; class Magnoliopsida; order Asparagales; family Orchidaceae; genus Dendrobium; species Dendrobium huoshanense. The sequence continues at coordinate 21,413,801 of CM028345.1, forward strand.
GAATAATTCTAAGATGATTCATAACCACTCCATTATAACAAAATTATTCCTATCCAACCATAAGTGTCAAAGGATAAGAGAAGGGATAACATTCCTTATATAACCTTTGGAATTAACAAACCAGCAATTCAATAAAGCATAGATGGAAGCCTTAACATTGAAGCAATTTAATTACAAAGTACCCTCAAAAGAAATCCTTGCCTAAACAGCACAAGGGCCAGAGATAATCACGTGGTGCATACTTTCCAAATGATAACAAAATTGACATTTAGAAGACAGGATGAAACAACGTTTAATCAAATTATCATAAGTAGGAATGAAATTATGTAAAATCTGCCAATGAAACCGTTGAAGGAATACTATGGTGCCAAATCATTTTGAAAATATTAGAAGCTTCTTTCATAGTTCTAAAGGAATGTCAGGCACCCTTTAACAAAAAATTATCATCTCTATTGAAGGCACAAATCTGAACATCAAGAGAATTCATATTTAAAGGGATTTGAAAAATTTGCTGAATAATAAAATTAGGTAACACATTAGAGAGTTTCTCAATATCTCAATCATTATCCAAGAAAAAATAATTAACCTTCATAGAAACATTGCCACCCACCCAATGATCCTGCCAAAAGAAAATATTACACCACCCAAACCCCAATAGATAAACGGCTCAACTACCTATTTAACTTTGCAAAGGCACTGCCAAACTTTAGAGTTCCCTTTAGTAAAACAACACATGGTGGGATGCTTATCCTCACAATACTTAACATTCATAAAATTAGCCCAAAGGCTCACGTTAGCACAAAAATTATACCACAATTTAAAAGAAAAAGACAAAGCCAAATGCTTTAATGACTTACACCCCAGAGCCTCTTCATTCAAAATACAAAAGCATTTATTCCAGGAAGACCAGTGAATTTTAGAACTGCTACTAGTCCCTTTCCAAAAGAATTTATTAATAATTTTCTCAAGCTTGTTACACACAGCCTGAGTAGGAAATAAAGTTTGAAAGTTATAAATAGGAATAGAGCAAAGGACACTTTTAATAAGAGTTATTCTACCACCAAAACTAAGAAAGTTGGAATCCCATGATAGAAGTTTGTTTTGCACAGCTGAAATTAAATCATCAAAAATAAATGATTTTTTTCTACCCTTATAAAGAGGCACACCAAGGTACTTTAAGACTAATATGATTGAAACCAGTTAAGTTCTTAATAGCCAGAATACGATCCAAGGGAACTTTCTTAGTAGAAATAAAGCCATATTTATGACTATTAAGGGCCAAACCACTCTCCAGTTCAACATGTTTAAAGAACTTCAACAATTTTCTAATCTTGTTTAAAGAGACATTAGTAAAAATAATAAAGTCATCCGCAAAATATAAGTGAGATATATGGAAACCACCAATAGTTTTAAAATACAAGCTGGGAGACTTATCAAAGAGATCATCCAGATCTCTAAAAAGGTAATCAACCGCAATAATAAAAAGGGCCGGAGAAATGGGATCACCCTATCTCAAACCATGAGAAGCCTTAAAAAAACCATTAGATTTACCATTAATAATGATAGAGAAATACGAACTTTCAATACAAAGTTTAAGGAGATTGGTAAACATAAAATCAAAACCAAATAACTTCATAATATCATAAAGAATGTTTCAATCAATATTATCACAAGCCTTAGCAATGGCAAGTTTCAAAATTATATTGCCACCTCTCACTTTGGCATCTAAATCGTGAAAAATTCTTGAGTTAAACGAATGTTATCAGCAATGGCATGATCTTTAGCAAACTCATTTGGAAAGGAGAAATAAGTTTAGGCAAGAAAATAGATAAACGATTCATCATAATTTTAGAGATCAACTTATAATAAAAGGTGCAAAGGCTAATAGGCCTAAAATCATTCCATGAATATGCATAATTAATTTTAGGAATAAGCATAATATAAGTAGCAGTAAAAAAATTAGGGATAGGATTACCCTCAAAAAAATCCAAAATCGAAGAGAATAAATCATTAACAATGATATGCCAGGTTTTCTGGAAAAAGTTCGAGGTGAAGACATCAGGCCCAGCAACTGACTTCGAATTCATACAAAAAATCCTATCTTTAACTTCCTCCAATGAAGGAGGCTTAGACATGAAAATATTATTCTCATGAGAAAATAAGAGGTGGAATAATATTAGGATTATGAATAATTGAAGGAATGAAATTTTTACTAAGGTGACTCTTAAAATGATGAACAGCTAAGCTAGCAATTTCAGAGTCATCTTCAATAATAGAACCATCAACCCTCTGAATTTTATGAATACAATTAATATTGCACTTCCTCCTAACTAAAGTTTGGAAATATTTAGTATTGTTGTCCCATTCAACAAGATGTTTAAAAGCCACTTTCTGCTTCAAAAACATTTCTTCTTGAGCTTGTAACTTGAAAAACCCATCTTTAGCTTCTCTCAAAAGGCACAAGTTAACCTCAAAAGGATATAATTGGCATTGAGATTCCTGACAATTAACTTTATCCTCCATAATTAAAATGTTAGAAAAAATATTCTTAAACACATTATGATTCCACCAGTTCAAAACAAACTTAAGTCTTTTCAGTTTGTACCACAGTCTACGCATACCAGAAATAGTATTGTCTGGGTGTAAAGGGGCAATCCAGTTATCTTTCACCACATTCATAAAAGTATCATGCAGTAACCACATATTTTGAAACCTAAATTGAGAAGGCACATCTCGTAATCAAGCTTAATTTTAATGAGAAGAGGAGAATGATCCGAGAGGGTCTTGCTCAGATGTTCAACATTATTAGAATAAAAAGAATGCAACCAAGAATCATTAAATAAAACATGATCTAATCTTTGTCATAAATGACCATGATGCCAAGTAAAGTTGTCACCAGAAAAGCCAATATTAACAAGATTATAATCCATAATCATGTTATTAAAATCTTCCATAGATTGATAGATACGGAGTACATTCAGATGAGTTAGCAATGGTATTAAAGTCTCATCCAATAAGCCAAGAAAAAGAACAGATAGTGTGAATCTAAAAAATTTAATCCCATAAAATCTTTCTAGTTTACCTAGAAGAAGCAGCATAAACAAAGGAAGCATTGCATTGCATATTAGAACTCTCAATATTATAATGAATAACTTGATTAAAATCATCAATAATGTCAACCCTGACATAATCTTTCCAAAAAACTCAAATTTTATTAGAAACATTAAAGAAAGCATGTTTAAAACCCAAGAATTTAGTAGTACTAAGTAACTTCTTATTGCGGATCTATTTTCATGGATAATGATTTTGATGATAGCAAACACTCTTATTTCTCTATGACTGCCTTATCTACTGACATTTCAGGTCCATAAGATCAGACTGTAATTTGGAACCAGCTCAAGATTGGGTAGATTAGGTCTGAGTTAATTTATACCACTTTTTCCTTTCTTGAGTCTATTGTATTTGGTGTGGCTCCTGATGCTTTGTAAACTTGCTCATGCTCACCTTGGAAGAATTTCTGACTGTTCCCTAGAGTTTACTATTTTTGGTAACATCGTCCATGATGATATTTATGTCGGCCTAGACAATCGGTTCAAAAACAAAAACCCTTATTAGGGCATCATCCTTGTTAAGGCGGACATCATAAAACACATCATCCTAAAGGATTTTGTATCATCCAGGATGATAGGCTAAAATCATAAAGAATCTTCTGCCAGATCTATTTATGAATTACTTATTTTTGGACATCATCCCGATGGATCGGCCTGGCCTATTTTGGATCGGCCTGGCCAATCCAGCACAATTTTTTTTAAATAAATTTGGTTATTAAGGAAAGAAATTAATGGTGATTTACATGATCACATTGGACGAGCGGATCGCAGGATCGTCCGGGCCGATTTGACATCGGCCAGCTTCTTTTCAGGGCGATGTTCAAGATTATTTTCCTTTTGAACTAATCGTGCAGGACGATAACCTATTGGTCTGGACGATATGACCAAAAATTTTCTAATCGTCCCTAACCGACCAGGCTGATTAAGCATAATTTATACTGATCAGCCAGGACGATATTTATATCGGCCTAGACGATAAAGTCAGCAAGTTGCAGTAATGAGCTCATTTTGAGATCTTCTATTTAAGCCTTTGATAAGGCACTTTTGTGAGTGTCTTTGGCAGCCATTGTAGCTTCATTCTTTTGGGGAAATTTGAAGAGAAAGCTTGAAAGGGAGTGAGGAACGAGTGAAGTCTGAGAGAGGGAGAAGATCCTATGAGGGGGACTCAAGGGAGTGTGGAGGGGGATTCCACACGGTTGCTCTTGCGGGATTGCACCTTAATACCGTCGGATTCAAGGCTTGTCTTGAGGGAAGTTCACCAAAGAAGAAAATCTCTTTGGTGTCAAAGGACCTGGCTACTCCGTTGCACCGGGGAAGGTGGAAGTGATTTTGTAAGGGCTTCTCCGCCTAGCTGTGGGGCCTAAAGGAGAGACACTTAGTTTAGTGCAATACTTGGAGGGTGCCTCCAAGGAGTGGACGTAGTTCAAGGTTTGACCGAACCATTATAAATCTGTTGTGTTCTTTCCTTTATAATTTTCACATTTAATTTTCGCACTTTGGTTTTCATTGTGGTGAATCTTGATCTTGGTTTTAAGATAGTTTTTGTTTTAAATACCAATTCACCTCTTTCTCTTAATTACCCTTGGGCCGGTTAGTAGGGCCTAACATCCCTAACAAACTTTCAAGTGGTATTAGAGCACTTTTAAGTTGTATCAGAGCGGGATTCATAAAATTTATATTTTTGAAAGATTTTGAATTTTTTATCCATGGCTAATTTTTCTAATCGTAATATTACGGAAGGTATTCAATCACAAGACCACCTTTGTTTGAAATTATTATATTTAATTTTTGGAAAATTCACATGTCTACCATTTTGCAATCAATTGATTTTTGAATGTGGCATATGATTTTAACTGGTTATTATATACCGTCTCGTATTTTTACTAATATTCCTTTTAATCAATGGAATAGGGAAGAACAAATCAATGCTCAATTAAATGAAAAATTTTTGAATTATTTTTTCTGTGCTTTAAATTCTGAAGACTTTATGTTAGTTTCCACGTGCACTATTGGTAAGGAAATTTGGGATAAATTACACACCATATACAAAGGCACTAGTGAAATCAAGCAATCTAAGTTGAATTTTTTAATGCGTGATTATGAAAATTTTTGTATGAAACCTTATGAGATAATCTTAGCATGTATACTAGATTTATTCAAATTGTTACATCATTACATATTTTAGGTAAGGAGTTTTCAAACTTAAAAAAGTCAATAAAATTCTTCGTTGTCTACTTGATAAGTTTGATGATACAGTTGTTGCAATTTGTGAGTCAAAGAATTTGAATGAGTATTCTATTGATAAATTGATTGGCTCACTTATTGCCTACAAGTAAAGTTTGGGTCAAAGATTTTTTGATGTAGGTGAAATGATAGTACTAAATGCTGAAGACATGGAGCAAAGTGGCTTAGTTGGTGACGAATGTAATAGCTTATCAATCAAATTAAAAAGCTCACGAAAGCATAAGCCTCAACAAAAGTGGAATAAATATAAAAAAGATAGGAATGGTATGATTACTTCTGACGTTATTTGCTTTGGATGCAGGAAATCTGGACATATGAAAAATCAGTACCCTAATTTGAGATATCCAAGAAAAGAAAAGGGAAAACTAAAGATAATTTTAAAATGGCCAAATAATAAAAAGAAAAAAAACGCTTGAGCAGACTTAGCTTCTGAATCATCTGATCAGGAGCAAGATGATGTTTAAACCATTGTTTGTATTTTTCTATTTTGTTTGCATGTTTTATTATTTTTATATTTTTTGTTTGTTTTTTTTTATTTTGGATTTACTCTTTTTTTATCCTTTCTTTCTTTTTTTTTCTTTTTCTTCATCTTTAAAATTTAATTGTGTCTTTACCTTTTCTTTTTTGTCAACACACTCATCACCATCCTTTTAAAATTTAAAAAAAGGGGGATTATAAATTTTAAAATAAAAAATCTACCTCCTATTTTATTTTTAATTCTTATGTAAGTTGTGGTTGGCTTCTCTAAAAACAATCAAAGGAAGAAAACTCATGCTTTTGACTCTCAATCTCTATTTTCTAAAAGAGATTATTCTACTTTTGATTTAAAATCTTCATCATGTTTTAAATTGGATTTTAAAACTAAACTTTTTCATCTCCCTACATTTTATCTATCGTATAGGAATCTTTTACAAGTTGTTGAATCTATCTCATAATTTTCTTAATCAAGTAGTCTGTTTTGTCAATAGAATGGGTTTACTTTTGCTTTTAAAATTTTAGAAAGGTAGCATATTCTAAAATAAAAAAAATGGCCAATGACGCCAAATTAAAAAAATGTGGCCAATGACGCCAAATAAAAAAAAGAAATACACAAAGTGTATCAAAAACTAAAAAATAATCAAAGTACGCAAAAAAACTGACAAGGGGCACAAAATGAGCCCACAAAGAGTATGCTTACTTTTTCTGTGTTTACTTAAAGCTTAAGAAAACCCTTGATATTTTTGGTACTTAATCTTGAAAATCATATTTTTTTTTTATTCACCAATTTTTGCATCAATCTTCTATTAGATATATTTTATGAAAGGAGTTTTGAAAAATTAGTGTTTCTTTTTCTAATTTATTCCATGATTTAGATATTGAATTAAAAAGTTTTTGAGCCTTTAAAAAGAACTAGAGTTTGGAATATCAATTTCTGAATTTCTTACCTTTACTGGATTATACGTTGTGAATCCATTTCTTACTAAGTTTTTTATTAAAATTAAAAGGAAACTTTCTCATTTTTTTTTAAGATTTTCTTTCGTGTCCCTTCTCTTTTTTATTATATCAAAGGGGGAGAACGTATTGTTGTATTTGGTTTTTTTTTTCTCTGTCAAAAAAATAAAAACAAAAAAATTTTGATTTCTCCTATTTTTAAAAGTTTTATTCTAGTGAGGGGGAGATTAAGAGAAAAATGTTTTCTTTTTTGCAAATTTAAATAGTAATATTTGTCATCATTAAAAAAGGGGAGATTGTTACAGATCTATTTTCATGAATAATGATTTTGATGATAGCAAACACTCTTATTTCTCTACGGCTGCCTTATCTACTGACATTTCAGGTCCACAAGATCAGAATGCAATTTGGAACCAGCTCAAGATTAGGTTGATTAGGTCTGAGTCAATTTGTACCATTTTTTCTTTTTTGAGTCTATTGTACTTGGTGTGGCTCCTAATGCTTTGTAAACTTGATCATACTCACCTTGGAAGAATTTTTGACTGTTCCCTAGAGTTTACTATTTTTGGTAACATCATCCGGGATGATATTTATATCGGCCTCAATGATCGATTCAAAAATAGAAATCCTGATTAGGGCATCATCCTTGTTAAGGCGGCCATCATTAAACACATCATCCTGGATGATTTTGTATCGGACAAGATGATAGGCTTAAATAAGAAAGAATCTACCGCCAGATCTATTTAGGAATTACTTATTTTTGGACATCGTCCCGGTGGATCGGCCTAGCCTATATTGGATAGGCCTGGCCGATCCAGCACAATTTTTCTTAAATATATTTGGTTATTAAGGAAAGCACTTAATTGTGATTTTCACGATCACATCGGCCGAGCAGATTGCAAAATCGTCCGTTCCGATTTGACATCGGTCAGCTTCTTTTTAGGGCAATTTTCAAGACGATTTTCCTTATATTTGAACTAATTGTCCAGGATGATATCCTATCAGCCTGAACGATATGACCAAAAATTGTCTAATCGTCCCTAACTGATCGAGCTGATTAAGCATAATTTACGCTGATCGGCCAGGCTGATATTTATATCGGCCTGGATGATAAAGTGGGCAAGTTGCATTAATGAACTCATTTTGAAATCTTCTATTTAAGCTTTTGACAAGGCACTTTGGTAAGTATCTTTGGCAGCCATTGTAGCTTCGTTCTTTTGGGGAAAATTTGAAGAGAAAGCTTGAAAGAAAGTGAGGAACGGGTGAAGTTTGAGAGAGGGAGAAGATCCTGTGAGGGGGGACTCAAGGGAGTGTGGAGGGGGATTCCAAACGGTTGCTTTGGCAGGCTTGCACCTTAATACCGTCAGATTCAAGGCTTGTCTTGAGGGAAGTTCACCAAAAAAGAAGATCTCTTTGGTGTCAAAGGACCCGGCTACTCCGCCGCACCGGGAAAGGTGGAAGTGATTTTGTAAGGGCTTCTCTGCCTAGCTGTGGTTAGTTTAGTGCAATACTTGGAGGGTGCCTTCAAGGAGTTGACGTAGGTCAAGGTTTGACTAAACCACTATACATCTGGTGTGTTCTTTCCTTTATTATTTCCACGTTTAATTTCCGCACTTTGGTCTTCATTGTCGTGAATCTTGATCTTGGTTTTTAGATTGTGTTTATTTTAAATACCGATTCACCTCTCTCTCTTAATTAGTCTTCGGACGGTTCATAGGGCCTAACATCCCAAACGAACTTTTATATGGTATCAGAGCACTTTCAAGTGGTATCAGAGCGGGATTCATAAAATCTATGTTTTTGAAAGCTTTTGAATTTTTAATCCATGGCTATTTTTTCTAATCGTAATATTGCGGAAGGTTATTCAATCACTAGACCACCTTTGTTTGAAAATATTACATTTGATTTTTGGAAAATTTGCATGTCTACCTTTTTGCAATCAATTGATTTTCGAATGTGGCATATGATTTTAATTGGTTATTATATTCCATCTCGTATTTTTACTGATATTCTTTTTAATCAATAGATTAGGGAAGAACAAATTAATGCTCAACCAAATGTGATTTCCGTTAGAAAGCTGAGGAGGGGGGATAGATGACGACTATGTCATCATCTCCCGAAAAAACTGCAAGCCCTAACACCCGAGTGCAAAACAACTTGAAAAAGAGATGAGAAAACAAATAGAAATAAAAGTTGACAGATTAAACTAGAACAGGAGAATGAAAATTAGGAAGAAATAGCAGACAATAGAGCAAAAAATGCGATCGAAGGATGAAACCCTAAATCGCCTCAGAGTCGCTCAGGCAGGGGAAATAGAGAGCCATTGTGTGATATCTTTTGATGAGTAGCACCTTGAAAGTGAGAAATAACATGGGAAAAGAAGTTGAGATGATATAGCTGTATGAAGACTTAGTTTGACTATAAATATGAAGTAAAAGTTAAACAAAATCTGATTTATTGAGAAGAACATGAGTGCATTATGGCATATGATATATAATAGTTAAGAAATAATTAAATTTCTATGGTTAATTTTTAATATAAAACCATTTCAAAGTGAGAAGCAATCTGAGAAAAGAAGCTAGGATGAGATAACAATATCCAAACTTATTTTGACAATAATGTATGTTTAAAATAACTGTAATAACATTTCTGTAAGGAGGAGAGAATGTAATGCCCATTGCTCAGGAATTCACCAAATCAAAGTAATATGGTATGAATTCCCACCAATATTTCATTAATTACTAATTGAAGAAGATTAAGTTGATCAGATAGAGATTAGAAATATCTCAGGATAGAAGAAATATTTTGATTTATAGCATATGTTTATGAAATATTATGTTGATAATTTTGTATATTTGAAGGCCAATATGTTGGAGGGGGTATGAAGATTTGGAAAGATTGTAAACTGAGTTTTAGGTATATGGGACCTTTTTTTTTTTTTTTGAAAGATGAAAAGATGCATTAAAAATAAAAGCAACGATACAAACTAATGTGAGTTAGCTATACTATCACATTCTTCTTTTATAAGATCCATAAAAGAAGATGGAAGATAGCTTTCACCAAAAAAGTCCCAAACAAAATCATAAGAACAAGCTAAGTTAGCACAATAATCGGCTAACTTATTACAATTACAATTAAGCCAATGAAAGAACACATTATTAAACTCACCAGAATAAGAGAAATCTTCTTCATCCGAGATCCAACCCTTCCTCTTCGGTTTGCTGTACAATTTCTGAAGAAAAAGGATGACATTCTTATTATCACCTTCCAATATAATGCCTTTGACATCTAGTAATCTACCGTGCGTCACTTCCTTGATAGTTGAGAAAGCCAAAAGCTCAAGTTGAGCAATGTCCCAATGAACCTTACCTTTACCAAAGACCAAGATAAATCTCTCTTTACAATCCCTTATTACACCACCAATGCCAGCTATATAGTTATTTTTTAGTGAAGAATCAAAATTTATTTTGATCCACTCTGGTGGAGGAGGTTGCCATTTGTTTGAACACAGTCCAAGGGACTGATTAGCAACCTAGTGATTCGAAAGTGGTGCACTTATTTTAGCAGATCCCAGAAAAGCTAGAGTAGAAGAAGCAATCATGATGTTACTGTCACTTGATTTTCCATGCTTAATCTTGTTTCTATTGTTCCAGATAAACCAAAGCATTGTGAGATAAATCCTCACTAACATAATATTTGTCTTCTTTAATTCCCTGAAACCAATTAAGCAATCTTCCCAATTCTGACAATTAGGAATCTGGAATCCCCAGCTCCTTAGCACTTTAATAATCTTCAAAAGTTTAGAGCAATTGGAAGAAAAATGATCCACATCTTCATTTTAATCACAACCCCATGGACACAAGCAAGAACCCGATAATCTCTTTTTTAATAGAAAGAATTATGTTGGAATGGCATCTTTGTTGAGCCTCCAAATGAAGAGTTCTACCTGGGCATTAAGTTTAAGTTTAAATAACCAAGAAGCTAACTCATCATCCTGATAGCCTTTGAAAGAGTCCTCCATAATAAGTGCAGCAATTGATTTCCCTGTCAATTTCAGCTTCATCTCCATACAATCATGTTGAGAGTTTTGTGTAAATTGAATATTGCAAATAAGCTTCAACAACTCTTCACCAAAGTGCAACCTCAACTTATCAACATCCCAACTTCCCTCATTAATGAAGTAGTTAAGTGTTAAATTTTCATCAACCAAAGTTCCAACAAACGTCGGACATTTATTTAAACTTAAGTCCAAGATCCAAGTTTCTTTTAACACATTGATCTTGGAACCATCACACACCTTCCATCTGACAAGATTTGAAAGAGCTTTCCACCCCTGATGAATAATCTTCCATGAAGTAGAAGATTTGCTCATGTAGTTCACATTGCTGATCCAATTATCTCCATACTTTCTATGAAAATTTCTGGATAGCAGAGAATCTGGGTTCTCAATAATCTTACAAGCAAACATTGCTCTCAATGAGTCTCTTCTAGCAATTGCTGAATTCAGTCCCCATCCACCGAACTGCTTTGGTTTACAAATGGAATCCCAAGCTACATAGTGGATCCCATGATTACCATCACTTCTATTCCAAATGAAGTCTCTACATAATTTCTCAAAATCTTTCAAAATTTTCAAAAGAACAAGAGGATAAGACATAAGAAAAACTGGAAGAGAAAGGTACACTGTTTTTATCAAAACCAGTCTACCCGCAAGAGAGATGTATCTGTTACCCCAAGGATTAAGCTTCTTGATAGATTTGTCCAGTAAAGGCTGGAAATCTAAATACTTTAGTCTTCTCAATACCATCTTGATTCCCAAGTATTCAAATTCCTTCACCACTTTGATTCCTAGTAATTTAGAGAACATTTTACTTCTACACCTTATAACCGAACTGCTGCACATCAAAGATGATTTCAGAAAATTGATATTCTGATCGGTCCAAGAGCAGTATTTTTCAAAAATATATTTAACCTTCTTCACACTATTTGTCTTTGCTTCCAAAAATACCAAGATGTCATCAGCAAATAGGAGATGCAAAATTCTCTGAGCTCTAGAAGAAATTTTCACACCTATCTCCAATCCTTCTTCAGAAAAACAGTTAGAAAGAAGTTGTGAGCACAATATAAAAAGAAATGGAGAGAGTGGACACCGTTGTCTGAATCCACTTCTCCCTTCAATCCAGTTGGAATTAGATCCATTAATCATAATGGAAAATCTAGGATCTCAAATACACTCCATCACCAAGTTGACAAATTTGAAAGAAAAACCAAGATCTAACATAATTTTCTGAAGAGTTGCCCAACACATGCTATCATATGCCTGTTCCATGTCAACTTTAATGGCTAAGAACCCATTGTTAGATTTATAATGTCTAAGCTTGTGAAATATTTCTTGTGCCAAAAGGATATGATCTGAAATTGACCTCCCTTTCACAAAAGCCACTTGCTCCTTAGAAACAATTTTAGGAATGATCTCCACTATTCTATTCAACAAAATTTTAGCTACAATTTTGTAAATAGAATTGCACAAACTAATATGACGAAAGCTGCTGGAGAAGCTGGGTTAGAAGATTTAGGAATCAAAACAATCAAAGTGTTTTTCCACTCCTTGCACAATTTACCTGTAGAAAAGAAAAGATTAATAGCTCTAATGACATCCTCACCAATGATACGCCAAAATGCTTTAAAGGAGTATGTGAACCCATCACAACCAGGAGCTTTATTACTACCCAACTTCATAACAACCTCCTCTATCTCAAGTGAAGAGAGTTCCTTATTAAGCCAAAATCTGTCATCAGCTTCTAAAGTCTGCCACGGTTTAGGCCAATTGTTCAAACAGCAGCCCCTGCTCTTCCACTTGTTCTCTGGAAATAGTGAAGGAAAACCTCTTCCACCTCTTTTGATTCTTTAATCAGATTTTCGTTAACATCTTTAATCTGAGAAATCCAATTTGCATTTCTTCTAGCATTTGCAAAGGAATGAAAAAATTTGGTGTTTGAATCACCATCTTCAATCCACTTTAGTTTTGCCCTTTGCCTCCACAAAGTATTCAAACAATTGAGAATTACATTAAGCTCCTTGACTTTGCTCCTAAGCACCCAAAGTTTATCATTGTATAGCCAACCTTCACTAGCTTCCTCCTCTTGAATTTGAGAAATTTCAGCCTTCAACCTTTCTTTTTCTTTAGAAAACTCATTCAACTTAGACTTGCTCCAATAGAACAAATCCTTCAAACTTCTTTTACACTTCTTATTAAGGATCTCCATATCATCTCCTAAGAAATTTTTCTTCCATACTTTAGAAATGATGTGAGCCGAAGTCTTGAAGGATAACCAAGCATCTTCAAATTTTAAACCCTTTCTTCCAAATGGAACCGAATCATACAACTTAAGTACAATTGGTCTATGATCTGAATCCACTCTAGCCAAGTGTCTTATAACCACAATTTTGATTTTATTCAAGGCCAAAAAATTGAGGAGACGTCTATCCAACCTTTCAAGGATTCTACCACCTCCTGTTTTGTTATGACAGCAAGTAAATCTTGGTCCAATAAAGCCAATTTCATGGAAATCATTCTCATTCATAAATTTTAACATCTACATAGGGCCTTAGGAGAAAACAAACTTCCTACCACCTTTCTTATCTTCCTTAGCCAAAATACAATTGAAGTCACCACCAATAATAGAAGGTATATTCATTTGAGAATGCTCTTGGATACATTCCCAAAGTAACCTTCTTTTGTGAGTCTCCTTACTACCATAAATAGTATTGATTCTCCAAACTCCCTTATTAAGGACATTAAGATCCCCAATAACACATTGATTTAATGTCTTAACAACAGAAAAAGATGAAATATCCACTCTCCAAATGATCATAATACCACCTAAAAGACCTTCTGAAGGAAGAAGAAAAAATCCCACAAAGGGCCCATCAATCTATTAAAAGACACTATATCAAAAGAGTTAATTTTCATCTCAACCAATCCAACAAAAAACATTTTAAAATCTTTAATAAACTCCTTCATATAAAGAGAGGCCTCCCTCTTCTTGGTCCCTCTACAATTCCAGAAATCAATGGATTCCATTTAAAGAATTAAGGGGGAAGAGCCCCCACCTCTTCTTTTATTGCCTCCTTCAAGGAATCTACCACGTGGCTTGTTTTTAATAGGCACTAAATCCCTTAGCTCCTTAGCAAGCTTACATTTCATGATTTCCCCATTTGAACCAATATCTCTTTCTTTCTCCACACCATTCAACTTCTCATTACTAATTAAAAAACCCTTTTCTGCCACAGATTTTGCTTCTTCCACATTCTTACTCTCCTTATTCTTGCTACCAATAGTAATCGAGAGTTTAGGCACATCAATAACCTCCCTAACCACCTCTTCATTGTTCAGCAAATCAAACTTATTCATAAGAACAGGGCTGAAAGAATTACTTAAAGAAGAATGCATACCAACCTTAACTTTTGCATTTTTATCTTTGTCTGGGATCTCCATAGCAGTTTCCTTCAAAGGCTGAAAATCATTAGTAAGCTGTTCCTGGACTTCACAGATTTCTCCATCTTCCAGAGTATTACCCTTTGTAAAAGAATCCACCTCCATAGTTGTTCCCACTTCTACTAAGACTTCTGTCAAAGCCTCTTTCTTACCATGAATAGTTTTAGTTTTCATCCACTATTTTTTTGTATTCTTCATATTATTCTTAACAGTCACCGGTCTTCTAGAGTTCCTCCTATTAACCATAATCCATGGTCCATAGGTAGAGTCATTGTTATCCTCCAATTTATTTTCCACCTTCTTTCCAAGATCAGAAAGAACTTTGGTGGTAGTATGTTCTTCCACAACAGATTTCTTCAACTTGCAATCATCTTTTACATGGCCAACTAATCCACATTCAAAACAAAAAGTGGATATCTTCTCGTACTTAACTTTCTGAAAGAACCTTCCAGCAATGCTCGCCACACAAACTTCCAAGGGAAGAGGTTGATCAAGATTAACTCTAACACAAACCATTGCAAATTCTCTCTTCCCTCATTGAAACATATTTCCATCCATCATAAGAGATATGCCAATCATAGCTGCTATTCTAGCCACATTCTTCTCATCCCAGCAATGCAATGGCAAGTGAGGCATCCTAATCCATATTGGAGAAGATAGACCCTTTAAAGAAAGGGTAGAGAATTCCAACGACCATTTCTCCATACCCACAATGTGTCCATTGACAAACCATGGTCCACTAGCCAAAACACCTTCCATCATTTCCACCGAATCGAAGGAACATAAAAACCAACCTTTGCCAATTGTAGTGAAGTGGAAATTACCAAATTGTTTCCATTGTCTTCTAATTTCCCAAGCAACAATATGAGAAGGAATGTCCTTCCCAAATACCTTAATTACTAAGGATTTCTTCAGCTTGCTGGAATTCAGAATTTCCACTTCCTCAATTAGTTTAACTGCTTTGTCATCTTCTGATAACACCAGATCCTCCTCTTTGAAATCCAGTTGGATATACGGCTTTTTCGACCAGGGATTACTCGTTATTTCCTTCACGGATCTGACAGACAAATCCACAGCATCCTTCTCCTTTCCCATTGATTCCTCCTTAGACGAGCACCCTTCAGAATGAAAATATGTGTTAACAGGGGAATTGGAATTCGCATTTATCCCACGGACAACTCCAGAGATTGCATTTGAATTTCCAAACCTATTAACAAAAAAGTTTCATTCCAGAAGATGATGCTGATTGATCAACCACATCACGTTCCAATGCTTTACTTGACAAATGAGGCGTAACCAAACCAATTTCTCCAACAATTTCTTTACCTTTCCCTTCCACATACATTTTCTTCTTCAGAACATTATCTACGTTCTCTCTAATCAGCAACGGTTTTCCAGAATTTTTGAAAGCAGATTCAAAATTCAAAATTTTCAAATTACCATCCACTCGATTGACTCCTTCAAGATCTTGAATACCAATACCTCCAGTCCCAAATCCTATTATAGCCTCCTCCTTTGACAGTCGGCGGTCCTCCTCCATTATCTTCAACGTCAAAGCTACCTGCAACAAGCAAGACGGGAAACCGAAAATTCAAAAAAGAACGCACTTTCTCTCTCTAGGAAACCAAAGTTTCTCTTTCTAGGTTGGCCGCCAAGTTACTGTCGATATGGGACCATTTGGATTGAATTAAAAGAAGTTGAAATAAAAAATTTTAAATTGTTCCTATCATATCAGAACTTACATATTCTTAATATATTTTAGATATTAGTATTAAGAAAATTTGTATTGGATCTAGTTCCCCCGAAGATGAAATAATCTGGTAGCATATGTCTATGAAAGAAGATTAAGTTGATCAGATAGAGATTAGAAATATCTAAGTATATATAGAAGAAATATTTTGATTTTTAGAATATGTTTAGGAAATTTTATGTTGGTAATTTTGTATATTTGAAGGTCAATATGATAGAGGGGGTAAGAAGATTAGAAAAGATTGTAAGCTGAGTTTTAGGTATATGGGACCATTTGGATTGTTTAAAATAATTGGAATCAAAATTTTAAACAGTTCCTATCATATCAAAGCATACCTATTCTTAATATATTTTACATATTCGTATTAAGAAAATTTGTATTGGATCTAGTTCAAAGAATTCCCAAAGATGAAATAAAAGTTCAACCAAATCTGACTAATCTAGAAGAACATAAGTGAATTCTAGCATAGATATAAAATAGTCAAGAAATAATTAAATTCCTAGGGTTAGCTTAATGTCTAACAGAAGCATAGGTCATAGTGAGAAATAAAATGGGAAAAGAAGTTGAGATGATGATATAACTATATTAAGACTTAGTTTGACTATAAATAGGAAGTGAAAGTTAAACAAAATCTGACTTATCGAGACGAACATGAGTGCATTATGACATATGATATATAATAGTTAAGAAAATATTAAATTTCTATGGTTAATGTCTAATATAAAAACATATCAGATTGGGAAGCAACCTGAGAAAAAGAAGGTGAGATGACATAACTATATCAAAACTTATTTTGACAATAATGTGTGTTTAAAATGTCAGTAATAACATTTCTGTAAGGAGGAGAGAATGTAATGCCATTACTCAGGAATTCAAAAAATCAAAATAATCTAGTATGAATTCCCACCAATATTTCTTTAATTACTAATTGAAAGCTTTAGAACATATAAATGGCATTAAAAACGAATATGATGTGAAACAGGGAAGAGGGAACTCTAAGGGAAAGTTTTCCTTTGGGAGCACTGTGATGCTCATGAGCCAGCTCATACAATAAATATAAGCTCACGAGCCTTCTCACAAGCTCTCCATAAAAGAGCGAGTCTGTCGCCCAACGCTAAAAGCCAAAGAAGAAGAAGATGGCGTTGCATTTTCTTCTCGTGGAGCATGGGTATGATCAAAGTCGTGGAATACCTACGATTGGTTTTTCTAACAGAGAAAAGACCTTGGTTGACAATTTATATAATGTTTTTGAAGCTCATTATCAGTCCACTTTTTCTTGTTCATTGAAAAGATCTGAAATACGCATCAATTCCTATAGCTTTTTCTTGCTTTGAGTGGCATTTTATATAATTTTTTTGAAGCCGCTGCTACATTAGTAATAATTACTTTACTGCTACAAAATTTATTAGTTATAATCATCAACTTTTTTAAATCGTTCAAATGTAAGAAAAAAATTTATTTTTAAAAACTTTAACATTCATTAGAGCAAGCTAGCAAGCTCATTAGTCGAGCCTCATTAAGCTCAAACTTGAGCTTGTCTTACAGACAAGTTCATGTTAGAGCTTGCGCTCAATTGCGGCTCAACATGCACAGCTCACAAGCTCATTATCGATTCGAGTTCGAGCCGGTACGGGAGCCGCCTTGGCTTGATTTCACTCTTAGCCCTATATATTCTATTTTAGTCCCATCTATCTTATGTGGATATGGGAGGGATTCTTGTCCCACTTGCAAAATAAGGACATAGGAGATTATTCTATATATTCTATTATGTTTTGTTTTGGCCCAACTTTATCAACGTACGTGTGGGAGGTTTAAGAGATTTATAAGAGAAAATTGAGTTATAAGCACACATCGAGGCATGTGAATCTTTCATAGGTAATGTATAATTTGAAATTTTAATAATTAATGTATAAATACTATTATGTTCTAATTAAGCTGGATTCAGATGTTATTAAATAAACTTTGATGAAATAAGAAAGTAAGTGTTATTAAGACTATAATATAGTAAGAGTTCGTTATCGTAGACACCTCCCATATTTCTATGAAAGTTGGAATTGTAAAGGTAGAAATGATAACTCTACCGTTTGATAATTCTAAGACCTCATATTATGTTAATATTTGCTTATTCTTTACTAATTGATTAAATATTTAAATAAACTGCTAATAATTTTTTTAATGCATATTGATATCTATTATAGGTTTGTAAAAGAAATCTATTGAGCCCGTGTTGCTCATTCTACATTTCTCTTATTTTCAGGAAAAGGAAAAGGCTTAATTAAGTAAAAAGATTGAGTCGGGATCTTCTGAATTAGAATAATTAAGATATTATTTTATAATCTAATTCTTAAACCAACTGATGTATAGAGGTTTATGCCAACTGGGTATGTATGTGTGTGTCTATATATATATATATATATATATATATATATATTGAGAAATATTAATTAATTGATATATAGGTCGAACTATTCAATCATTCTATTAGATCCTAGGGCATCACAATTATAGTGAGTTTGGGATTAAATGTAATAAAAGAATTCTTCTATCTATGAAAAAGGGTAAATATATCATTACCACTAAGGCTAGGAAGAAAATTATGTGGTTGCATAGCTTTATAGTAGAAATTAGCAAAGGGCTAAGGTATGGTAAATTATATAATGATAGCACGAATAATCTTCATCTAGCTAGAATGCAAAATGTTATGCCAAGATGAAACTTATCCACCTTCCATATCAATTTATTCATTTACTCATAGAAGATGATCAATTGTTTTTGGAGAAGTTATACATAACTCGGAATTATATAAACATGTTGACGAAGATACTGATAGATGATAAATAGAAGTTATGTTTATTGCGGGCTAGAATATATGAGGCGATAGAGTAAGAAAGTTTTCATCATAGCATTGTACGGATATCCAACACACAAACAGGAGAGAAATTAAAACACTGGAATTTTTACGTGGAAACCCTGGATAGGGAAAAACCACAGGGCCACGCCCAATTGAGAGAATTCCATTAGTGTTTGCTAGAGGTATAAGAGGCTGATTTACCCTTACAATTTAGGATTATCAGATTACAATAATCAATTCCTAGGTTACAATCAAGAATTTGATTGTCGATGATGTTGGGTAATCAAGTGGAATACCAAAGTCACTTGAAAATCATATAGAACTCTGACGTCACTTGGTAGTCAGGCAGAATTCCAGTATTACTTGGAAGGTAGGCAGAATTCTGGCGACCCATGGAAGTCAAGGAGAATTCCTGTGTTACTTGGAAGGTGGGCAGAATTCTGACGTCCGGTGGAAGTTGGGAAAAATTCTGGCGTCCCGTGGAAGTCGAGCAGAATTCCTGCGTCCAGTGGAAGTCAGGCAAAATTTCGGCGTTCCGTGGAAGTTGGGAAGAATTCTGGCGATGATTGAGGAGTTTCTTCCCTCCTTTCCCTCCTCTTCTTCTTCTCTTCTTCTTCTTGCTTGGGTCCCCTCTCAAGAAAAGTGAGGGGCTATTTATAATTTTTTAAAGATGGCATGACCCGTAAATAAGAGGATCAAGGGAAAACATAGATTTGTTCGAATGGACAGCCGATATTAAATCCCTTTATCATGGACTGTTTGTCAAACATTTGAAGGTCTTAATGATATCAAAATTTAGTGATCTTAGGTTCATTGGATTCATCATGTTGAGCTGCTCGATTTTATTATAAGCATGTCATGTTTTGAAACTATTTAGTAATCCAAATATGGGTTTGAACCTTCCAAAAGTGCTTCAAGTCTTTGATTTAGACTCATTTGAGATCGGTTTTAGTTGAATTTGGTGTAATTGGGTTTGTATTTTCGAAAAGCTCAGTTTGACTGTAAGTTTGTTGAAATCAGAGTTCAAATGATCCTAGGTTTAATTTTTGAAGCTTCCAACTTGATTTTGCCTTGAGATTCTTACTTGATCAAGATAATTTTTGATGATATATCAGTTGTCCCCCTATTAATGGATGTCGAGGCTCCAGGAGTCCAAAAATATTGGTCATAAACTTTGGAGAATTTTTATGTGATTTGAAATATTATATTTTATATAGGAGCCCCAAATGGCTTTAAAAGTGCCAAAATAGAATCCAGAACATCAAAAAATTGTCTCAGGGACCCCAAAAACATTCGATTTGGCATGTCTAGGCAAAAAATTTGACTGAAATTTGCGAAGGTAGCTGATCCGGCCGAACCGGTCGGTTGGCCACCGTCGCCACCGAAGGCATCAAAACTGCACTCGTGACACTCCCGGCCCACGCTTCTGGCTGGCCAGCACCACACTTGCCCCCCCCCCCCCACAGCCCACTCGGCCTGCCTGTTGCCCACGTCTATGGCCTGCCTGGCCCGCGCCATGCCAGCATGGTGTCACGTGCCTTTTGGCTGCCGGGTAGCAGTTCGCCACTAACAGTTATGAAACTGCCGACTTTTTTTTAAATTCAAAAAAATTCAAAAAAAATATGGATTATTCTGAAACCACTAAAAATGCTATAAATGCCCCCCTAGGGCCAGGGGGAAACTTTCACCTTTTTCTTTCTTCTCCTTCTATCTTTCTTATATTTGAGGCCTTACGCTGTTTTATGTAAGTGACTTTCCATACATAACTCAGTGCCCCTTCTCTTATATAGAAGTTAGAATTTTCCTAGTCTTTCTTTTCTTTCTCTTATATTTTTCTTCTTACTCTAGAGGCTTTCAGCTTTTTTTTTTTTGTAAGTTACTTTTCCTACTTAAATTTAGCACTCCTCTTTAGTATGGAAGTTGAAATGGGTGATCACACATCCACAAAATTTCCCCCAGCCAAAGATGATTGCCTTATTGCCCGATTTGAGGGTTTAAAAAAGACTCATAAGATGACCAAAACTGATGATGTTATCTCCACTATAACTGGCGATTCTTTGATTACTATTAGGAAAAAATTATATTTTTCTAATGATCTGGTGATGAAGGTGCCGACAAGGTCTAATCATGCTCATTTTCCTCCTCTAGAATTTGCGATGGTGCATGAATTTAGTTTGCGAGTAGGGCTACGATTTCCAACATCTCTTGATCTGACTGATATTTTTATGATCTGTAGAGTGAGTTTGTCCCAACTTTTTTATAGAGCCGTGTCAATCATAATGGGACTAATCATCTTTTTTTTGAGGTTGTGGAGCGGTGCTATCTTTAGAATGCCTTTCTTGGATTGATCATCTTATTTGTGACACTTAGGGTTGTATCTCTTTTAGATCCAGGTGGTTGGATATTCATACTTGAGATCATCAAAAGGTTGGATTAGGGCCTTCTTTCTTGTGCAAAATGACTGGAATCTCTTAAAAAATTGAGGAAAATTGAAGGGGTTATCCATTCCCCTACATATTGGAGCAGAAGATATATTAAAGGTACTCAAACTTTCTGATATTGACTACCTTCATTATGAGGTGCATTATTTGAGCAGATATATAAATGAAGAATATTTATTTAAGGTGAGATTATCTACTCAAGAAGGAAGATTGCATGTACAAATGCTAAAGAAGTTAGTGAAAGTTCTAAAGGATGTTACCCAACCTTCAAAAGTTACTTCTAAATGACCAGGGAGTGAGGGTGATCTGCGGGCATCCAAAAAGAAGAAGGTGGAGGAAATTTTGGTAGTCACTAGTAAAGGTTCTCGTATCTCTCCATCTGAGTCACACATTCTAGAAACTGTTTTAAAACATTAGTGTATTGGTTGTCAACATGTTAAAAAGTTGGTGAGTTAACCTTTTCATTTTTCCTTTTGTATTTTTTTAAAGGATATGTCTCTTACAAAATTTTATTTTTATTGCTTCAGTTGGAATAGCACATGAATTTTAAGCTTGAAATGACCAAAACTTTGAATGACTGGAATAATGAATTTGTGAATATTAAATATATTCAGGGAGAATATAAGAGAAAATGTGATGGCATAATCAAGGAGATGAAGGCAGTGGATGAGCAGCTAGTGGAGTGCAGGGCAGAGCTGGCTAATATGATAAGTTCAGCCTCCTCACAGAATCAATAGATGGATCATTTATATGTTGAGTTGGTGGATGCGTAGATGATGATCAATCAATAAATGAAAGATCAGTAGATCCTTAAAACTTAGAACAATAGGCTCTAGAGTATGTTGTCTAAGAAGGAAGCCCAGTAGTTACCATCTACAGACATAGAAGAATTCAAGAAATTTATTTCCTTCAAGATAATTATTAAGGATTGCATTTAGGAAGCTCACAACCATATCTATGACATGAAGGTGAAGGCTTTAGAAGTAGAGTGTATGGAGGAGGGCTTTATCAGAGGTTTTATGAAGGGCGTGCATATGATGTAGCCCAAGATTGGAGCAAATATTGAGGGGTTGACACCTAACCAGGCTTATGGTGACCCTTCTTCAGACTCTGGTGGTGAAGAGATATAGAGTGAGTTACATAAGGTCTTTTCCCTCGAGAAGAAGGAGGATGATATTGAAATCCTATAGGATTGCTCTGATATTGGTTGTACCACTTTGTTTTCTTTATAGTGATGAGTATATGTGTTTGGTGTTAATGCTTTCATATGATGTACGTGATGTTCAGTGATATATTAACAAATTATTGGTGTTCCTCTTTTTTCTTCTTCTTATATATATATATATATATATATATATATATATATATATATATATATATATATATATATATATATATATATATATATATATATATATATATATATATATATATATATATATATATATATATATATATATATATATATATATATATATATATATATATATATAATTGACTCATTTTTATTTCAATGAAAAATATTTTGGTGGTCTTTTTTGACTTGAGTGAATGTGAGAGACATCCTCCTTAGATATCTTGACATATCTAAGGTTATTAATTAAAGCATTTTCTTGATGATTTTTTAACCTGTATGAAAGAGGCCGAATCAAATCCCCCAGGAATTGATCATCTAGTGATTGAGATACAATGATAATTGTGTATTTCTAGAATCATGGATAAAGATATTGAGGGGTTTTTATCTTTTATATGAGAAGATAATATCACAATAAAGTGAAGATCATATTACTATATTATATAAGATAATATAACAATTCCCTATCATAATTAGGGATATGGGGGCTAGAGGAGTTCTACCCCAATCAACACACAACGGATGTATGAAAGGTCGGCATAATAATACTTGAAGGAAACTATGCATAATCATTTGGGGGAATATAACACAAGTTAAATACTATCAATAACATAACACAAGACAAGTAGTATTGTCAACACCTATTAAAAATAATTACGAAGATTGCTAACATTCTAAGTTTAGGGGAGTACTTTTTCATTAGCATCATTCAGTTTGAAGGTACCAGGCTTTACCATAGCTGCCACCAAATAAGGACCCTTCTAGAGGGGAGAGAGCTTGTTACGCTGAGGGCCTTTTCCAGCGGCTTTGATACTACACGGAACTAAGTCCCCAATAGAGATAGATCGAGGTTTCACCCTCTAAATTTAGTGATGAGTAATCCTTTGGTGGTATGTAGCGGTCCTGAGTGAGGCATCTTCTCTTAATTAAGAGAGGAGATCTAAATTTCTTCTGAGTTTCTCTTCATTATTATTGAAATTAAAAGTCTGAACTCTATTGCTCAAGACTCCAATATCAATCGGTATAACTGCTTCTATACCAAAGTATAAATTATACATGATTTCTCCCATAGGAGTTCTGGTAGTTGTCTGATAAGCCTAAAGGACATTTGAAAGTTCTTCAACCCATTACCACCTAGCCTTCCCTAGGCTTGTCTTCAGTCCTTTCAGAATTATTCAGTTTGTAACTTTTATTTTCTCATTTGCTTAAGAATGGATGACAGTTGTGTGGATGAGTTGAATATGAAAATTATTACAAAAAGAGATAAAGATTTTTCCAATAAATTATGTCTCGTTATCAGTGATGATCTTTACAGTAATGCCAAAACAATAGATTATATTCTTCCACAAAAATTATTTGGCATTAGATTCTGTAATATTTGCCAAATGTTCTACCTCCACCCATTTGGTGAAGTAATCTACAGTCACGATAATAAATTTACATTATCCAATGGCTACAAGGAAGGGTCCCATTATATCTATCCCTCATTAAATGAAAGGCTAAGGGCTCTAAAGTGATGCAAGTGTTGACCCCTACACATAAAGTCATGTGAAAGGATGTGAAAAATGATCATTTAGACAATGCATGCATTGATAAAACATATTACTTAAGGGGTTAAATGACCTCCGGATGCTAAACGGACAGTGTCATTGCGTCCGGAACATCGTCTAAATTCAGAATATATGTTTTATTTAATAAATTTGAATCATCCGAGATGGTGGTGAATTTTTAGGCGATGAAAATATGATATAAAGGCCTACGTTACGACGGAAACGAGGCCTCGAAGACGGTCGGGCGACGTCTGATCGACAAACGGACTTCACTGTTGCGTCCGAAGCATTGTCAACCTTTAAAAACTGCATTTTTTGTTTATTCAATTTGAAGCGCCCATATTGGTGGCACATATCTTGAGGCAATCCCAATATAATGCAATGACGTGCATATTGCGGAAATTCACCTCTACGGAGACGACATGACGTCCGATTGTCAAATGGATGGCACCATCGCGTCCGAAACGTCGTCGCCATTAAGAGTCTACATCTTATTTGATTAAATTGAATCATTTGAGGTGGTGTCATAAATATCAAAGGGCAGTTCAAATTTGAGGCAAAGGTGCGCGCTATGAAGAAAAATTAGCCTCATCGGTGGCGAAATGACGTCCGTTCGCAGAACGGATGACGTTGTTGCGTCTGGAACGTCGTCAACATTAAAATTCTACATCTTATTTGATTAAATTGGATCATTTGGGATGGTGTCGTAAATTTCAAAGAATGATTCAGATATGTTACGAAGGCACGCATTACGAGGGAACTAAGCCTCGTCGTCGCCTAAACGACGTCTGATTGATGAACGGACAGCGTCATTGCGCCCGAAACATCCCCGACATTCAGAATATACATTTTATTTAGTGAATTTGGATCGTCTGAAGTGTTAAAAATTTCAAAGGCGGCTTAAGCATGATGCGAAGGCCTGCGTTACGACGAAAACGAGGCTTCGAAGACGCTCGGACGATGTCCGATCGACAAAAAGATAGTGCCATTGCGTCCGGAATGTCATCGGCATTAAGTGTCTATATTTTATTTGATCAAAATTGGATCGTTTGATTTGATGTCAAAAATTTCAAAGACGATCCAAATATGATGCAAATGCGCGTGTTACGAGAGAAATTAGCCTTGTCGATGATGAAATGATGTCTGATTTCAAAACAGATGGCGTCGTTGTGTCCGGAACGTCGTCAACATTAAGAAAATATATTTTTTTATCAATTTGGATTGTTCGAGGCGGTGGCACAAATTTCGAGATGATTCAAATACGACAATACGCATTTCGATAAAGATCAGGCCTAGACGATGTTCGGACGATGTCCGATCATGAAACGGACTGCGTCATTGGGTTCAGAATGCCTTCAATACTATGAATGCACTGCCAATTTGTTTGAATGAGGTTTTTCGCGCAAATCGAGACGACATGCATTTCGAAGGAATTAAGCCTCTTCGCCACCCAAATGACGTCCGATTGCAAAACGGACTATGCCATTGCGACCGGGACATCGGCAATACCCTAAATTCACTACTTATTTGTCTAAATTCTATATTCGATGAATTCGACACATTGAACGAGGTGAAATACATGAAATTCAAGGTGGAATGCACACAAATCAAGCAAACACGTGAATCGATGCCATCTTTTATTGATTGATGCATTGTTGGATACCCTAGTTGATGACATTGCTTATAATAGCATGTTATTATTAGCTCAGATAATGCATTTAACCCAAAATTTCCAAATTAAATGTAAAATCAAATCATAATTAAATGCAAAACCTCAAACATCTCAAAATCTCTGAGGAAATCTTGTCAAAATCCCATAAAATCAGTTGGCCTCGTACCTCGCTTCTTGGTTAAAACGAAATGAAATGAATGTCTTCGGGGAGGTTTTATGGACTCTACCAAAAGCAACTGATATTCTCCATCCTCCCAGAGCTCGTGTAAGTGCCTTGGCCTCTCTTTCACGGTCTTCGTCCAACCCTGTTGGGTTTCTTAGATCTCGCATGAGGTCACTTAAGCTTCAAAATCTCTTGCTGCCGAAGCCTCCCTAGCTCCCTTGCCTTACCCGTCTACAGTAAGAAGCTCTCCGGCGATTCTTCACGCCAAAGTCACACTCAAGGCCCTTTATCGCATGAAGACCCCTTCTTCCAACCTCTTCAAGCCTCCACCTCTTCAATCTACCCAACGCCAATATCTGCTTCTCTCCACTTCAAGATGAAATCCCTACTTTCCCTCTGCTCTTACCGCTTCTCCATAGAAACAACTGAGCCAACCTGAAGCCCTTCCAAGACCCCAGCTCTCCTACTTCCCTGTTCGTCCCCAGCTACAGATCCCGATCGGAGGCCTGCTTTTGCTGGCAGACACACCAATCTCTAGACCGATCGCTGCTCTTCTCCACCTTTAATTTCAGGGCCATGTTGTCTGCCGATCAGTTCGCCGGAGTTCACCATTCACTGGTGATGCCTTCTTGCCTTTATATTCATATTTTCCTCTAGCAGCTTCCACAAAAGCCTGCGACTCTCACCTCTGGCCGCCGTCAATGTCTGCACTCCTGGCGATAGTCACCTTGAAGGAAGCTGCTGTCATTGCTTTGAGAGTTATGGAAACAATGAGGGTGAGGACGCTAAGGGAAGCTCGGAACATGGCATCCGTGATCCCGATGGGGAAGGGAGGTGTTTGTTCTCAGTTTGATCAGAACTGTCGGGTTCAGGAAGAGCAGGAGAACCCCACGAGCTGCTCATCTCAATTCCACTCTCCAATCAGCTTTGACACCTCATTTCACTGCCATTGAATGTAGAAGAATTTGATCTATCCACTTGGCAGCTTGAAGAGTTTCAGAGGGAGTTAGAGGTACTACAAAAGGAAAAGGCTGATCGCCTGAAGCAGGTGTTGGAGCGTTTAAGTGCTTTAAATATGTTATGCTTGATTCCTGGTATAAATTTCAAACAAACCATTATGGAAGTGCACCCTAGTTTGGATGACGCTGAAGATTTAGAGATTATTAGCAATGAGGTGATTGATAAGTTAGCTTTTGTCATACAAAGATTGAGGGAGATTAAACTACAAAGAAAGCAAAAGCTTCAAGATCTTGCAACCACTATGTTGGAACTATGGAATCTAATGGACACACCAATGGAAGAGCATCAATTATTTTAGAACGTAACATGCAATGTTGCTGCTTCAGAACATGAAATTATAGAGCCAAACACCATCAGCTGACTTCCTCAACCATATAGAGGCAGAACATGGTGAGACTAGAAGAATTGAAAAGCTATCAAGGTGGAATGTTGGCCAAAATGGTGTTTTCTTTGCAATCCAGCTCAGAACCCATCAACTCCTCAAAACCACACATCTCTGAGCAGAGAATTTCTTCTCTCAAATCCATTCATCTATTATTATCATTATTATTAGTTATTACTAATAACTATTGCTGCTAGTTATTGATATTAATATTAATACTAATATAATTATTAGTATTAATATTAATATAAGTTTTTTTTTATTATAATTTCTATTATTAAAAAAAAAAGAGATATGTACAAAAAAAAAGGAAAAAAAAAAGAAGAAGAAGAAAAAGAAGTTTCAAAAGAAAGAAAAGAAAATTTCAAAAATAAAAAAATAATTCTCTCGATTTTCGAACCCTTTCTCTCTCCCCTACCTCGGCATGTGTGTCGGGTCGGTGGTCTGCCTATACACGCTTTTCTCTAGCGTGGTGGGAGGGGCAACCGGCGCGACACCCACGACAAGGTAGGCGAGTGTCCCTCGGTTCCAAATCCTATTCTCGCCATTCGTGGCGCACCGGAAAACCGCCTATACACGCTTTTCTCTAGCGTGGTGGGATGGGAACCCGGTGCGGCGCCTACGACGAGATCAGGATATTCATAAGTACTCGCTCGCGGTGAAACAACTGCTTTCGCCCATAAGTACCCGCTCGCGGGGAAACGACTGCTTCTCTTTTGCAACAGGTACCGAAGACCCATACACGCCTTTCTCTGGCGTGGTGGGGGGCGACGATTACACGGCCGCGGTGTCCTCATACGAGGGCACCTACCGTACACGCTTTTCTCTAGCGTGGCGGGAGGCCCAGTTTTTCCGTAGTTTTCCCCTAAACGGGGGAGACGCCGAGAGGCTGCCGAAATTTCCATTGAAACCAAGTACTTGGACAAATTTTGGAGAGCTCGAACTTTCAATCTTTTGGACAACATGGAACTCATTTTGACACTCAAATGAACTTGCACTCGGACCTGATTTGAACATTAAATTAGCAAGACTTGGGCATCATTTGGATATTAATTGAAACATTAAATGAACTTAATCTGGGCACAACTTGAGACGAAATCAAGCTTAAATTCAAGCTTAATCAAATGAACATCAAAGAAATGACAGTGGAACTTGAACTCAATGGAAAGGACCTATTTGAACTCAAAATTGAACACATATGGACAGCAGGGGACTTGACAAACATAAGAGGCTCATATTGAGCTTGAACTTTATTTGAACATGTTTTGGACTTAAACTTGTGTTTCAAACTCAAAAAAGATGAATGAGCCTAAACTCACATTGAAATTCATTCTAACTTAACATAAACAATAAAGAGCCTGAACTCAAAATCAAACCATGAAAGGGTAAATGAACTTGAACATGAGCTCACCATTGTGATAAATAGAAGACTTGTGGACTCAAGTTCAAACAAGTATAAAGAAGCTTGAACTTGGATATGAACTCAAATGCCATCTTTGGTTAATAAGAATGTGTAATCTAAATTGCAAATAGATACACAAGGCTACTTTAATGAATATTGTAATTCATATGTGAGACATTTCTTTCATAATTGATTATGTGAGATTCATGAATCAATTGATATATAAGATATCATCCATTCATATGAATAGGAAACTTATGTTGAAACACAATTTCAAACAATTGATGTAAAAGGTATGTTGAAAATGCCATCCACATTAAAGGTTCATACAAAATTGTTTGGCTTGAACAAATCTACAAGAGGCATGCAGCAAGTGTGGGGTATTCATACAGTTCACTATAACAGAGGGAAGAACGAATGCTTCTACCGCCTACAAGAGGTTACGACTCACCAAAGTAGATGTAGTAATACCTTGTGGTTCAAATGTAAGTGAGAACTATGAATCTATACATTGAACTCAACAAGCAAAGAAAATCAGAGGGAATGTATAGTTTGGTTGCAAATGAATTATACAAAATCCCTGGCAATTAAATTTCCTACCAATGATGATTGTTGGTGTGCAAATTTATGTTGATCATGCAACCAATATGCAAGTGGATAAAATAACCTACCAATAAATATGCATGAAGGGGTTGGTAGAAAATGTGAAATCCTATGAATCATCGTAGGAGACTTGTTAGATACATAATAGTTCCATCCACGAGCAAATACAAAAAAAAAAAGATCTGCAACATATGATCTGTCTACGAAGACAGATGTATGTACCACATGCTACTGATGGGTAGATGCAGAAAGATTTCAGTAAGTGCAGTATCCTGAAGTCAATTTCAATATATGGAGTACATCTACCTGCCCACCTATAGCAGTAGCGGATATACTATACGAGATCAAATACCACAACAAAATACATGAAGAATACGACAAGTGCAATCTCTTACGACCTAAAGCAGGAGATTCGTTAGTGCACTACGATCCACAAGAAGAAAATAACAAATAGCGCACGACAGTCTACCTGTACGAAGCAGCGAACAATTCTATTCAGAAGCTGCTACGCCACGCCACCGGATCTGCAACCTCCGTACAAGCAGACAGAAGGCGTCTATTCCAAGTACCCCCTGCACGTGCACTATAAATTGTATACACATAGGTACACTAAAGGGGGAAAATATAATCCAAACCCGCATGGGCCCCAGCGAGCGTGTTATTGGTACACACGTGACGTCTAGGGATGCTGCGCGGGTTGACAAGTGAATTCAGGCTCGAACCCGATCCTCCTATACAGATTAATAGGAGTCGACAAGGTTCGAACCAACAAATAAATATGTGGCCGTGGTGACTAGAATATTTATGTTAATACATTCATATTAGGCCTTCAATGCCTAAAATCAAAAGAATTCACTTTCAAGGGTACAAAACCTACGAAACCCGATCCTCTGTCGACAGCCCGACAGAGTTGACAGGGTTCAATCCATAAAGAGGAATGACCCCAAACACCCCGATGATGGCCGTGTTGAATGCAGATCTCAACCGGAGGGGTTTCCAAATATTTTCAATTGCCTCCCATAAGTCCACTAAAAATCCAAAGCTCCACAAAACCCAAAAAATACAAAAATCATTCCAAAATCAAGATATTTAAAACTAAAATAATCCATCAAAGTGCTTAAAGCAAAATCCATCCACCCTCCACAACAGTTTGCCGAGGTGGACAAATTCAAATAAACTCTAGCTCACATAGAGCCAATTGCCTAGTTGAAAATATCACTAGGATCCATTCTCAAACAATCTCTTGCTAGTAAGGACGTGGTACGTGTCCTCTGACCGGCAGTTTCGCCGCCAAATGGCACTGCAGGTAAACGGTCATGACCCGGGGCCCTCTGAACCGAGTGGTTTTGCCGCCAAATGGCACCACAAAATACCGGTTATGGCCAGCGCCGTTACGTTCCTTATTGGCATCAAATCCTTGAGATATGAATCAATAGGATATGATCGATAGGGCACAAAGCCCTCTGTTAGCTAAGGTGGATTTAAATTTATCCCCTTAGACAAACATTCAACCCCGGTCTACAAGGTCCCCTTGGACGAAGCAACCCATGGCTGCCGACAAGGATCCTTCTGTCAGGTTGGGTCGACTACCTCCTCTGACTAAGTAGACCAGGGACCACGATGGCCCGGGACGATGGAACCATGGGATCTTGATCGGGTCTATCATTCATTCCCCCACCATCCGCTTTAAGTGCACGATGGTGAAATTTCTATTTTTAAATATCAAACTTTTCAAACCCTTCCAAACCCAATTTCCAAATCCAATTTCTACCAATATCAAAATCCATTGCTGCTACTATATGCCAGATAACACGTATCTCTATACGTATCTGATCGACGACTAGCCTTAATCGAAAGTTCTCTCTCGTAATCGGGAGGGGTAATTAACTATAGGGGCTTGCGCCTATAGGAAACCAGAACTCAGATCATAAAGTCCTCGCAAAATGAGGGCAAAATCTCTGGGTAGTGTCTTATCTACAAACCCATCTGCCTTCCAAAATTTACCTCGGAACTTAACTTGTTAAAACTCCCTCGCAGAATAAGAAAAGCGAGCGGAGGCCGAGGCCAAATTTTCGGAGCCCACAGCAAGCTTTAGAGCGGGTGTATGGGTGAGATTGGAATACAAAAGATAGTTTTTTCACTTTTGAGTAAACTCAAGTGTTTCATGTTTCATTGTAGGTCAATAAAATCTCTATCTCATGATCTTATAAGTTAATGTTCTTCCTCATAGATATTCTTCACATACTCTTGAATGAACTTGTTAAAGTACGTAATTAGCTTCTGAATGTGGGAGACATTTGAGATATGGTTCGATGAAGGCGCATTTATACAACTCACCATCAATAATTATGAAATTTTCTACTTGCCTCCGTAGTCGTGTTACAGTCGTGTGGTCTTTAGGCAACACTCCATCTTATAAAAAGGATAAGATGAGGTCAATCCAGAAAGTCTCCCTTAGTTCATCGATTGATTGTATGATCCACAAACCTTGGTACTTGGAAAGTAGATCTTCTCGATATACTTTCTCTAATAAACATTTCCAGTCATTGATGTAGTATGTTTAGAAAGAGCATATACTAGCACATTTTGCTTTCGAAGATCATGAATAATCTGATATTCTCTTATACGGGTTAAGAGTAATTTTATAATGTTATAATACTAGGGCAATTGGAGGTTATATATATTAAACTCCCCCTCCAACTGAGAGGCAATGAATTATGAATCAGTGTGGATAACTAAGTTATACACCTCACAATCAATTTCTAGTCCCAGTTAAGGAATGAGGGCCTCATACTATGATGCGTTGTTTGTTGCCAAAAACTTAATTCAAAGCCCATACTCAAGGGAAACTTTATGTAGAAAGATCAATAGAATTTCAACCCCAACGCCAAAACTTCCAAAAGCTCCATTGACATACAACATCTAGCATGGAGGAGAAGGTGAAGCACCTAGTTGAATATCGGATACTGCGATAGTGCATTCAACTACAAAATCTATAGGTGCTTAAGATTTAATATCGGGCCTAGGTAAGTAGTGGATGTCAAATTCTCCTATCTCTACAGACCACTTAATGAGCATACCAGACTCTTATGGCTTTTGCAGGATAATTTTCAGCGACAAATTTGTGTAAACTTCGATTGTATGGGCTTGAAAGTAAGAGCATAACTTTCTAGCAGAATAAACTAATGCTAGTACTATCTTATCTGCTAGAGGATAATGTCCCTCTATTTTAGATAATATTTTACTGACATAATAGATGAGATGTTGTAAAATATTTTCTTCTC
Organism: Dendrobium huoshanense; assembly: GCA_016618105.1. Taxonomy (NCBI): domain Eukaryota; kingdom Viridiplantae; phylum Streptophyta; class Magnoliopsida; order Asparagales; family Orchidaceae; genus Dendrobium; species Dendrobium huoshanense. The sequence continues at coordinate 21,446,556 of CM028345.1, forward strand.
GTATCAAGATCGAACTAATATCTTGGGTAGAAACAACCATATATAAATACAACTTTTCTCCTAATGTTGGTTTAGAAAGTAGTGGTGGGGATGCCAAATACTTTCATTGATGTTCAAAGGCTTCTTGGTATTTATCGGTCTATTAGAATTCAGAGCTACGAGCACCTCTAAGTATCTTGAAGAAGGGCATATATTTAACTCCTAAATGTGTTATGAAATGTGATAGTGCTGTAATTCTTCCATTTAGTCTTTGGACCTCCTTGATATTCTTCGGTGGCACCATGTCCTTTAGTGCCTTGATTTTCTCGAGATTAACTTCAATCCCTCAGTGGGTTACCATAAACCCCAAAAACTTTTTCAGAAGTGATTCAAAAATAACATTTAGTAGGGTTGAGTCACATATTATAATGTCATAATAAGTGGAAGCATTATTCCACATCTTCCAAAAACTTGTCCCTTTCTTGCTCGATTGCTTGCTGATAATCTAGCACAAAATTTCATTTCTTCTAGATTACTGGCTTAGACATCTGGTTTACTTAGAGGAAGTGTATAATCACTTCAGGGTCAATTCAAGACATAATTGTCGGACTCCATGAAAAAACATCATGATTCTTTCATAGAAAATCTATTAATTTTTTCTTCACTTAGTTAGAGAGAAGGGATCCAATATGCACGGTCCTCGAAGGGTGTTCCTCTGATATGTATATAGTAGTGAGGTCTTCAATAGGGGAAGCTCTCTAAGGGATATCCTCGCTCTAGAGATTAAAGTCCTCAATGCTCAGGATAACTATTGGACATGGTTTAACCTCCCTAAGATAGTAGGTTTGTGATATTTATTGATCTCCATATACTACAGTGACTGTTGCTGGGGTAAGGAACTTCATCTTAAGATGAGAGATAGAGGCGATGATATCAAAGATAGATTGGAGTGGCCTTCCAAAGATAACATTGTAAACTAATTATAACTTTACTACAATGAACTTAATGAAGTGTGTAGTCTGTCAGCAAAATTCTCCAAGTACAACTGGGAGATTGATTGTCACTTATGCTCATACATGCTTATTATCAAACCCATACAGTAGAACTACATCAGGCTGAAGCTTTTCTTTGGTGAGACCCATATTAAGAAAAGTTGAGTAAAATAAGATATCTACAGAGCTTCCATTATCCACAAGAATACTTTTAACATTATAACATGGATCACCTATCTCCACATTAATCACACATGGATATTGATGAGGTGTTTTTACTCCCTCCAAATCATAATCATAAAAAGTAATAGAATGATCGATATGAGCCTTCTTTTGTATCGGGATTTCATCTACAACCAAAAAGACTTTATCAGATAATAAGGATCCTCCTATGATTGTCTTAATTTTACCAATTTTTATTTGATTATTCACCAATTATCACTATTATTTATTTTGCCCCTTAGTGGGATTAGCTTCCACTCGGGTAGGTGGATCTCGAATAAACTATCGAAGATAGCCTTAGTGAATAAGTCTTTCAATCTCATCCCTGAGTTGCTTATATGCTTAGATATTATGGCAAGGACTACGATGAAAATGATAGCACTAATGTTGATTTCCTATGTTCAGCTTCAAAGGATTTGACCATTTCACTATATCATAATCTTGAACAGCCATCAATATATTTGCTCGAGAGGTGCTGAGTGGGGTATACACCTTCTCCTATCGAGGTTCTCATCATGGTAATGGAGACTTAGAAGTTAGATTATTCTTCCCTTATTTCTTTTTTTGATTATCCATCCTAAGTATACCCTTACATTTTCTATTAGTTTGGCTCAAACTATTTTTTGTGAGCATTTATGGCTTCATCTGCCAAGATTTATGCCTCGACATGATGAATCAGATCAATATATGAATGAATTATGTCTTGCATGAGTGCCAAATAGAATGAGCCAGGATGGAGGCCTCTAAGAAAGACCCCTCTCAATAATTTAGGATCTACTCCTGAAATTTGTCAAACCTCGATGGAAAATTGCTAAAAATACTCTTATAATGACTCTCTTTAATTTAATGGATCTCTGAGTGGTGGGAAGAATCCTTATCAATTCTTCAATTGACAAAACTATTCGACGAACACTTTGACCAATTTGACGAATGAAGGGATCATTCCAGATGGAAGCGAATAGAATCATGTTTAATCTTATCCTTTGAGGGTAGCAGAAAAAACCTGACATAAGAGTGAATCCGAGCCTCGATGGATATGCATGATGATTTTAGAATGATCGATATGCTCATATGGGTAGGATGTCCCGTCATAGGACTCCATGCTCAATAGTTTGAATCCAACCGGAATGGGTTACTGTAGAATGGATTCAATTAGAGGTGATGACTTCTAGAAGTTTCACTATAAAAGAGGTTTCATTACATCTCCTCTAGGGAACTCTTCCTGTACTTATCTCCACAGTTTATGTTATAGGGCAATACGAGAGAGCTCAGCAGCGTATGGTTGGGCTAAGTCTACTAGGAGATCTAGAGGAATGCGAGGTTGTTGAGTTATGGGCGAGGGATGGATAGAGCTTGTTGTATCAACAAGTTTATTATCTTGGTGTTATTGATGATGTCTTCTTGGTAGAAGAAGATGAATCTCGTCTTGAAGATGTTCGAATTGAACATCTTCGGCTAGTGGTGGAGCTCGAGTGAGAAGAATCTCCCCTTGTTGTATTAATGCTGGCTGTCGAGTCTCTCATGGGATTTGAAGGATCTCATTATGAAAGTTTTCCATCTTTTGAATTCGCTCCTCTAGGGAAGATCCTGAGGATTCTTCTCCAGCAATGTTTTCTCCTCCAGGATAAAAAGAGACAGATATTGGGCTTCCATGATTCATAAATTGTTGAGTCTAGTAATTAGGTTGTTAAGCCTAAGTAAATGTCCCACGGCTACCAAGAGGGTGGTGAATTGGTAGTTTTAAAAATTTTAAACCCTCTTAAAATTAAAGTTGAACCGAAATAAAATTTTCTTTTAAAGTTTGTAGAAAAATGTTTTTCAACCACAGAGTTGTTAAAACTGAAATTTAAAATGCGGAAACGTAAAAGCAATAAAGTAAATGACACCAGATTTATAGTGGTTCGGTCTATAACCAGACCTACATCCACTCCTCAGAGGCACCCTCTGAGTATTGCACTAATACCACAAAGTGACTCTCCTTTAGCACCCACAGCAAGGCGGAGAAGCCTGTACAAAACATTCTTTTCACCACTCCCCGGTGCGGCAGAGAACCGTCATCCTTTTACACAATCCACAGTGCTGGCAGAGAACCGTCGTCCTTTCACACTCTCCTAATGTGGGCAGAGAACCCTACGGCTGTTCACACTTTCCAAGTGTAGGCAGAGAACCTCCTTCCTTTTACACTCTCCTAGTGTAGGCAGAGAACCCACGTCTGTTCACACTCTCCAAATGTCGGCAGTGAACCGGACCTTCTTGAATGATCTTCTCACAAGAATCTAGAAGGAAAAAAGAAAAGAGTGAAGAAATCCAATTTCACAAGTAGAGATTCTTACCTTAGCAATCCAAGTGAAGCCTTCTTGCTCCAATGGTAGGAACCCTCCTTTGAATGCTCTCTTCCACTCTCCCCTTGGCTATTCTCTCAATAGGCACGAAGATCAAATGACAAAAAGATTGGGTGGCAGTCTAATTTGGAGTATTTATACAAAAGACATGAAAAACCGCCCAAAAACTACAAGTTTTCAATTCTGTACGCAGTGGATCGTCCCGTACGATCATGGATCGTCCTGGACGATTTTACTTAAACGATCTGAAACGACCCAATTTGTATATGTGTACGAAATGACTTCGTACAGCTGATCGTCCTGTACGAACTAGGTTCGTCCAGTACGAACGGTTATTACAAGGTCGGTTCTAGAAACTGCTGAAAACTGTCTTAAGTCGGTTTATCGTTTGGACGAAAATATGTTCGTCTGGACGAAAATTTTCCAGAGAGCCGATCGTCCTGGACGATTATTTATTTCGTCTGGATGAAAATTTTCCAGAGCGCCCATCGCCAGGGATGATAATTTGGTTTCGTCTGGACGAAAATTTTCCAGAGAGCTGTTCGTCCGGTACGATATTTATTTTCGTCTGGACGAAAATTTTCCAGAGGACTGGTCGCCCAGTACGATGGTAAAATTCGTCTGGACGAAATGTTTACAGAGAACCCATCATCCGGGACGATATTAAAATTCGTCCTGGACGAATAGGACTTAGAAAAAAAATTTTCCAAAGCAAGTTCCTATTCGTTCCAAGTGCTCTATAGGAGATAACTGACAGATCGTCCAGTACGATAAATATCGTCCTGTACGATCAGTATAGAATTTCATGATCTCCTAATTTGTGTGTGTGAGATTTTATTCACTCAATTACAATCACTCCCTTTCAAATTTAGTTAAAGAAAAGACAAACTTCAAATAAACAAAATATCATATGTTGAATTTGATTTGAAGTTTTTGTAGTCTGGAGTCTGATTTTCCTGAAATGTTAGTACACACAAGAGCAAGTGCAAATCTTCTAAATTTGTTAGGAGATAACTATACATCTGAACAATAATGTTTGGAATCATCAAAACTACATAAGTTGCACAAATATAAATCATTCAAATAGCAACTATTCAAACAATCTCCCCCTTTTTGATGATGGCAAAATAATTATTATTAGTATGGTTTCAAGTTAAAATATAAATCTCTTATCTCCTAAACTCCCCCTGAATTTATGAGTACATTAAAATAAGGAGGCATTAAAGAACAATATTTTTGTTTTTCAAAAATTTTAACAGAAAACACAAATCACAAAAACAAAAACAATATTTTTGTTTTTCAAAAATTTTAACAGAAAACACAAATCACAAAAACAAAAACACAAACATAATAATTTCTCCCCCTTTTTGACAGCAACAAAAAGTGAAGAAGAAAAAGACAAGAAATGTAAATAATAATATGAAATTCATTGTTAAAATTTAATCTAAATTGTGATTTGACATAGGATATGCAATTTTAAACTAAAGATATTAGGTCAATCATAGAAATTCATAGAATTTATGAAATGATATAACATGTAAGTAAGAAGAATTTATCAAAGACATGATTCGATTTAGACATTTTGATTATTGAAAATCATTACAAGTGAGATGTAAAAAAAAATTCTATATTTCAAAATTCAATAGAATATAAATGAACAGTAGATCAACTTGAATTAAGAGATTAAACGAATTTGGAAAGAAGAGAATTACCTCATGTGGTGCTTTGAACATCTTTTCAAAGTTTTGGAGCACATTTTTGTGCATTTTTCTTTGGTTGGGCTTATTTTGTGCCTCTTTTTCACTTTGCAAATTTTTGCGAATCCCTTTTGATTTTTGTACATTTGTACAATGTTCAAGAGTAATTTGACCAATTCTTTCCAAAATCTATAATCTAAGATTTCAAATATTTCTAGGTGCATAAATATCATTTGAGCATAGAAATATAAAATAAGAAAACATCAAAATTGCAATAACAATATTAACTTTTATGTAGTCTAAATGAATAGACATGAATTAAAAAAAATTCTAAATACAACAAGTTATAAACAAATTATAAATTTAGAAAGTCTAGATTTTCTAATATAATCGAATTTAAGCACAATGTAGATTAAAAATAATATTAATGAAATTCATAAAAATTAGCCACATTTCAAAACAAATCTAAAACAAACAAACTTTCATTGATTAAAAAAAATTACATCAAAACATTAAACTTAAACAAAAACATAACAACACAATAAACAAAAAAAAATACAACAGACACACATAAAAAAAAAACTTCTACTGTTCTGGAGGAGGAGGAGGAGGAATCCCGCCAAAGAGGTTGAAGTAGGAGGCCATCAACATTACATTGGTATTTATTTCATGAACTTCATCTCTAATATTACCAATGTCATGTTGCTGCTGCGTAAGGTGAGCATCAAATTGATCAAACCTTTGATCAATGTGAGTCTCTAGTCTATCGAATCTCTCAATCAGATTCTGGTAATCTGATTGAGAAGCAGAAGCTTGCACTCCTTCTTCTTCTTCTTCTGAAGCACTGCCATGTGCTTTTTCTTTTTCTTTTTCCTCCTTGAAGAGCAGTCTGAATGATGCATCGTTGTAGTAGACTGGCTCTTCATATTCCTCATCAGGATGTACTATATTGTACTTCTTCTCCAAAACATAAGTAATCAAGTGCCCTAAAGAAATATTCTTCTTCCTCTTCTGATCAGGATGTTCTATTTCTGAAAGCCCATAGATATGATCTAGGATGAGTTGGGCTTCATCAATAGGTTGTCTTTTCATGATTAAAAAAGTTAGGCAAGAGAGGAGAGGAGTTATGTTTATCCTATCACCAGCTTTAGGAATAATTGAGGATCTAAGGATATGCTGGATGATTCGGGCATCTTGGGTCATACCGGCCACTCTAGCAACATGATTGTCAATTCCATTTTCTCTAATTACCCTATTGATTTCATACCAATGGAAGACGTTTTCTGACATTAGGGTGTGGGCTCTATATCCTTCAGTCCTTAAGTTTAAAAATGCACCAAGGTCGTGCTTGGTGATCTCAACTTTTTTCTTAAAAATAAAAGAACTAATGATAGAGTGGTCAGGATTGAAACTCATGTTGGCTAGGAAGTAATGGTAGGTTTGCTTATTGTAGAGGTGGACAAGAGAAAGAATGAAATGAAATTGGGTTGAGGCGAAGAGGTGTAATACCCGAAATTTCAACTCCGTTTGGATAAGAATGCGAGACGGAGTGATTTTTGCAGATGCAAAACGAGGAAAAGATTCCTCATTTGCTTTGGAAAGGAAGTTGTCAGGGGCATTCCTGTTAGGTTTCTTCACCAAAACCTTTTGTCTTTTGCTAGAGGAGGCCATAGTTGATTTGATGTAGAAAGGGATTGAAAAAGATGTTTTGAAAGTGTGATTTTCAAGTTTGAAAGCCTTCATATTTAAGGAAAACGATACGTTCGTCCTGGACGAAAAATTATCGTTCGTCTGGACAAAGTAATTTCGTACAGACGATCCAATTCGTCCAAAATGTAACGGATTTTCGTATTCAACACAACTTACGATGCGTCCCTTCGTACAGGCTTTTTGACTTGACCGATCGTACATACGAAAAAAAATTTCGTACAGACGATCAAAAAGCGTTTCGTTTTAATGACTCTTGAAAACCGTCCCCTACAATGAATCGACACATGTTCGTACATACGAAAAAAAATTTCGTACAGACGAAATTCGTATTAAAAACTGTCTTATCCACTCAACCGCTGCATTCAATCGTCCCGACGTTTGAGAAAAAGAAAAAATTCGTACTGGACGATCACAGATCGTACAGACGATCCAATAAAAAAACTGCTCTCAAAACGGTTTAAATTCGCGCAAACTGTTTCTTAAAACATCGTCCCGTACGAAAAATTTCGTCCTGGACGATTTCCTCCAAAAAAAAAATTTTGATTTTTAAATTTTTTAATTTAACAAAATCAACAAAAATAATCAACAACACAGAAAACATAAGACAAAAAACATAAATTCAAAAACAATTCATACAAAAACACAAAATTCACAAAATCACAAAAACAAAACACAACAAGTATCAATGTTGCAAAGACATTTTGGTTAAGCATTCAAATCAATAACACCAAGCCTTGTTCTTAAAGTACTGAAGGTATCAAAGGCTAAAGGTTTTGTAAAAATGTCTGCAAGTTGATTTTCAGTTGAAACATGTATGAGTTCAATTTCTCCTTTGGATACATGATCCCTTATGAAATGATGCCTTATATCAATGTGTTTGGTTCTAGAATGTTGAATAGGATTTTTGGAAATGCAAATAGCACTAGTATTGTCACAATAAATTGGAATAGTGCCTATAGTTAATCCTAAGTCAATCAACTGTTGTTTTAACCAAAGTACTTGTGCCACACAACTTCCTAATGCAATGTATTCTGCTTCTGCAGTAGATAGTGCCACTGAATTTTGTTTTCTACTAGACCATGAAACTAATGAATTTCCAATGAATTGACATGTTCCAGAAGTGCTTTTCCTATCCACTCTACAGCCTGCAAAGTCAGAATCTGAGTAACCAATAATTTCAAATGAAGAGCTAAACTTAGGATACCAAATTCCTAAGTTTTGAGTTCCTAGTAGATATCTTAAAATCCTTTTCACTGCTGTCAAATGTGATTCTTTTGGATCTGATTGAAATCTAGCACATAAGCAAACACTAAACATAATATCTGGTCGGCTAGCAGTCAAGTAAAGTAAAGATCCAATTATCCCTCTAAATTTCTTTTGATCAACAGATTTTCCCTTAAGGTCTTTATCTAACTGAACTGAAGAACTCATTGGTGTACTAACAGGTTTAGCATTGTCCATTTCATATTTTTTGAGGATGTCCTTAATATATTTGGTTTGACTAAGAAAAGTACCTTCCTCAAGTTGCTTAATGCTAAATCCTAGAAAGTAATTTAAATCTCCCATTAGACTCATTTCAAATTCACTACTCATTGTTTTAGAAAAATCATCACAAAGATGTTTATTTGAAGATCCAAAGATGATGTCATCCACATAAATTTGAACAATAAGTATATCCTTTCCAATTTTCCTTAAAAAGAGAGTTGTATCCACACTTCCTTTTTCAAAAGATCTTTCAAGTAGGAAGGTGCTTAACCTCTCATACCAAGCCCTAGGTGCCTGTTTCAATCCATATAATGCCTTTTTTAATTTGAAAACATGATTTGGAAATTTAGATTTTCAAAACCTGGAGGTTGTTCTACAAAAACATCTTCTTCAATTACTCCATTTAAAAAGGCACTTTTGACATCCATTTGAAACAATTTAAAACCTTTAAAACAGGCAAAGGCTAGTAAAACCCTAATTGCTTCAAGTCTAGCTACAGGGGCAAAAGTTTCCTCAAAATCAATTCCTTCAATTTGGATTATACCCCTTAGCTACTAATCTAGCCTTATTTCTAATGACTACTCCTGAGTCATTCATTTTATTCTTGAACACCCACTTGGTTCCAACAACACTTTGATCTTTTGGCCTTGTAGTTAGTTCCCAAACTTTATTTCTTACAAATTGATTCAACTCTTCTTGCATGGCCAATATCCAAAATTCATCTGAAAGTGCTTGATCAATGTTAGTGGGTTCAACAGTTGAAATAAAGGCTGAATGATTGACTTCCTTGTTTAATCCACGCCTAGTTCTAACACCCTCACTTGGTTCACCTATGATTAATTCCTTTGGGTGGTTTTTAGAAAATCTCAAATCTCTAGGCAAAGGGTCTTCTCTTTCTAAATTTTCTTCCACATTTTCTTCCAAATTTAATCTATCAATTTTGGGAGTTTTCTTCAATTTCTTCTTCAACAACTTTTGGCTCTTCCATGTTTCCATTTTCATCAAAAACAACATGTGTGGTTTCTTCAATGACTAAAGTTCTTTTGTTGAATACTCTATAAGATTTTCCAACACTTGAATATCCAACAAAAATTCCTTCATCTGATTTTGGATCAAATTTTCCTAAGGCAGATTTTCCATTATTATGTATGAACACCTTGCAACCAAATACATGCAAATGAGACAAATTTTGGTGTTCTTCCTTTTAGCAACTCATAGGGTGTTTTATTCAAATTTAGATCTCACATTCACCCTATTCAGAACATAGCATGCAGTGCTAACCGCCTCAGCCCAAAAATATCTAGGAAGAGAGTATTCTGCTAACATTGCTCGGGCGGCTTCTATTAATGTTCTGTTCTTTCTTTCAACTACTCCATTTTGTTGAGGAGTTCTAGGTGCAGAAAAATTGTGATCAATCCCCTTTTCTTTACAGAAATCTTCAAATCTTTCATTTTCAAATTCTCCTCCATGATCACTTTGTATAGAAATTATTTCACATCCTAGTTTTCTTTGTATCCAAGTTGAAAAATTTCTGAATTCCTCAAATGATTCACTCTTATGAAAAAGAAATTTAACCCAGGTGAATCTTGAAAAATCATCTACTATAACAAATCCATATACCTTTCCTCCTAGACTAACAGTGCTTACTGGTCCAAAAAGATCCATGTGTAGAATTTCTAAAGGTTTACTGGTCCTAAGATCTTTAATGGACTTAAAATTGAGGACCTCACTTGTTTTCCTAATTGACATGCATCACACAGATGGTCCTTAGTAAAGTCTAGTTTAGGTATTCCTCTCACCAAATTCTTTTGGGTAATTTTTCTAAGATTTTTCATACTAGAATGACAAAGTCTCCTATGCCAAAGCCACGATTCATCAGAAACAGTTTTCAAACAAAAAGCAGTAGGAGATTGAATACAATTTAAATCTAGCATGTAAACATTGTTCACCCTTTTTCCATTTAAAACAATTTTTCCATTTAGGCTAATTATGCAGCTAGTAGGTAAAAATTTTACATTTTAGCCCTTATCACATAGCTGACTTATGCTAAGCAAATTATGTTTCAAGCCTTCAACTAATAAAACATTATCTATGAAAAAGTTTTTCAAATTTCCAATCATACCTGATCCAACCACTTTCTTTGTGGTATTATCTCCAAGTGTAACCTTGCCTCCACTCCTGGCTTCCAGCGTTATGAATTGAGCAGTATCTCCAGTCATGTGCTTAGAACATCCGCTGTCCAGGTACCATATACTCTCACGAGGTCTTGTGTGAGAGTATACCTGCAAAATTCTCAAATGTTAGACCTGGAAACCCAAACTAGTTTGGGTTCACCTTTATGAAATTTATAATCAGATGCATGTGTGATATGTCTAGGTTTATGCATCTTAGTTCTCCACACCAAATTAGGTTTCATCTTTAAAGTGCAGGTGTGAGATATATGTCCCAAAAATCCACAATTGTTACATTTAACATTAGGAAAAATATTCCTATGTTTTCTCTCATATGATTGTCTTCTAAGGGATTTCATGAATTTAGGATAATATTTAGGATTTGTAAAATCTTCATGTTTAGGGGGGTTCCTATTATCCTCAAGAGCTCTTATAGTAAGTTTGTAAAATGAATTCATTTCCTCCAAGATTCGATTTGTATAATTGACTCTATATGTCTTGTGCTCAGATTTATTCTTAAATTTCTCAAATTCTTTTTCAAGTTCAGCATAGGATGATTTTAAATTCTCAAAATTTTTATTCAAGTCATCATATTCATCAAGTAGTTTCATGTGGTTGCTATCAATTAAAGCATGATCTTTCCTAAGGATTTCGTGTTCCTTATTAAGCTCTTCCAATTCTAAAACTAAACTAGCATGCATCTTTTTAGTTTTCCTATATGCATCATGCATGTGTTCAGAAACTTCAAACAATTCATTATAAGTTAAATCACATACCTCTTCTTGATCTGATTGTTCAGCTTTATCTGCCATCAAGCAAAGGTTGGTGACTTCTTCTTCTTTTTCAGTCTCAGATGAGTCTGAAGCTGAGTCCGCCCAAAAAGCCTTTTGAAACTTCTTCTTGCCCTTCTTTACCATTGGTTTCTCCTCTACCTTCTCCTTGCTAGGAGTGGCTTTGAGTTTTGGACAATCAGTCTTTATATGACCTGGTTTCCTGCATTCATAACAAATCACTTCATTAGAAACCTTGCCATTTCTGTTATACTTACCTCTATTCCATTGCTGGCGTCTCTTCTGCTTCCTCTTTAAAAAGCTTTTGAATTGTCTAGTCATCAGTGCTATATCATCTTCATCCTCAGGTTGTGAGTGTTCACTTTCTGACTCTTCCACATTTAGTGCAATATTCTTGTCCTTTCTTGGTTCACCTGCATCAATCTTTCTTTGACTTACTCCTTGCTCGTAAGCAATGAGTGAACCAAGAAGATTGTCAATAGAATAAATGTTCAGATCTTTTGACTCTGTAATTGCAGTAATTTTAGCATCGTATGCAGTAGGTAAACAACGAAGAATCTTATTAACCATTTCAGCATTAGTTAATTCCCTACCAAGTGCATGCAAAGAGGTGACAATTTGAGTGAATCTTGTGTACATGTCAGATATTGATTCATTAGGTTTCATGCGAAATAATTCGTAGTCATGTAATTAGATATTGAATCTTGATTGCTTAACCTCATTTGTTCCTTCATAAGTAATACAAAGTCTATCCCATATGTCTTTTCCGCTTTTACAAGTGGAAACTCGCATGTAGTCTTCAGATTTTAAAGCACAAAAGAAACTATTTAAACATTTTGCATTTAATTGTGCTAAGTCACGTTCTTCTATAGTCCAATCTGCATAGGGTGTATCTACCCTATTCCATCAACTAATCTAGTTGGTTTTGTGTAACCTTCCTGGACTAACATCCACATGCGATAATCAAGTGACTGTAAGAAAGTAGACATGCGTGTTTTCCAAAAATCAAAAGGAATATTGTCAAACAGTGGAGGTCTAGTGATAGAGTAACCCTCAGGTGTGTTTCGGTTTCCAAATGTAGCCATCTACGTTAATCAAAAAGTAGTTCAAACTTATGATTTTGAAACAATGCTCTGATACCACTTGTTGAGTCTAGTAATTAGGTTGTTAAGCCTAAGTAAATGTCCCACGGCTACCAAGAGGGGGGTGAATTGGTAGTTTTAAAAATTTTAAACCCTCTTAAAATTAAAGTTGAACCGAAATAAAATTTTCTTTTAAAGTTTGTAGAAAAATGTTTTTCAACCACAGAGTTGTTAAAACTGAAATTTAAAATGCGGAAACGTAAAAGCAATAAAGTAAATGACACCAGATTTATAGTGGTTCGGTCTATAACCAGACCTACATCCACTCCTCAGAGGCACCCTCTGAGTATTGCACTAATACCACAAAATGACTCTCCTTTAGCACCCACAGCAAGGCGGAGAAGCCTGTACAAAACACTCTTTTCACCACTCCCCGGTGCGGCAGAGAACCGTCGTCCTTTTACACAATTCACAGTGCTGGCAGAGAACCGTCGTCCTTTCACACTCTCCTAGTGTGGGCAGAGAACCCTACGGCTGTTCACACTTTCCAAGTGTAGGCAGAGAACCTCCTTCCTTTTACACTCTCCTAGTGTAGGCAGAGAACCCACGTCTGTTCACACTCTCCAAGTGTCGGCAGTGAACCGGACCTTCTTGAATGATCTTCTCACAAGAATCTAGAAGGAAGAAAGAAAAGAGTGAAGAAATCCAATTTCACAAGTAGAGATTCTTACCTTAGCAATCCAAGTGAAGCCTTCTTGCTCCAATGGTAGGAACCCTCCTTTGAATGCTCTCTTCCACTCTCCCCTTGGCTATTCTCTCAATAGGCACGAAGATCAAATGACTAAAAGATTGGGTGGCAGTCTAATTTGGAGTATTTATACAAAAGACATGAAAAACCGCCCAAAAACTGCAAGTTTTCAATTCTGTACGCAGTGGATCGTCCCGTACGATCATGGATCGTCCTGGACGATTTTACTTAAACGATCTGAAACGACCCAATTTGTATATGTGTACGAAATGACTTCGTACAGCTGATCGTCCTGTACGAACTAGGTTCGTCCAGTACGAACGGTTATTACAAGGTCGGTTCTAGAAACTGCTGAAAACTGTCCTAAGTCGGTTTATCGTTTGGACGAAAATATGTTCGTCTGGACGAAAATTTTCCAGAGAGCCGATCGTCCTGGACGATTATTTATTTCGTCTGGACGAAAATTTTCCAGAGCGCCCATCGCCGGGGACGATAATTTGGTTTCGTCTGGACGAAAATTTTCCAGAGAGCTGTTCGTCCGGTACGATATTTATTTTCGTCTGGACGAAAATTTTCCAGAGGACTGGTCGCCCAGTACGATGGTAAAATTCGTCTGGATGAAATGTTTACAGAGAACCCATCGTCCGGGACGATATTAAAATTCGTCCTGGACGAATAGGACTTAGAAAAAAAATTTTCCAAAGCAAGTTCCTATTCGTTCCAAGTGCTCTATAGGAGATAACTGACAGATCGTCCAGTACGATAAATATCGTCCTGTACGATCAGTATAGAATTTCATGATCTCCTAATTTGTGTGTGTGAGATTTTATTCACTCAATTACAATCACTCCCTTTCAAATTTAATTAAAGAAAAGACAAACTTCAAATAAACAAAATATCATATGTTGAATTTGATTTGAAGTTTTCGTAGTCTGGAGTCTGATTTTCCTGAAATGTTAGTACACACAAGAGCAAGTGCAAATCTTCTAAATTTGTTAGGAGATAACTATACATCTGAACAATAATGTTTGGAATCATCAAAACTACATAAGTTGCACAAATATAAATCATTCAAATAGCAACTATTCAAACATAAATTGGTCCCTCGATTGGTGGGAGTAGGAGCGGGAAGCTCCCAAAATATGATTTCTACACCTGTTGACCATTGAAGTGACACTTATAATTACGGGATAGTGATTTCACACAAACGGCGCCAAATTGTTAAGGGTTATAATATATGTGACGATAGAGTTAGAAAGTTTTTGTATCAACGTTGTATAGATATCCAGCACACAAATATGAGAGAAATAAAAATACCTGATTTTTACATGGAAACCGTAGAAAGGGAAAAACCATGGGGCCACACATATTTGAGAGAATTCCACTAGTATTTGCTTGAGGTACTAGAGGCTGATTCGCCTATGCAATTTAGGATGATCATATTATATTAATCAACTCCTTGGTTACGATCAAGAATTTGAGATTCGATAATGTTGGGTAATCAGGCGGAATACCAAAGTCACATAAAAATCAAACATAACTCCTATGTCACTTGGTAGTCGAGCAGAATTCTGACGTTACTTGGAAGCTGGGCAGAATTCTGGCGTCTTGTGGAAGTCGGGTAGAATTATGACATTACTTAAAAGTTAGGAAGAATTTCGGCATCTCGTTGAAGTTTGGTAGAATTACGTGGAAGTCGGGCAAAATTTCGGCATCCCGTGGAAGACGGGCAGAATTCTGGCGATGGTCGAAGAGGAGTTTTTTCCCTCCTTCCCTTCTCTTTTTCTTCTTCTCTTCTGCTTCTCTTGTTTTTCTTGCATGGATCCCCTCTCAAGAGAAATGAGGGGCTAATTATAATTTTTTGAGGATGGCATTACCCGTAAATAGGAAGAGGTTCAAGGGCAAATGTGGAGTGGTTCAGATAGACGGCCGATATTGAATCCCTTGATCATTGACCGTTTGTCAGACATTTGAAGGTCATAATGATATCAAAATTTGGTAAACTTGCGCTTGTTGGATTTGTCTCGCCGAGCCGCTTGATTTGAATATAACCATGTCTTATTTAGAAACCGTTTGGTAATCCAAATTGTGGTTTTAACCTTCTAATAGTGGTTCAAGTCTTCGATTCAGACTCATTTGGGCTCGGATTGGGTTGAATTTGGTTTCGTTGGGTTCGTATTTTTGATACGCTTATTTTGACTATAAGTTTACTGAAATCAGAGTTCAGATGATCCCAAATTTAATTTTTGAAGCTTTCAACTTTATTTTGCCTCGAGATTCGTTCATAATCAAGATAATTTTTTGATGATATATCAATATTCAGTTTCAAATATTCTTTTCTAAGGTTAAGGCATGGATGAACCACAACAATTTTTTTAAATGCTACAGATTATTATGAATATTCATCGATCTCAATTAGATTCTAAGCAGGAGATTGTTAGTTCTTCGTGGAATATGATAGCTAGTGTTAATTAATTAAGTTATAGTACTTAAATCTAAATTCCATCTATCAAAAAATTTGTGTGTAGTGTCAATAAATTTTTTGTACAATGACTAGCCATTGTAGACCCACTGAGTTAGAGAGGCCAATTCTAGGGCATTATGGAGCCAGTGTTGTGGCATTGCAGACCTGGTAAATTAGTTCTTTATTTTCACATTATATGAATTTTAACCTCATTGTGGTTATACTCTGGTACATGAAAAAGTTTGAAATCTGTGAAAGAAATAAAATTATATATATATATATATATATATATATATATATATATATATATATATATATATATATATATATATATATATATATATATATTCTCCAAGTTTGATTGTGGCTTTCTTGAGGTGCTGCCACTACATTTTTTTTTTCATGTTTTTCAAGTAAATTCATGTGTTCTTTCTCTGCTATTTTTATCTTATTTGTTTTGAATTGTTTGCTCTAACAATTGGCAAATCCTCAAGGGTGAGAGCATTAAGACAGTTTGAACAAGCGAGTTCCCTAGCTGAATGGCAAGTCTCTATGAAAGGGTGATAAGTCTCCTTGCTGAATATAGCTATGAACAAGTTACAAATCATGTTTAACAATTTCCTAACCATTGGCTTGGTTGGTGTATGCTTTTGTAGCTAAGACTAGGATATTCACTATAGGAAGATAGTTTTAACTAAGGCAAACTAATGAGAATGCTAAGTTATCCTATGGAGATTGCATCCTTATATGAAGGCTTACTCCTCTAGCCAAACTCATTATGAATAGGCATATCCTTGATCTGATCCTCTATGTGGGTGCTCATATGTTGCATGATCCACTAGAGCAAATACCTTCTTGTCTACAGTCTCGTTATAGCAACTACACCTCAAGGTGGAACTTTTATTAGGTCCGGTGTAAGAACGTAAAGGAAGGTCCGATCGGAGGCAAAATCCCGCGAAAAAACTCGGTATTTGCTCGGTATTGCTAGGTATTATTTGATAATAACGAGAAATACCGCTCTGTGAAGAGCAATACAGAGCTATACCGAGTTGTATCGAGTTTTTTCTAGGAAAAACTCGGTACAACTTTTGTATAACTCGGTATTGCTCGGTATAGCTCAGTATAACTCGGTATTGGGTCTTCACGTGATGGTATTCCTTGTTATTGTTTGGTATTACTCGGTATTTCTCATTTTTTGTCGCGATTTGGCCTGCGACTGGACGTTCCTCTAGGTCTGGTCGGAGGACGTAATAATTGTTCATCAAGGTGAGGATTGCCTTGTGCGGAGTGTTCGTCTTGGGTACGTCTGTTGGGCATAAGCCTATTTTATACTTATGGGTTACCTATAGGGACATGTGTGGACTTATAAAATGAAATACATCAACATTTATATATAGTAAAACATATGATTGTGTGCTATAAGATGTATTCTATATTAAAAAAAAAACGAGACGATAATTGTCAATATGAAAATTCGTCTAGTAGTTATCATGCATAACCTCTAGATCTCTTTTATGATTATTTAATCTTAATCATCTGATACAGATACAATGATAATTGGATCGATGGAATCTAAGGGCATTAATAGATCCTTGTCAAATCGGCATATTCAAATTAAAACTCCTTCATAGAAAATATAAATCCAGCATTGATCATTTTTATGTAAACGTAATCGAAATCTGGCTTCGAACACTAATAAGTTTATCGGAAGAAACCCATGTCAAATAACCCTCCGCATAATTCATAGTGGAGATCGTTCCATACTCCCTAATAAACTCCACTGTATAGGTCAACTCTTGCCCGCCCTCTGAAAAGCTTAACAATGTCGGCGACACTGTGACTACTATCCCAGGCGGCGGAACTATCTCTACCTCATAGCTCGAGCTCCCTTCTCCAACATTCTTCACTGTCCTGTTCACCTTTCTACTGCACCCTGGCCTCATCTCAACAGAAAAAGTTGGGTAGTTGAGCTCCACGTCAAAGATCGGGTCCACAGTTGAGCAATTAACAGTCCGGCGTGCCACGACAGTCACCTAAAGGCATGTTGGTAATTAAATAGATAAGAATATCTCATATTCGAGCTGAACATAAGAAATAAGCAAAATTGAATATAAATTTAAGCAAATCTGATTATTTATAAATACAATGATGAAAATAAATCCCCCTAGTTTTTTTTTTTAAATGTTTCAGTTGATGAAAATAAATATTTTATTTAATTTCGTAGTGCAATATCTGTGTTGTAAGTATCGTAGATCATAAAAATAATAATTTTTTTTTAGAAAAAATAAGTCAAATATTATGATGAAAATAAATTTTAAAATCTTTCTATTTAATTTTATAGGCACCCTTACCTGTGTGTCGTTGTAGTTTAACCCACACAAATACGCAACGTAATCGCTCGGCTGTATGTCATAAACAAAGCCGGGATTGTTCGCATTACTCGGGTTGACATGGCCCGCTCCCCTCGCAAACAGGTCCGCATTGTTCAATTCCTCGTCTTGAATCGGCTTCCCTGCCGTGTTTTCATTTTTGGCAGTCGTCATAATGGCCGATCTAATCGCCGCCGGCGACCAGGTTGGATTTGCCTTTTTCAGCAACGCGGCTATCCCACTTAAATGTGGCGTTGACATGGACGTCCCAGAAAGCATATTAAAATTTGCCGGTATGTTGTTCGGGCCGATCGGTAAAGCTGGCCACCCGGCTAGCACGCTAACGCCGGGGCCGATGATGTCTGGTTTTAGTATCCCCTTGCTTTGTAGGCTCGGACCTCGGGAAGAGAAGCAGGCCATTATTGGCGCATGAAGGCTACTGAAGCCAATGACTGTGCCTTGGGGAATGATGGTGGCGGTCGGAGAGCCAGTGGTGTTAATGTAAGATTTAATCTTGGTGGCGGCTGGGTAGCTAACGTGTGAGGTTGGGATAACGTGAGCTTCGGCAACGGTGGTGTAGCCGTCGGATTGGGCTGCGGCGAGGATCATGCCGGCGCCGCCAGCGCCTTTGATGACGTCGCCTTGCTGAATTCGCGGCATTTGGTCACGGCGGTCGCAGATGACGATCTTGCCCTTTACGTCCATGTTCAGCGAATTGTTGAAGCAGAACTTGGTGGGCAAACTACCTGATGATTATTGAAGATAGAAGTTAGAACCACAGCGCCAATATGCTTTTTTCGCTTTCCCATTCAATTGATAGCATAGAAGTGACTCAATGAACATAATTAAAATTAATGAAGATAAAAAAAATATTATTTTTATTATTTTGTAATTAAATCTTTGGATATTATAAAATATTTAAGTATTTTATGGAACTTTTTTTATGCTTAAAATTTAAAGTTGACGTTTTTTAGGATAAGCATATTAGACAAAGAATCATTACGTGAGCATCATATAGCATCAGAATATTCCCTTCTTTAAATTTGTTATATTTATTATCAATCTTTAAAATTAAATGTTTTGTATTTTATGATAAAATTTAAAAAAAAATTTACAATTTATTGATAGATGCAATGTGAGAGTGATTTATAAATATATAATTATCTTTAAAAAGGTATTCTAGCTTGTTAAAATATATTCAATTTTATCATAAAGTACTTTATTTTGTTTTAATTTTAATTTTCAATCCACAAAAAAATTAGTGACATTTGAAAAGACTTTTTGGAGGGCACCTTCAAGTAATCAGAACAAAAGAAATCAAAATAAATTAAAAATCTTAAGGAAATATAATTAATTTAAAATATAATTAGGATTAGTTATTGGGTTCAAAAAGATAACGACTGACTCTAATGGAGCAAATCCACGAAACGATGAGGATTAGGGTGGTCAGGTATTTGCATTCGGGCCACACAATGGGTTGAGTCTGCATTTGCCAAGGCAAGACGTTTCCTTTCTTAATGGCAAATAGTTTAAAAAGGAAACGACGGGCCTAAAATGAGTAAATTATAGCATAGTAAAATTGACAAATTAGTTTAAAAAATTTAATTAGAAAAATATATTTTTAAAAATTAACAAGTTAAATTAGTGAATTATATTTTAGTATTATTAGTAAATTATATTTTAGCAAAATTAATAAGTTAAATGAATAAATAAATAAGTATATTTTATTATAGTAAAATTAATAAATTAAATTAGCAAATTGTATTATATTTACTATTGTAATTTATGAATTTAATTTATACATTTTGGTAAAATTAATAAATTAAATTCATACATTACAATAGTAAATATAATACAATATACTAATTTAAATTATTAATTTTACTAATTTAGTTTATAATTTTTATTAAAATAAAATTTACTAATTTAATTTATTGGTCACCATCTCCAATCATTACTTGTACTTGTATATAATGTTATCTGAATCGTTTCTGAGTCCTGAAAAAATATTACTTTTAATATAACAGCTAATTTATTTGAGAAGACTCTAAAACATATGGGACAAAATAGGAAAGAGGGACTAAATAATTGAGTGCCTGTTTCTTAAATAACCAGTTAACTTTGGTTAAAGAATCCTCTTATTAAACTTCAGTGTTTTATCAAAAGTTTTTTTTAATCATGTAAAATAATGAGAAAAATTTGTAGATAAGAGTAATCTGATCCAAATTTAATATGATAAGTATAAAATTTAATGAATTAGAATGAACATTAATATATGATATAAATAAGTTTTTAAAGTTTTTCTAATAGTTATCTAAAATAAATTTATAAATTTTTGACATTAATTATGATGAAATTTGAGATTATTATTATTATTATTATTATTTTTATGAAAGGCAGGTTGAGCATTAGCTCTTGACATATTAGTATTCTTCAACTTATTTTAAACTAGTGCATGCAACTATAATTTTTGGCGCTCAAATAGAATATTTTGGTCCAATTCTTCAACTAATTTTAATTTATGTTGACACTAATGTTTCATAAATCATATTAATTTTTTATATTTAAACGTATTTTTTTTAGATTAATCTAATATTAAATATGCATATTCATACAGTTTTTATTTTTTTAAACACAAGTTTCACTCTGAATTGACACAGAAATTATTTAAATAAAAATACCTGATGCTCCTGGATAAACCAATGGCAATAATTCCCCGGCCATCAAATCCGTTTGATAAAGCGACTCGCCTTCATACTCCTCCCCATTCCCAAGCTTTACCTTCGCCTGAATCGCTCTATCCATCGTACTCGCTCCAACGGTCAACATCCAGGGCGCCTCGTTAGACAACGAACTGTGTTGGGGTCCACTATTCCCCGCCGCCAAGCTTACGAAGATCCCCTTCTCAACCGCCGCGAACGTGCCAATGGCAATAGGATCGAGATCGAACATCAGCGACTCGCCGCCAAGGGACAGCGAAAGAACGTCCGCCCCTTCCTCGATTGCGGCATCTATTCCGGCGAGTATGTCGGTATAGGCGCATCCAAAATCTGTACAGACTTTGTAGACGGCTAAGTGGGCATTTGGCGCCATGCCGACGGCTGTGCCTTGGGCACTACCGAGGGCAGATGCATTGGCGACAAAGGTACCGGCGGCGGTGCTTGCCGTATGCGTTCCGTGACCGACGGTGTCGAGCGGCGAGCCGGCGTCGCCGATATTGTTGCCCATCGTCTGCGCAGTTCGAACGAGTTGTTATGATCAAAACTGGCTCCGTAATTGGAAAAATTTTGTGCCAAATTTTTCGGCCAAAAAATATATGGGTGAACGCTAACTTGTTTAAATTTATTCGGAAGAGCAATATATTTAAATAATTTATAATATATTTATCTTAAAAAAAATTTAAATAATTAAAGTTTTATTTTAATTAAAATATTCTTTAATTGCCTCAAAATAATATATATGATTAAATACTGTTGAATCTATTTTCAGAAAAATATATTTCATGATATTATACTAGTCATGTATTTTTAATAAATAATTCAAGCTCATGATAGAATATCCAGTAATGATTTTCTTTCGTATTTAGTTTTATATTGGTGAAGTAAAAGTAGTTTTGTCTGCTATAACTCACTCAAATGGAGCAAATAACTAATTTGTATTATAGAGCCTCTTCTTATTTTACATTGCACTTAGTAATTCCGTCCCTTAGCTCAACGTTTTCAAATTTAATTTGTTAATAGAATAAGTATTTACAAGCAATGAAAAATACAAATATAATTACACGTACACAAAGGGAGATGCTTAAGCGGCCGGCTTAACCTATTGTGCGTTGATGTAGAGCAATTCTCTATAATTATATGCCGGCAGGCAGATATATATACTTAATTAATATATTTCATTAATGAATATTTCAATTTATATATAACATATCATCAACAGCTTATATTTATAAATTTAATTTTTAAAAATTCTGAAATTTTTCGCAATCAATAAATTTAATTTCAGAGAGATCTGATATTTTAACTAATCTTCAATTTAAATTTACTTAAAAAATATATTAAAATATTCTATTGTAAAACACATTAAGATGAATTTAAAAATCATCCGATTTATATTTAGATATTATCATACGTAAATGTCAGTATGATTCTGACGATTTATAAGTACATTGTAGTATATTTAATATTATGATATTCTAATATCAATTTTCTTTATTGCATTTTGATATTGATCACGTATTTAACCTATTAAAAGATTAAAAATAACGGCTCCTTTCATTCCATTTATTTATAATAACTAAGTTTTCATTTATTAAAATTTTCTTAATGTTTCTTAAAATAAAATTAGTTCAAGAAATATTAAGAAAGGCATGCTAAAAGAAGCCTAAAACTAAGAATAAAAATATTTTTGCGAGATAAACAAATTTAGTAATCCGAAGACCATAGATCGACTTTAAATTGTTCAAGCTTTTACTAACCTTAATTTTAATTTGTTCTGAATTAAATTTATTAATTTAAAATTATTTATTTGCACTGTTTTTTTTAAATATTAGTACCATATTTATGCAACTAAAAAACAAAATTTAAATAATTAACGCAGCTTAAAATCATGCGTACCTGTCCTTGCAAGAATGCCCGAGCCCCAATAATCTTATTATTACAGTCCGACGCATTGAACTCACACTTCCCCTTCCACTTCTCTGGCGGTGGCCCGATTCCGTGGTCGTCAAACGAAGGATGATTGGGCATCACACCGGTGTCAAGGATGGCGACGATTACGCCGCGACCGAAGTCGGACTCACTCCAAAGCCCTTCCGGCTTCACCCCCGCCGAGCTCAACAGGCCAAGAAACTCGGGCGTGTGCGTGGTTGCGAGGGGCACCAGAGTGTCGGCGGTCGAGAAGAGAAAGCCTGGCTTCGCCTTCATTGCTTTCAGCTCGGAGTCACTAAGCCGGGCTGCGAAGCCGCTGATGGCGATCTTGTAGCTGTATAGAATGGGAGGTGGGGCTGAAGTAGTCTGTGAGAAGAAGGAGAGATGCCATGATTGCGTAGTATGTGCGGGTGGAGGAGGGTTGACATGGATTATGTATGTTTTGGTCGAAAATGAGCTCTCGTTGGTTAGGGCTCGGGCTGCGGTAGTAAGAAGGATTGAAGAGAGCAAGAAGATGAAGAGAAGTGAGAGGAAGCTTTTGGCCATTTTTTGGGAGTAGCAAGCCGAATGTGGTGTTTGCTTCTATCTCGCGGTGGCTATATAGAAGCTAATGTTTGATGAGGTGGATAACCTATTTATAAAATGCACTTATATATTCTAATCAACATTAGGTCGTCTTTTTGTGAATCTCCCTATACTGAATCTTTTGGGTAAATTTTTAAAGTAGGCGGGATTAAAAATTAAATTTTGTAATTAAGTATCGTTTAAAAAAATATAGACAGTCAACTGTTTAGTTAGCGCATAAATATATATATATATATATATATATATATATATATATATATATATATATATATATATATATATATATATATATATATATATATATTGATACGTTCATCGTGCATGAATCTCGTTGCAAAATCAAGTTGGAAACTTCCAAAATTAAATTGGGACCATCCGAACTCCGATATCAGCAAACTTATAGTCGAACTGAACGTCTTGGAAATACAAATCCAACGACACCAAATTTGACTCGATCCGAGCCCAAATGAGTCCAAATCAAGGACCCGAAGCGCTGTTAGAAGGTTCAAACCACAATTTGGATTAGCAAACTGTCTCCAAACATAACGTACTTATAGTCGAATCGAGCGGCTCGACGAGACAAATCCAACGAGACTAAGATCACCAAATTCCGACATCATTAAGGCCTTCAAATGCCTAAAGAACAGTCAATGATCAAGGAATTCAACACCGGCCGTCCATGCAACCACTCCCCATTTATCTTTGATCTCTCACCTATTTCGGGGCCATGCCACTCCAGAAATCTATAAATATACCCTTCATTTCTCTCGAGAGGGGGAGAAGCAAGAAGAGAATAAGGAAGAAGCTCCTTCTACCACCGCCGGACCACCACTTGAGGCCCTCACCTCCGCCGGACCATCGCCTGACATCTTTGCTTCGCCGGACCACCACTTGAGGCCCTCACCTCCGATGGACCACCGCCTGACGCCGTTGCTTCGCCGGACCACCACTTGAGGCCCTCACCTCCGCCGTACCACCGCCTGAAGGCGTTGCTATGCTAGACCACCACTTGAGGCCCTCACCTCCCCCAGACCACCGCCTGATGCCGTTGCTACGCCGGACCACCACTTGAGGCCCTCACCTCCGCCGGACCACCGCCTGACGCCGTTGCATCTCCGGACCACCACTTGAGGACCTCACCTCTGCCGGACCACTACATGAAGCCATTGTTCCGCCGGACCACCACTTGAGGCCCTCACCTCCGTCAGACCACCACCTAACACCGATGCTTCGTCGGACCACCACTTGAAACCCTCACCTCCGTCGAACCACTGCCTAACGCCGTTGCTCTATCGGACCACCACTTGAGGCCGTCATCTCCGCCGGACCACCGTCTGACGCCATTGCTCCGCCAGACCACCACTTGAGGCTCTTACCTCCGCCGGACCATCGCCCGACGCCGTTGCTCCGCCGGATCATTGCTTGAGGCCTTATGCTTCCCCAGGCCACCACCTAAGGCTCGAACTTCCGCCGAACCGTCACTTGAGGCCTTGTGCTCCACCAGGACACCACCTGAGGATAAAAATTCTACCGAACCATCACCTGAGGTCCGGACTTCTTCCGGACCACCACTTAAGGTCCTGTGGTCTACCAGGCCACCACTTAAGGCCTGGACTTCCATCAGACCACTACCTGAGGCTCGGACTCCTCCTGACCACCACCTGAGGCCCGAACTTCCACCGGATCAACACCTAAGGCTCGAACATCCACCGGACCACCGCTTGAGGCCCTGTGCTTCACCAGGCCACCACCTAAGGCTCGGACTTCCACTGAACCGTCACTTGAGGCCTTGTGCTCCACCACGACACTACCCGAGGCCCGGAATTCTACTGGACCATCACCTGAGCCCCAAACTTTTATCGGACCACCAGTTGAGGCCCTGTGCTGCACTAGAATATCACCTGAGGCCCGAACTTCCGCCAAACTACCACTTGAAGCTCTAAGCTCCACTGGGCCACCACTTCAAGTCCTCACCTCTGCCAGATAACCACTTGAGGCCCTGAGCTCTACCGGACAACCACCTGACGCCCGGACTTCTACCAGACTACCACTCGAGGCCTGGACTTTTGTTGGGCCACCATTTGACTACCAGAGTACTGTCATACTATAATGGTCTTTCTGACCCCAGTCAACATCCAACTATGATCCTTCCGACCTTCGTCGCCTATAATGGTACTTCCGACCTCCATCACTAGACAATGGTCTTTCTGACCCTTGTCTCTTGCCGACTACGGTCCTTTCGACCTGCATGACCTACTATGGTCCATCCGACCTTCATCACCATACAACGGTCTTTATGGCCTCCAACTTATCGACTATGGTCATGCCAACCAAACAAACATGTCTATATTGTAATTCCCACCATGTAATGCACTCTATATGATGTATATTTGTGACATCAAGTCAAGGCCTTCTTCTAAGGGCCTCATTTGTAATCGACTGCAAATACTAGTGTATTCATTCAAACTGGGCCAGGCCTCGTGGTTTTTCCCACATAAAAACTCTAGTGTCTCTTTTGAACGCTACAACCTCTCTTTTATTTGCTTGTGTGCTAGATCTTCGTACAATGCTAAGACGTTAAACTATATATTTCTCTAGTGCTACGAATACTCCAAGACGCAACATATATATATATATATATATATATATATATATATATATATATATATATATATATATATATATATATATATATATATATATATATATATATATATATATATATACACACACGTATGATTCTGATGAATTGAAAGTATTTTGATATGACATCATCTTAGTTGGATACAGTTTACCTCGCATTTATTTATTTAATATTTTATTAATTAATTTTTTTAATTAAAAATTCTTAATCCAACCTTTAAACTTAGATCAAACTCTATGCCGATCATTGAATTATAACGACAAAGAAATGCTTATTCAAAATTCTTAAATAATAATAAAAGAGTTATATTTTAAAATAAAATATGTTTTTTTTTGTTATTGATTGATTAAAATATACATTTAAATAGAAAAATCCTATTTAAATAACTATATATCTTATTTATTTATTTGCATATCATTAAGCACAATGATTAAAAAAATACCCTAAAAAACTATTTGAGAAGTCCATTTAAAAAAAAAAAAACATCTTAGCTTTGAGTAGTGTCTTTATTTCAGACCTTATCTTTTGTCTTTATTTTAATGTTGTATCAACTCTACTGATAAAAAATTAAAAAAAAAAAACTATATAGAGTTAAAATTTCATGCACTCATCAATAAGATCTGATTTTATATTGGACTTCTTCGATGACTTTATTTGACCAAAAACATCATTGATATACTTATTGGTGCGGAGTGTTTTATCAAAATGTTGCCATTAATATCAAAGAGCTATAGAGTATGAGGAATTTATAAAACTTAGCTTGTATTTCCTATAATAAGACTATCTTATAAATCTTAAGGCTTAATAATTATTTGATAAAATATTATTTTCTCAATTCTAAAATAGGACCTATGTACATTTTTGAAAATAATTCAAGAAGATAAGTCTTTGATAGAGAATTTTTAAAAATTTTAAATGTGTTACAAGCTTGAATATGAAGCGTAGTGTAGTTGGAAGTAGGGGTGTCAATTTCGGGTCACGCGTCGGGTTCGGGTCGAACCCGAACTGACCCGGGTGCAAAACGGGTCGACCCTAACCCGACCGGGACAGAGAAACGGGTCGAAAATCCAAACACGGACCCGACCCGGCGGGTTGTCGGGTTTACCCGACCCGACACGGAACCCGGGGGCGAAGCAAACGAAGCTGGTGTGCGTGGGGTGCGGGCTAAGCGGGCGAGCGCGCGGGTGAAGCAGGTGCGCCGGCGGGCGAGCAAGGGTGCACGCGTGGGCGAGCGCGCGCAGGTGGGCGAGCGCGTGCGCCGGCAGGCGAGCACGTGGGTGCGCTGACGGGCGAGCGCCCGTTGGTGCGTGCGCGGGAGCAAGACGTTGCGCCTGCGCTGGCAGGCGCGGGTAGCGGGGTCAGCATCGCTGGCAGGTCCAGGGCAGCAGGGCAACTTTGTGGGCAGGTCCGGGGCAGCGGGGCAGCGCGGGCAAGCGGGGCATCATAGCGGACAGCGGGCAGGCGCGGGAATATTCAAATATAAATAGGTTTTCGGGTTTACCCGGAAACCCGCCGGGCCAACCCGAACCCGACCCATTTTTTCAAACGGGTCGAATTTGTGAACCCGAACCTGACCCATTTTTCAAACGGGTCGAGCCCAACCCAGATTTTCCGGGTCGGGTCCGAGTAGGGTTTTCGTGTTGTGTCAAATATTGACACCCCTAGTTGGAGGGATATATTTTTTTTAAGCAATGAGATCTTTTTATTTTTAAAAAAATGGGGAAAGCCTAAATGCATTCAATTATAAAGATAATAGAACAAGGATCCAAAGCAAACATGAACAAGAACATCACAAGATAAAAGCGAAGATGCCAATCAGACTCAGGAATGACAGCATCATGCAACTGGCCAGCCACCAGATAAGACCATCCATTAGAGGTAACAAGCCAAAAGTCAACCATCAACAAACAACAAATAAAGTCCGAATCAACCCACAAGTTGAAGAAAGACCACCAAACAAAGAGATAAAATAACCACCATGGTTGCCCACAAGTATAGAAAAACTAGTTGAAATGCACGAAGCAATCTCATCTTGGTCTAGAAGCATCGAAGAATAAACACCCACAAAATAACCACCAACCTTACAAATCGTCACAACAAAAAAAAAAGCACCCAAGGCCAAAAACCGAAGCCCAATAACACACCATATTACTTTCTATTGAATTTTCTTCTATCACATTTTGAACTCCCACACAAGAAGGCACCATCAATGGAACCAAACTTCAACACAAACATTGCATGAAAATCATCCCCAGGGTCATCACAAACTTTCCCAAGCGATGAGGCAGGTCCAACCAGTCAAATTGTTCCAAACTGCTATCCTTCTAGTTAACCGACAAATGAACAAACATCTCATCATTAGTAAAAAGGATGCCAGAATATCAACAAAAGTTATATCATTTAGTTTCCCATCCAAAGGTGAAAGAGTAGGATTTGATGCATTACACAAGAGAAATTAACAAAATTGGTTCCAATAGAGGCCCACTACAAGAAAACAGAACATTAGCAACAAAAAATTAGAGACGAAAGAAATTTTATACTTTTAGCGACCAATGATGATAAAGGCCTCTAAATTAATTAGAATCTTAGTATTAGCTACAAAAGGAAATAATTGGTTGCTAATTTTTTCTCTCAATAATTAAGAAAAAAAATTAATATGCATAAGTCATTTTAGTAACTAATGATTTTTTTTACTTGAATAGATAATACTTTTTAAAAATGTCATTCTAATTCTTTATAAGGACTCAATCATAATAATTTTTATCATGCCCAATAATTAGTTTATTTTATTTTATTTAATTTTCATAAATTAAAAATTTTTATTCAACTTAACTAAAAGTATCATTACTAAACTTTTTATTGAAAAATATATATTTAATTTTAGGATATAAATGAAAAAATTAAATTTATAATAATATTACATATAATGTTGAATATTTATTCATTTTAGTATATATTTACTTTTTAATAAATATAGGTTATAATTTATAATTTGAAGCTATGAATTGATAAATTAAAATTAACTATAAAATTTTTAAAGATGAGAGATTTAATAATTTATGCTTAAAAAATATAAAATATATTTAACTTACAATATAATTTTTACATAATATTACATGTTTACCTAATTTATACGTAATGTTAGACTCTCTCCCCCTATCGCTGCATCGTATATCGCATTTCATCGCCTCTAGTTTTCTTTTAGTGACGCACTCCTCCCCACACTCTGGAACTACCCCTAGCCGCAACTTCAATCGTGCACGAATATGAGTTATAGAATCTTGTGGGTAGTCGTGACTTGTTTTCACCACCGAGTTCATCCTTCCAAGTAATTTTCCTTTCACTATAGAGATTCAATCTCTTATTCTTGCTGCCCTATTTTTGTTTCTTTCTAAAAAAAAGTTTTTTACTTTTCCCCAAGTTATTTCATAATAAGGGTTTATTAACGGTCAAGTATTCATAAGGGAAAAAACTAAAATTTTAGGGTTCATTCTCTTGATCTAAATCTGTGATTGGATTGTTGAGCATCGTTGTTGGATTTTTAGATTTGCTCTGATTTTCTTGGTTTTGTTGTTGTCTAGTTTTGGCTTATTAAGTTTTACAGATCTGGTTCTATGTTGCTTCGTAAGGGTTTGTATTCCATTGTTACATTATAATTGAAAATTGAAAAAAATTGTTGATCTTTAAAAAAAAAACAATAATGTTTCTCTGAATGCAGGGAGGTATTTTATGATTGTTTAGTTCATCACATTATCTACTATTGTTTTGGAGTTGTATTCATGTAATATTTGGATCTGCACATTATGCAGCTTCTTATATTCATGCTCTTAAGAAGCATTTGATCTCTTATGTTTGTTTGAAATCACTGATTTCCACAATGCTTGTTGTCTAGCAATCTTCCACAGATTTGTTTTTAACACCATCAGCGAGCAAGCTAATCATCCAGTTATTTCTCTGAATGGCCTTCTATGTTTTATTTTCTTTTTATTTCTGCATACATTTCCCTCTATATTTGTCTTTTTTTTTTCTCAAAGCATTTATCCCCACAAATAAGGATGTAAATAAACCTAGTCAAGCGAAGTACTATTTTGTTTAAGCATTTATTTATTTATTTTTAATTTGGGACGAGTTTGGGCATAACATAAGACTTAAAATTTGCTCAATGTTGCTTATTAGTTTTCTTATTCAATTTGAATCATAAGATAATTTTAATGTACCATAATTAATTTTATATTTTTTCAATGATTTTAAAATATATAATTATTGATTGACATAAATACATTTGAGTTTTAATTTAAATTTAAATAATTACAAAGTATTAGTTATGGTTTAGGGAAGTTCAAATATCATTGATAACAACAGAATGACTAAAGATGTAGGTCTTAATCCAAAAGTGAAGAGAGAGGAGATCCATTATCTTGGATTCTTTGGAGAAGGAAATCTCTATTAACATAGTCAAAAACTTTTTTGATATATAGCTTAGCATAAATAATTATTTTTGATTCATAATATTTTTAGGTCAACACAATGGAGAAAAGTTAGATTAACATCAACGATAGCCATTTGTGAAAATATAAGGATATAAATACTGTATTTATTAAATTTGCACGCAAAAATAACCCTTGAAAGGAGAAGATTCGATGCCCATGGCAATACTATGCTAATATCTTTTTTCAGACTTATAGTATTATAGAAAAACATTTTCTTAATTAATGGTAATGCAAACATCATACATTGACTTGACATGTCATGGGGAAACCTCTCAAGCTTTTATTGATAAGGATTTTGGTAAAAGAGATGTAAATGATCTTATAATGCAAATGAAGAGTTTGATGAGATGCAAGAAATCTTTGAGGATATACATAGGGAAACTTTCATGAACTCTAATCCTAATAGTTCATCAAATGAGGAAAGTGATAATATTATCGACAAAAATACAATAACTATATTTGATAGACTGCTGAAGGATACACAACATGATTTATACCTTGGTTTCGACTTATCTATGTTATCTACACTTGTAAAGTTACTACACATTAAAGTACTTAACCGTTGGACAAATAAATTATTCAATATGATCGATGAATTTATAAAATCTATCTTGCCAAAGGGTGATAAACTTCTGTCTTCATATTATGACTCAAAGAAGATTATATCCGATCTTTTACTATGATGTGAAAATATTCATGCTTGTAAAAATGATTGTGCTTTATTTTAAAAGATTATAAGCATAAAGAAGAATGTCATAAATGCATGGAATCAAGGTCAAAATTTAATGATAGAAAAGGAAAGAAAATTCCCCATAAAACTCTATTGAATGTTTTTATTAGAAATGGATTAGTTACCACGAAACTTGCATGAGGTGATGGAATATCATTGTGTTGTATGCCTGTAATCATTCCTAAAATATATTGATGATTCTTTATCAAAAGCATTCTACTAGCTATAAACTGGTTGCGATTTTCTAGGATTGGATTTTTTCTTTTATATATATATCTATGTTTGGGAACTCCTTTTGGATTTTTTTAGATAGTCTATTGTAAAGTGCTTGACATGCGATGTGCTTTACTTGTTTAATCCTTACATTATTCACATATCAGCGAGATAAACTTGATATGTAAATTTTGAGTTTAAAATTTACAAAACTATCCCTTTTTTGAGTTTTGTGCTGATATCCTTTTCTAGAATACAAAATGATTAATAGCTTAGAAATTTTGTTGCTGATTATTACATCAAACCTTTCTGTGAAAAAATATTTTTTCATACTCAGTGGGGATGCTTTCTTTTGTTGTCACATAAGCTTTAAAATGAATAATAATGAACTTTGTTCCTTTTTGCAGCTGTAGAAGCTGTCCTTGAGGGTACCCCGAAAGGATATATATATGGTTAAGAGCAACTAAAGGTCTCTACTAATGCATTCAATGCTAAAAAAAATTATGATAGACTTCTTCATGCATCATATCATCATGCATTTAGAAACTTCTCTAAATGTCGATCGACTACATTGATTCTATTATAAAAGGAAAAAAAAAAGGTATTGTATATGCACCCTAAAATCGTAAGGACAATAAATGCCTTTTCCCCTCGTCTTGTTTTCCTTTTTCCTTTTTCCATTTGTTATGCGTGTTATTGCCAATTTTCTAAATCCCTAGACTTTTTTTTATCTTGTTATGAAAAGGGGTCAATCATGATCTATGGTCTATAAACAATCACAGATGTTCACTTAAGTCAACAAAATCACATTTTATAAACTCCTTGATAAAACATATAATTTATTAAATGAGCAAATAAGGATCCTTAAACTTATTTATTCTAAATTTTATTCTCATGATCACTGATCCATTTTGCACATTCCACCTTTATGAATGGAATGGGGCCTTTGCGGGGGAAAGGAGATAGGTGGGTTAGGAGTATATCATCTGTACAACATAACATCTGCACATTCCATCTAATAAAGTGCATATTTACATCCTTCTCTACAAAGAAGTCACTCTTGCCTTGAAAATTAATAGTGTATATGGTAAACAAAGACTGTTGAACATTCATGAAAATATGAAAGTTCTGCATTATCTAGATCATATCTCAATCAGCATTTATTTGTGGTACTGTATTCAATTATACTAATTAAAACTTCATAATGATTTTCTAGCAAAAATAAGCTAATTTTCCTTTTTAACTGTTCATTCATGTTAAAATTCTCATCCAATCTAGGTCCCATCATGAGAAAATCATGGTAGTTGATTATCGGGTTTGCTATTTGGGTCGACTTGATTTGTGCTTTGGCCGCTTTGACAACTTCAAACATCAAATTAGTGACCATCTTCCTTTGGTTTGGCCCGAAAAAGATAACTATAATCCAAGGTAAATATATTCTATGTTGTTGACTACTTAGACAATAACATTGAATTTGTTTCCTTTTCAAATTTAAATTAAACTTTCTTTTGTCAATTAAGGAAGTTTGAAAACCAAATTCATAGGAAGATATAATGAAAGATGAGGTGGACTGAAGCAAGTATTCTCACATGCCTTGGCATGATGTCCAGTGTGCTATTTGGGGACCACCTTGCAGGAATTTTGCAAGACACTTTGTTTAGCGTTGGAATTATGCAAAGGTTGATTCTGCTTTGAGGTTCATTGATTAATTATGTATGCTATTTTGGTCCTGATTATAATTTATTTTTTATTTGTAGAGAAATAAAGCTCTGCATGAGGAGATGATTGCTTTGTTAATGCCTCATCATCATATTGTTATTCCTCATTATATGGGATGAAGAAGAGAAGTTGGATCCCACACTACAGCAGTACAATATATATATTGGCATTAGCATGGTTAATGTCCTGAAGATTGATGTTGTGCATTTGCCTTTCATAGAGTTGATATGAGAGAAAAGTAATAATTTTGTAATTTTTTATTTATTTACATAAAACTTAATAAAATATTTTGATGTTAACTAGATGTTATCAATTTTTAAACATTAAGATTTTATGATTACTGATTTATGATATCATATTTTATATTGTAATTGATGGATGTATTTGTAAAATTATGAATGCATATAATTTTCGTTTTCTCCTAGCAAATTCTTGATAATGTTATTGATGAATGAATATATTTTTTGGATTCAATGCTTTTCATTTCTATTACCTCAAGTTAATAAAATTTGTGTTATTTCTCTATTATGAAATTTATCTAGCTAATTGTAATATAAAGGAGTGATGGATTGATTTAATTATTATAGTCAAGGCATAATAAATGGATAATAACTTTTTTTATTAAATATCACTCTATTTTGTATCCATAAATATATATCAACACATCATTAACTTAAAGAGGCATGTGATTTATTTGGTTTATCATTTAGCGACCAATTTTTATTTTGGTAGCTATAGAAAAAATGTAATCAATAAAATTAATAATTAAAATTAATAAATAACATCCAAATAAATATACATTAGCGTAAGCAATAATGGTCACTAATACATATAATTTTAATGACAAAAAAAATTTTTGGCCGCTAAAAGCCTCAGCGACAAGGCTACTACGACAAATCGGCGGCCAAAGTATTTTTTTTTTTTTTGCTATTTTCTTTAGTAGCCAAATTATCATTTTTAGCGACCAATTTTTTTGTCGCTATTGACCCATTTTCTTATAGTGAGGAGCAATCCAACACCACCATATTGATCCAACAATGATAGTTGCATCAGCAAGAGGAGACTTAACATAAGGGATTATCGCCAAATAATTAGCCTCCAAATTAACATTATCCAAAATTGCTTGTTGCATGAGATTAGCCAAGTCCAATGGAAGACTAACATCCATATTAGATGAAATAACAAGAGGTTCTAAAAAATTAATCCCAACCCCATTTCTAATAACACAATCACCCTTTTATGCAGCTACAAGAGTACAAACTAGAGGATAACCTAAAGCTATAGCAATGGGCATAAAATCCCCCACTTCATTAGCAACCACATTTCTCAAACAACCCTCATCTCCAACATCATTCAATGAAAAACCAGTATTGCCATGAGAATCCTTTGAAAGTTTTAGTAGGTTGTTAGACCTCATTGAACTTTTCCAAGGCTAACAAAGATGGAGGGTGCATTGATAATTTTTTTAAAAATTGGATTTTCAAAATTAATAATTAACCCCCCCCCCCCGCCTTGGTTAGCCTTGATACAATTCAATAAGGTCTGACAACCTACTCGAACTTTCAAGTGGTATCAGAGCCTATTTCAAAAATAAAAGTTTAGACTTTTTTTTTTGAAAAAAGATCTTTGCTACTTTTTGAAATAAAAATACTCTTGAAGGATACTCTATTATTAGACCATAATTATTTGATAACATCCCTTTCAATTTTTGAAAAACTCGCATGTTTGCTTTTCTGTAATCACTTGATTATCACAAGTGAATATTAGTACATGAAGGCTACACTAAACCCACTAGACTCATTGATGGGATTAGAGTTGAAACAAAATTAACTGATTGGACAGTAGAAGAAAAATACTTAGCACAACTAAATGCAAAATATATAAATTATTTTTTCTGTGCATTGAAATTAAAAGACTATAAGCATGTTTCTACTTGCAAAACTGGAAAAAAAAATCTAGGATAAACTTTGCATAACTTATGAAGGGATAAATAAGGTTAAACACTCTAGATTGAATATTTTACTATTCAATTATGAATGTTTTCTCATAAAATTGAACGAGTCAATTTATGATATGTGTACACATCTTACTCAGATTATTACCTCATTGTATGCTTTAAGTAAAGAATTAACTAATTCAAAAAAGGTTAACAAAATCCTGTATTGTTTACCTACTACTTATGATGCAAATATAACTGCCATAATAGAGTCAAAAGATCTAAATGTATATTTGATTGACAAACTGCTTGGATCACTGATTGCTTACGAACAAGGATTGAATCAAAGATAGATTAATGCATGTGACAAGCAAAAATAGAAGAATATTGCCTTGAAAGTAGATGATTCAGAAAGTGATCAATTAATGCTTGAGTATAAAGAATATATAACACTTATGAATAGGTAGTTTAAAAGTTTCCTTAGAAGAAATTAATAGAGAAGTCAGCATTGGAACAAAGGTTAGTTCAATAAGAATGCAAAAGTTTTTAATGAAGTCATTTGTTACGAAAGTAGGAAGCATAGACATATAAAAATAGATTGCCCAAATCTCAAAGCTAATCCTAGTAAGGAGAAAATTGTGGAGAAAATTAATGTTAGGAAGGGCAAGAGAAGAATATAAAGAGCTTTTTGGGCTAACTCAGCTTCTGACTCCTCAAAAATAAAAACAGAAGAGGAAGTTATAAACTTAAGCTTAATGGTAGACAAACTTGATCATTTAGATGAGTGGAGGAATGTGACTTGTCCTACAATGAATTATTTAAAATTTCTGAGAAAATTCATAATATATATAGGAAATTTAAAAAATTACATGCAAAACCTCGTGTATTTGAATTTATAAAAAGAATATAAAAATCTTAAAAAAGATCATGCATCCATATATAGTAACCACATTGCATTTTTGGATGAATATGAAGATTTGAATAAGAAACATAATTTATTGAAAACATCCTATATTGATCTTGAGAATGATTTTAAGGTGTTTATATATGAAGCTAATCAAAGGGAACATGAATTGAAGGTTGACAATTCAATTTTAGAAAGTATAAACTCACATCTTAAGAAAAAAACTAAAAGCTTTATTAACCTCTTTTTTGTATGAGGTAACTATGACCTATCCAGACCTTTGGATCTATCTAGGCCCTAGATCAATCCAGACCTTAGGATCTAATCTAGACATATTTGATCAAATCAAACCCATTTTAAATCATGATTCAAACATAATCAATTTTGTTTGGAGTGTAGCCATGGTCTTTTTGACTAAGTTAATTTATTTTGACTTGAACAAACCCATAGAAAATCCCTCATATTAATTCAAGCTTTAATCCTCTAAAAAACTCCAAGCAGCTGGTATTAACACTTGGCTGCCACCTCAGCAGTCATCTTGACTGTTTGACTGGTCAAACAGTCAAACCAAGCTCTTAAATGGGTCAAACATGGTTAAAACTTCATTTAAACTTAACCCACTCTAATCCAACCATCTCCCTCTCTAGTTATTTGGAGAGCCTCTAAAATATTCCTTGAGTCTATCATGACCCTTTGATAAGGATCAAATGGCTCTCAATCCATCCATGTGCTTGAAAGGACAAAAGGGGCTTTCCACCTCTAGAACCTCTCCTTGGATAGATGACATCCATCTGGGAGTTCACTCAAGCAATCTTAGGTTTCCATTCAAGCTATAGAGACTTGAATAGGGCAAAAACTTGAAATGAGAAATCATTTCTAATCTTTATGTTCTTTCTCATTTCAAACCTTGTCCAGACCAACTGAGATTTTGTTTAAGCTCCCTAATAGTCCCTCAAGCCTTCCCGATCAAATATCCACCTGTGAGAACCGCCGGAGACCACTTTTCCAGTAAGCCTTGGCATTTTCATCTAAGTGGCCATATTATTCGATCCAGAGGATTCTTCTTCAAAATGGAGCGTGGACAACCTACAAATGCAACATGCCATTAAACAATTCAATTCATCCTTAAACTGAGGTATAATATTAAACCCTAGGTAGAAACACTTACTTAAAATTAGCTTTTGGTAAAATAGTTTTTTAGTTAAAAAAAAGCTTCCCCACTATTTCTATACACCTAGGCTTCCTAGGTTTAAAATTTCAATTGATTTCATTGACTGGATCGAACAAATGAGCTCAAAAATGAGTTCTAGGGCCTCTCAGTAGTCTGTTTATAGCCATATATTTTTTGAGTTGTTGATTTCAAGATCAACGGCTTGGATATTTACATCCAGTGGTCCGTCCGACCACGCAATGCCTCTAGTAGTAAAGTTCCCCATCCAACACCATCCGAACTGCTGATTTGTTAAGGCGGGCAAACGAACGGTGCACGGCAGCTGCTGACATGGTTATGTTAACCATGGCCCACCACCATGAATGATTAGCATTTAATGCTAATGATTATTGACAACAACAATCATTAGCATTAAATGTGCCACCGCCACATTTTTTATCAGAAGAATCAGAAGACGCCACGCGTCTAATCTCGCCGCCAACCTTTTCTTAAATAATTTAAAATTGATTTTAATTATTTTTAATTTGAGAAACATCTAAAAATTATTAAAAATTTAATAAACATTAAAAAATTTAATATTGTATTTTAAAATATTCAAAAAATTAAATCCTTTAATTTAAATATAAAATTATTTTAAAATATTAAATATATTTTAAATAATTTAAAAATTATTAATTTTTATTATTTAATTAATATTTTTAAAAATTTAAATTTTTTAAATTAAAATATTTTAAATAACTAAAAGTTTATTTTAAAATAATTTAGTTTGAAATTATATTTAATTAAGCTATATTTTGGATATTATAAATTATTTTTTTATTAATTAAATTTTTAAATGTTCATTAATATTTAATTGAAATTAAATTTAAATATTTTGAGAATTCAAATAAAATATTTTTTATAATTTAAAATTTTCAAAAAATATTTGTATTTTAATTAAATTTGATTGAAAAAATTAATTTAAGCATTAATTAATTTATATTATTTTAAATTAATTTAATTGATTTAAAACTTTAAAAATAAAAAAAATTTAATTTTAAATCATAAAAAAATCAAATAAAATTCATATTAATTAAAAAAAAATATAAATAATATCAAACTTTTATGAAAGTTGAGAATTTTAATTTAAAACTTAATTTATTTTGATTAATTTGAATTATTTGAATATCTTAATATTTAATTTATATTTAATTAAACATCATATTAATTATTTTTAAAATTAAAAATTTATTTTCAAATAACTTTCAAAAATTTGTGGTTCTCTCAACACCTTCAATTTTATTTTAATAATTATTTTTGAATTATTTTGTTTTAAATTTTATATCCTTATATATATATATACATATACTTTATATTTATTTTAAAAATATATCTATATAAATTTTAATGTTGAGAGATGTCTTGAAACTTTAAACATGGATTGAGCTTGAATGAATATATTTGATGGGGATGTTTAGTGAATGATTATCTCAATTATTCAGTAATGAAGTTATTAATTATTCAATGTTATTTGTCTTTTGCATGTTTAGGGCACACACCACTTAGCTTAGGCTCTCCTAGAATTAGGAATTGATTGTGCTTATGTGTGGTGTATACATGTTAAGTTAAAGGGTTAGCGTGACTTTTATTTAATCATATAGAACCTAGTGACATCTTTAAGGATAATAATTAAGGGCATTTTCCTAGAAAACTAAGATTAATTCTAGAAATTAGGATATATATCCCTTTGACTCAAAACTTTGAACTCTTCAACTTAGTGACACGTACAATCTTAAGAAAAAATCTCACTTATTTTAAAATATTAAGTCCCTTAATTAATTTTCTAAAGATTAAACTCTTAATTAAGCCCTTAAATTTTTTGGAAATTCTAATAAATTAAATTTAAATCCCAAAATAAAAATAATACCTCAAACTGACCAAAATTAAATTTATAACTTAAGAAAAATAAAAGCACCTTGATTTGATAGCAAGCCTAAACTTAGTTTAATTTTAAATAAATTTTAATAATTAATTAATTTAATTAAATAAAAATGATTAAAAATTTTAAAAAATTTTACAAACACTTGAAAATCTCTTCTTTTGTCATTCCTGCCCTTTAGATTAAGTTCAAAGAGTTTAGAGTTCATTTGGAGTAAAATCATAAAAAGTGTCTTTCATTAACCAATTTTAAAAATTTAATTAATTCATCAAACTTTAAAAAATCATAACTAATTGTAGAAAAATCTAAATAAAAAAAACTTAGTGTCTAACAACTCATCTTAGAGTCTTCCTCCATTTGAAAGATCATGTTAGGATACCTTTCAAGTATCCAAAGAGAAACGATAACACCCCATCCAAGGGGGAGTTTGTTTTCCTTTGGATATCTGGAACTGACGAATCCCTAAACATGTGTTTAAATTGAAAATGGCATTGAATGGACTAAAATAAGCACTTAGGGCATGGTATGAAAGGCTAAGATCATTCCTACTACAAAGATTATTTATTAAAGGAAATACGAATACCACTCTCTTCTTAAAAATAGTAGGAGATGATATACTTATTGTTCAAATATATATTTATTATATCTTATTTAGATCTATTAATAAAAATCAAAATGATGATTTATTCAAAAATAATTAGTGAATTTGAAATGAGTTTAATGGGAGATTTGAGTTACTTTCTTGGTTTTAATATAAAGCAGAAAGTGGATGGCACATTTTTTAGTCAATCAAAATATATTAAGAATATCCTTAAGAAATATGAAATAGATAAAGCTAAATAAATAAGTACACCAAAGAGTTCCTTATTGTATGTAGATAAGGACTCTAAGGGCAAATATATTAATCAAAAGAAATTTAGAGAAATAATTATATTATTACTTTACTTAACTGCTAGAAGATCAGATATAAGGTTTAATATTTATCTTTGGGCTAGATTTCAATCTAATCTAAAGGAATCCCATTTGACTGTTGTTAAAAGAATTCTGAGATATCTTTTGGGAACTCAGAATTTATGGATATGGTATCCAAGTCACAAATCTTTTTTTTTTTAAAAATTATTAGATATTCTGATTCAAATTTTACAGGATGTAGGGTTGATCAAAAATATACTTCTAAAACTTATGAATTTATTAGAAACTCTTTAGTTTATTGGTCTAGTAGAAAATAGAATTAAGTAGTCCTTTTGCTATTGAAGCTAAATATATTGCCTTAGATAGTTGTGTGGCCCAAGTTCTTTGGTTAAAGTAATAACTTACTAGTTTAGAATTTTCTATTGCCACTATTCTTTTTTTTTTTTTTTGTGATAATACTAGTGTCATATGCATTTCAAAAAATTCTATTTAACACTCTACAACCAAATATATAGATATAAGTAATCATTTCGTTATAGATCATGTAACTAAGGAGAAATTGAGGTACATCATGTAGCTATTAAAAAATAACTTGCAGACATTTTTATAAAACGACTTCCTTTTGAAATGTGTAGCACCATAAGAACCAGATTGGGTGTAATTGATATTCATGCTTGAGAATTGTAATTCTATAAATTTCATTTGTGATGAACTCATTGTGTATGTTTATGCTTTATTTGCTATTTGTAATTTATTTTTGTTTGACTTTTTATTTTTCTCTATTTTAGGTTTGATTTCTTTTTTATATTATTTTTGTTTTTCTTTTTGTATCTCATGGATCTTGCTTGACATTTTTATTTTGGAAAAGAGTCATGATTATCATGTGCAAATCTAAAATTTCCTTTTTTAGTCATACTGTATGAACCACTTTTGTACTATACACTAGATTTTGCATGATAATTTTTCAAAGTTTGTAAGATAAAAAAGTGATTTTGTAAACAAATCATATTATATGAACACATCATTGTATTGTATGAATACTTCATTTTTAGTCTGTAAGAATAGGGAAGTGTATGTTCAAATAGGTTGTTAGACCTATTAAATTTGTCCTTAAGCTAACCAAGAGGGGTGTGAATTAGTATTTTAAAATTTCTTTGTAGTTTAAGAAAACTAATTTTATAATGTTAATCACAAAAATGTAAATTTCAAAAATAACTTTTCATCCAAAAAGTTTAAACTTGCAAAAAACATAAAAAATGCAGAAAAACAATAAAGATAGAAAAATAACACAAAAATTTATAGGGGTTTGGATCAACTAGACAAACGTCCACTCCTTGAAGACTCCCTCTTTAGATATTGCACTATACCAAAGTGACTCACCTTTTGCACCCATATTAAGGCGGAGAAGTCCTTACAATTAACATCTCTTCCATCAATCCCTGAAGCGATAGAGTACTGTTATCCTTTCACACCCTTCTGATATTGGCAGAGAATCATCATCCTTTCATATCCTCCTAGTGTCAGAAAAGATATGTTGTCCTTTGAAACCCTCCTAGTGTCGGTAGAGAACTATCATTCTTTCACACCCTCCTGGTGTCGGTACAGAACTGTCAACCTTTCATACCCTCTTAGTGTAGGCAGAGAACCATCATCCTTTTACACTCTCCTGATGTCAGCATAAAATTTTCATCCTTTCACACCCTCCTAGAGTCAATAGAGAATTATCATTCTTTTATACCCTCCTAGTATCTGCGGAATAACAGTGCTCCTTTGAAAATCTTCTTCCAAGAGACTTCAGAAAATTGGGGAAGAACTTTGAAGAACAAGCAAGAGACACTCACCATTGGGCAACCTTGTGAATCCCCTGACAATTCCCTCTTAACAAATCTCTCACTCTCCAATAACAAAAAATTCTCCCAAACACGCTTCAAGTACACTCTCAAAAGAAATTTTTAGTAGGAGT
This sequence comes from Dendrobium huoshanense, assembly GCA_016618105.1. Classification (NCBI taxonomy): domain Eukaryota; kingdom Viridiplantae; phylum Streptophyta; class Magnoliopsida; order Asparagales; family Orchidaceae; genus Dendrobium; species Dendrobium huoshanense. The sequence continues at coordinate 21,488,442 of CM028345.1, forward strand.
TCTTTTGGTAGTGAGTTTTAAAAACTCTTATATATGAATGACCCAAAAAGTCATTAGAAAACAAAAATTTTCAATTTGTCCTTCATTGATGGTATAGTATGATTGCACATCATACGTACAAATATTTTAAAAATTACTCAGACAATCTTGTACAAAATGATTTTGTACTTCGGTTGGCATACATATGAACTAACATCATAAAATATGATAAGTTCTAAATTGAACTGATTCATCCTGTACGATTTAATACGAACTGATTTCATACACTGGATATCGTACTATTTGAACCCCATATCATGCGATACAATCAATTCTAATGAAACCATGCTTCATTTGGTACACAAATAGATAAGTCCATTTTGTATTATAGATGTTGTCTGTATGAACCTAATATCATACAGTACAAATAGTTTAAAAAAAATTAGCTGTTCATATAGACGAAATGATATGCACCTATTTTGACTCTAAACGTCATTTGTATGAACATATGATCATACAATAGGATTAGTTTACAAAAATTTTGAATTCATTTGCGATGAACTAGTACACAACCATTTTGTACTCTAGACATCGTCTATACAAATGTAGCTTTAAACAGTATGAACATGAGTTAGAAAGTTTTTCATACATGATTTGATTAACTCCATTCTAGAGGAACACTCAGGACAGATCATCACCTACGGTCCATTATTATATAATATCATTAGTTTAAAATAATATAAGTTTTTGACACTCCTCTAATGTGTGTGTGCACAGTTACCCAATTAAAATCACCCACTCTCAGACTCAAGAAATTTATAAAAAGTATAAACTTTAATTATAATAAATCCTAATCTAATTTATCTTGAAGTCTTCAGCAATCTGGAATATGATTTTCCTAAAACTTTTGTACACAGAAATAACAAAAATAATATTTCCAATATATTTTAGGAGAAATAGGAATCAATATAATAAGATTTTGGAATCATCAAAAATACAAATGATATAAAAATATAATTATGAAAATTAAGTTGTAACAATCTTTCCCTTTTCGATGATGATAAAATAATTATTGTTTGAGTTAAAAATTAAAATATATTTTCTCCTTAGCTCCCCCTAAATGAATGAACAATTTTAAAAAATAGGGGTTCCCATTAATATCAAAAAACAAAAACCTAAAAAAAATAAAAAATAACTCGAACCCTGAAAACGAACAAAAACATACACATAACAAAAATACACACACATTCAAAACATACACACATTCAAAAAATACACACCAACTAAACATACACCCAATACACATACATCTAACAAACAATCAAACACATCAAGCATGAAATAATATTATGGCTCACCCTTTTGACAACAACAAAAAGGGAAGAAAATCTTGAAACGAAAAGTTTCTAATGATAAATCAAAAGAGTTTATAAAGAATAAGATTTTAAACTAATTGCACATACAATATTAACTTCCTAATGTTAAGAAGAAAAATTTAAAGTTTAAAATAACTAAGATAAAAAAAGTTAACCAGGTTGACTATTCATTCTAGACAAATTAAATAAAAAATAACAAAAATGACAAAATAAGGATTAAGTAGTTTCTAATTCAATAATGAAGATGATTGTCGGTAAAATGGATTTGGATGAAAAATATAATGATTAAAGTAAAGAACAATACTAATTATTTTAATTAATTGGCAATATTGTTAATCTTTTCAAAAGTTAGTGGCACACTTTGTGCATCTTTTCTATTTGGGCTAATTTTGTGTCTCTTTTCACTTTGCGAACCATTGCACATCTTTTCTATTTTTACATGCTTTGTGCATTTTTTTTATGTTTTTGGTTTTTCCAATATAAATATTCTTAATTTAAATTCCATTAATAACAAAAATAAACATATTGAAAAAGAAATTAAAACTAATAAGACGTATATTTTGCAACAATTATATCAAAATAAGATTGTCTATAAGAACATAAAAATGATTTTCTAATCTAAATCAAGTTATAAATTTAATTTAAATTTGGAATGATTAAATTTTGTAAGAAAATTAATTTGTAGAACCAAATATTTCAAAATTTCATCCAATAGATCAACCACTAATGATTTGTCTAAATAAAAAATTGATATTCCAAGAAATAAAATTCAATGCATGTCATTAAAATATTTCTTCATTTCACAGATCATTGAAAATACATACGAACACATTTCAACATCTAACATTATCACAAGTAACGTAAAGCCAGAGATAATACATGAAATCACTAACACACAAGACCACTAAAATCATAGAAATACATCTCAAGAACAAACACATAAACTCATCACTAACAACACCAAGAAGTACATCTAGTAATAAGAGGGGCCTTGATCTGGAGGAGGTGGTGGATTGAACATTGAAAAGTAATTACTGATCGTAGCTACATTCATGTTCACTGAGTCAAACTGCCCTTGGATCCAACCCATGTATTCATTATATCAAGCATCCTTCTAATTAAGGTGATTCTAAATTTGATCAAAGAATTGATTAAAGTGAGTTTCCATTCTATCGAACTGTTGGACCATTAGTTAGTAGAAATTCTGATCAGGTCCAGGAGTAGGTGCAGATGCTGGAGAAGGAGCTCCCTCTTCTTCCTCTGAATCATCACTCTCAGAACTTTGATCCCACCCAAAAGTGCCCAAAAAGATGCATCAGTAAAGTAAATAGAGAGTTCAGTGGGAGGATCATGATGGATAATATTATACTTATTTTGTAAGATATAAGAAACTAGATATCCTAAAGCCATATTTTTCTTTCTCTTATGACGAGAAAGTCCAATCTCGAAAGGATTGTAAATATAATCCATGATAAGTTGGGCTTCATCAAAAGATTTTTTCAGTCATTATCAAAAAAGTGATTGTGGACTAAAGAGGAGTCTTGTTTATGCAATTACCAGTATTTGGAATAATTGATGTTCTCCAAATGTGCTAGATAATACAAACATTTTGATTGAGAGTTTAAGCATAATCCAAATGACTCACTCTAGCAATACTGTTGAGAGAGTTGCTATTTGCATGTTTTACCTTCTTGCAACTTGTATAGTTTTGATGATTCCAAATATTATTATTTTATGTTTTTGTTTTCTCCTAACACGTTTTGGAAGAATTGTCTTTGCTCTTGTGTGGACTAACGTTTCAGAATAATCAAACTCCAGATTAATGAAGACTTCAAATCAAATTCAGCATAAGATAATTTGTAAATTGAAGTTTGTAATTCTTATTGTAATTAAGTTTGAAAAAAATAATATTGTAATTGAATAGCTTAGCACACACATACTTGGGGAGATCTTTAAAAAGCACACTGATTGTACGGGACGAACCATGTTCGTACGGGACAATCAAGTCAGTTAAATCCCTTAGAAGAACAATGGAACGAACAGGAAGTCATAAAATTTTTTCGAGTCTTGTTCATCCAGACTAATTTCCCAATTCGTCCCAGGACGATCTGCTCTGGATTCTCACTTTTTGCTAATAGTTAAAACTATTCACACTATTCATGCCAGGACGAAACTCTCAAGAAAATTTTTATCAAGACGAAATCCTATATTCATCCCAGGGTAAAACTCTCTGGAAAAGTTTTGTCTAGATGAAATCTTATGTTCGTCCCAGGACGAAACTCTCTGGAAAATTTTCGTCTAAAAAAAATCCTATATTCGTCATAGGATGAAACTCTCTGGAAAATTTTTGTCCAGATGAAATCTTATATTCGTCCCAGGATGAAACTCTCTGGATAATTTTTGTCCAGACGAAATCCTATAGTCATTCCAGGGTGAAACTCTCTAGAAAATTTTTGTCCAAACAAACTCGTATTCATTTCAGGACGAATTATTCTGTCTCTTAAAATTTCGAGAATGTCCTGCAGTTCATCCAAACCAACCTATAATATAATTGTTTGTAATAGACGAACTTAGTTCGTACGGGATGATGATTGGGTATGAAGTCAGTTCGTGCCAATATACGTTGGGTTCGTATGCAACTAATTTAAGTATATTCGTACAGGACGATCTGATGATCGTATGGGAAGATCCACTATGTACAGACTTGAAAATTAGTAGTTTTTGGATGGTTTTTATGTCTTTCCTATATAAAGTCCAATTAAAATTGCCTCTTAATCTTTTTGCCTACTGATCTTCGTGTTAACTGAAAGGAGAGTGAAGGAGAGAGTGTGAGAGAGTATTTGAATGAAGATTCTTACTACTGGAGCGTAAATGATTCACTTGGTACTCAAAGATAAGAATCTCCACTTGTGATTTATGATTACTTCACTTTTTTTCTCTTGTCCTTCCAGATTTCTTGTGAGAAGATCTGTCAAGGAGATCCGGTTCTCTGCCGACACTTGGAGAGTGTGAACTGCCGAATGGTTCTCTTTCTACACTTGGAGAGTGTGAACAGCCGAAGGGTTCTCTTCTTACACTAGGAGAGTGTGAAAGGATGAAGGGTTCTCTGCCTACACTAGGAGAGTGTGAAAGGATGGACGGTTCTCTACCAACACTTGGAGAGTGTAAAAGGATGACGATCCTCTGTCGCACCGGGTAGTGGTGGAAGAGAGTTTTGTAAAGGCTTCTCCGCCTAGCTGTGGGTGCAAAAGGAGAGTCACTAGTGGTATTAGTGCAATACTCGGAGGGTGCCTCCGGGGAGTGGATGTAGGTCGTATTTGACCGAACCACTATAAATCTTGTGTCTTTTTATTTTTCGCTGTTTTTATTTTTAACTTTTAAATTTGTGGTTGAAAAATATTTTTTACAAAATTCACTAAAGTTAATCTCAATTTAAAGATCAAAAAGAGGAAAAAAATTTAATTACCAATTCACCCCCCTTTTACTTAAGTGCTGGGACATTAGCTTAGGTTTAACAACCTAATTCATATTGAATAAGTTTCAATAAGTGGTATCAGAGTATTATTTTAAAATCATAATTTCAGACTATTTTTAGATTAACGTAGATAACTACGTTTAGAAACTGAAATACACCTGAGGGTTACTCTATAATTAGACCTCCATTGTTCGACAATATTCCTTTTGATTTTTGGAAAACACGCATGTCTACATTTTTATAGTCACTTGATTACTGTATGTGGATCTTAGTTCAGGAAGGGTATATAAAACCAACTAGATTAGTTTACGGAGTTAGAGTTGAAACACCTTTTGTGGATTGGACAATAGAAGAATGTGACTTAGCACAACTAAATGCCAAATGCTTGAATAGTTTCTTTTATGCTCTTAAATCAGAAGACTACATATGGGTTTGTACTTGCAAGAGTGTAAAGGACATATGGGATAGACTTTTTATAACTTGTGAGGGGACTAATGAGGTTAAGCAATCTATACATAATATATTGTTGCATGATTATGAATTGTTTTGCATGAAATCAAATGAATCCATTTCTGATCTGTACACAAGATTCACATAAATAGTCACCTCTTTAGATGCATTAGGTAGGAAACTAATGAATGTTGAAATGGTTAATAAGATACTTTGTTGTTTGCCTACTGCTTATGATGCTAAAATTTACTACAATTATAGTCTAAAGATCTAAATATTTACTCTATTGACAATCTTCTTAGATCACTAATTTTTTACGAGTAAGGAGTTAGCCAAAGAAAGATTGATGCAGGTGAACCACGAAGGGAGAAGAACATAGCATTAAAAGTGGAGGAGTCAGAAAGTGAAAACTCACAACCTGAGGATGAAGATGACATTGCACTAATGACTAAACAATTCAGAAGCTTTCTGAAGAGGAAGCAAACGAGAGGCCAGTAATGAAATCGAGGTAAACCTAATAGAAATGTCAAGGTTTCAAATGATGTTATTTGCTATGAGTGCAGGAAACCTGAACATATTAAGACAGACTGCCCAAAACTTAAAGCCACTCTTAGCAAGGAGAAGGTAGAGGATAAATCAATTTTGAAGAAGGTTAAGAGAAATTTCCAAAGAGCTTTCTGGACAGACTCAGCTTCAGACTCGTTAGAGACAGAAAAGGAAGAAGAAGTTACTAATCTGTGCTTAATGGAAAATAACATTGATCAATCAGATCAAGAAGAGGTATGTGACTTGACTTATAATAAACGTTTTGAAGTTTTTGAACACATGCATGATGCATATTTAAAATTAAAGAAAATGCATACTAGTCTGAGCTTAGAATTTTAGAAATTACAAAAGGAACATGAAGTTCTTATGAAAGATCATGCTTTAATTGATGACAACCACATGAAATTACTTGATGAGTTTAATGACTTGAATAAAAATTATAAAATATTAAAAATAGCCTTTGCAGAACTTCAAATTGAAATCAAGAATAATAAGGATGAATCAATTATATCGAGTTAATTATATCAAATTTTAGAAGATATGAATTCATTTTACAAATTGAAGATAAATGCTCTCGAGGATAATAGGATACCCCCTAAACTTAAAGATTTCACTAATCCTATTTTGTATACTAAATTTATACAATCTTTTAAAAAATAGATGAATAGTAAAAGATTTGGGAATCCTTTTTCAAAAGTCAAATGTAATAATTGTGGATTGATTGAACATATAGCTCACACATGTACTTTGAAGAAGAAAACTTATTTGGTGTGAAAATCTAAGATGCATAAACCTAGACATATCATATATGCATGTATTTTTAAATTGCCAAAAGGAGAACCCAAACTTATTTTGGTTTCCAGGTCTAACATTTGATAATTTTGCAGGGACGTTCTCACACAAGACATCGTGAGAGCATATGGTACCTAGACAATGGATGCTCAAAGCATATGATTGGAGATACTGTATAATTCATATCCCTGGAAGCCAGGAGTGGCGGTAATGTTACACTTGAAGATAACACCATAAGAAGGTGGTTGGGTCAGGTATGATTAGAAATTTTAAGATATTTTTTATTGAAAATGTGTTCTTGGTGGAAGGCTTAAAGCATAATTTGTTAAGTAAAAGCCAGCTAATACTGTGTGAAATTTTAACCTACTAGCTACATATTAAACCTAAATGGAAATGATGTTTTGAATGAATAATGTGTATATGCTAGACTTGAATTACATTAAAACTCATACTGCTTTTTGTTTAAAAACTATTTCTGATGAGTCATGGCCTTGGCATAGGAGACTTTGTCACTCTAGTATGAAACACCTTAGGAGGAATACCCAAAAGAACTTAATGAGAGGTATACCAAAACTAGACTTTACTAAAGATCACCTTTGTGACATGTCAATTAGGAAAATAGGTGAAGTCCTATTTTAAGTCCAATAAGGATCTTATAACTACTAAACCATTGGAGATTTTGCATATGAATATTTTTGGACCAGTTGGACCGATAAGTCTAGGAGGGAAGGTATACGGTTTTGTGATTATGGATGATTACTCTAGATTCACGTGGGTTAGATTTCTATTTTATAAGAATGAATCATTTGAGGAGTTTAAAAACTTTTTGACTTGGATTCAAAGAAAGCTAAGATGTAAAATTATGACTATTCAAAGTGATCATGGAGGAGAATTTGAGAATGAAAAAATTGAGAATTTTTGTAAGGAGAAAGGAATTGATCACAACTTTTCTGCACCTAGAACCCCTCAGCAGAATGAGGTAGTTGAAAAAAAAAATAGAACATTAATAGAAGCCGCCTGAACCATGTTGGCAGAATACTCACTTCCTAAATATTTTTGGACAGAGACGGTTAGCAATGTATGATATGTTCTGAATAGGGTGAATATGAGATCAAAATTAAATAAAATATCCTATAAGTTTCTAAAAAGAAGAACACCTAATTTGTCACATTTGTATGCCTTTGGATGCAAGGTATTTATTCATAGAAATAGAAAATCTGCCTTAGGAAAATTTTATCTAAAATCAGATTAAAGGGATTGATTTTGAGGAGACTTTTGCCCTTATAGCTAGACTTGAAGCAATTAGGGTTTTGTTAGCCTTTGCCTATTTTAGAGGATTTAAACTGTACCAAATGGATGTAAAAAGTGCTTTTTTAAATGCGATAATTCAAGATGATATTTTTATAGAACAACCTCCAGGTTTTGAAAATTCTATACACCCAAATCATATTTTCAAATTAAAAAAGGTATTATATGGATTGAAACAGGCACATAGGGCTTGGTATGAGAGATTGAGCACCTTCCTACTTGAAAGATCATTTGAAAAAGGAAGTGTCGATACAACTCTCTTTTTGAAGAAATTTGGAAAGAATATACTTATTGTACAAATTTATGTTGATGACATCATCTTTGGATCTTCAAATAAAAATCTTTGTGATAATGTTTCTAAAATAATGAGTAGTGAATTTGAAATGAGTCTAATGGGAGATATAAGCTACTTTCTAGGCTTTAGCATTAAGCAAATTGAGGAGGGTATATTTTTTAGTCAGTCAAAGTATGTTAAGGACATCCTAAAAAAATATTGAATGGATAATGCTAAACATGTTAGTACACCTATGAGCTCCTCAGTATAGTTGGATAAGGACCTTAAGGCAAAATCTGTTGATCAAAAGAAATTTAGAGGGATAATTGGATCTTTGCTTTACTTTTTTAGCTAGCCGACCCGATATCATATTTAGTGTTTATGTTTGTGTTAGATTTCAATTAGATCCAAAAGAATCATATTTGACACTAGTAAAAAGGATTTTAAGATATCTGTTAGGAACTCTGAACTTAAGAATTTGGTATCATAAGTTTAGCTTTTCATTTGAAATAATTGGTTATTCAGATTCTGACTTTGCAGGCTGTAGGGTTGATAGAAAGAGCACTTCTGGAACATATCAGTTTTTTGAAAAATTTTTAGTCTCTTGGTCCAGCAGAAAAAAAATTTAGTAGCCCTATCTTCTGCTGAAGCTGAATACATTGCATTATGAAGTTGTGTGGATCAAGTACTTTGGTTAAAATAACAGTTGATTGATTTAGGATTAACTATAAGCACTATTCCTATTTATTGTGATAATACTAGTACTATTTGCATTTCTAAGAATCCTATTCAACATTCAAGAACCAAACATATAGACATTTGTCATCATTTCATAAGGGATCATGTATCCAAAGAAAAAACTGAACTCATTCATGTTTATACAGAAAATCAGCTTGCAGATATTTTTATAAAACCATTAGCCTTTGATACTTTCAGTACATTAAGAACTAGGCTTGGTGTGATTGATTTGAATGCTTAATTAAAATGATTCTGCAACATTGATGTGTGTTTTTCTAGTTAGTGTTTTGTGTGTATTTTTGAGTTTATGATTTTCTCTATTTGTGATTTTATGTGTTTTTTCTATCATTTTTTATTATGTTAGTATTTTAGTTTTTGAAAAAATTCTCACATCTAGACTTTTGTTTGCATGTTTGAAAAAAATGAGTGAAAATCTTCCAGGACAAAATTATTTTCATACGGGACAAATTGTGTATTGTATTAACTGTCAAATTTGAACGGTTTTCGTACAGTTTTTTAGTTTTTATTTTTCACTTCGTCTGTACGATCGTCACGATCATCCGGTCAAAATTTTAAAATGTCTGTACGAATGAAAATAGTTAAATGGATAAGGTAGTTTTTATTATATATGATTGTACGTACGAACCTATGGTTCTTACAGACGAATGCTTGGCGATTCAATGTGGGGGACGGTTTAAACTGCCATTAAAATGATCTTTAATGTCTAATCATCCAGGAAGAACATCTGTTCGTCTGTACGATCGTTTGGTCAAAAGTCTGTACGAAAGGATGCATTGTTACTTGTGTGATTACAAAAAGTCGTTTCATTTTTGGACTCATTCGTTCGTCCATACGAAATGTTTTTCGTATGAGACGAACTAAAATTTGTATGGGATGAATTTAATTTTGTCTTTATGAACAGTCGTATTTCATTAAATTGACAGTCTTTTAACTTAACTTTAATCACTTCAAAAATCCCTTTCAAACCCCTATTCCCCTAGAACATCTCTATGGCAAGCTCTAGCAAAAGGCAAGAGGTTCTAACCAAGGGTCCACCCAAAACCTCTAGTGATAACTTTATGTCCAAGGCCAATGAAGAGTCATTTCCTAGATTTGCCTCTGCTAAGATCACCCCTTCTAGAGTTCTTCTACAAGAACAACTAAACTTTAAGATAATGAATTTTTTTGCTTCCACTCAATTTGGCCTCATCCTCACTCTTATTCACTTCTATAATCAAGAGACCTTTCACTATTTTCTAGCAAACATATCCTTCAATTCAGATCATTCTGTCATAAGGTCATATATTTTTAAGAAGAAAGTAGAAATCACCAAGGCAGACTTAGGAATATTTTTTAACTTAAGAACTGAAGGAATTAAAGCCCACACTTTAACCAGTGCTTCTAATTTTGACTAGTCTGAAATCAACAATGTTCTTAGAGGAGTTGGTACTTCAACTCATGTACCCAAAGTATTAACTCTTATTAAAAAAGCTTGTATCATTCAGTATGTTCTTCGTACGTCTATTATACCTAAAGCTGGAGATCTAGTAAACATAACTCCTCTACTTTCTACAATGACCTATTTGATTATGACTGACCAACCTAGAGATGACACCAAACATAATCAATCTTTATGGACTTTCTAAAATTAGTCATGTCGCCCATAAAAGAAAGAAGAACATTGTCTTAGAACTTTTTTTTTTTGAGAAGATGCAATAGCATCAATAAAAAATAAAGGTACAAAAAAAGTCTAAGTGATAGTATACCTATCACATTCCTCCTTTAACAAAGTAAAAAAAGAAGGAGGAACCTTATTAACTTCTAGAATATCCCAATAAAAATCTCTTATCAAAGCAAAGTTAGCACACCAATGAGCTAACTTATTACAATCTCTACTAACAGACTGAAAAATAATTACCTCAAATCTTTCAAGAAAATCAAATCTTCCTGAGTAGACGATCCAATCTCCTTTGTTAGTTATGCATATTTTTGTAGATAGTTAATGACATTAGAACTGTCACTCTCAATAACAAGACCTCTAGCATCCATCATCTCTTCTTTCATAACACTTCTCAATGAACGGAAGGACAAAAGTTCAAGAAAACCAATGTCCCAATGAACCACAGAGAATCCAAAGGATAAAAGCATCCTTCCTTTGTTATCTCTGAATATACCTCCTATTCCTGCTTTGTTTTTTTTTGAAAGATGCAAAGATGCATTAAAATAAAAAGTAAAAGCAAGGATACAAACTAACGTGAGATAGCTATACTATCACATTTTTCTTTTAGAAGATCCATAAAAGAAGATGGAAGATAGCTTTCACCAAAAAAGTCCCAAACAAAATCATAAGAATAAGCTAAGTTAGCACAATAATTGGCTAACTTATTACAATTACGATTAGCCCAATGAAAGAACACATTATTGAACTCACCAAGAAAAGAAAAGTCTTCTACATCTGAGATCCCACCCTTCATCTTCTGTTTGCTATACACTTTCTGAAGAAAAAGGATGTCATTCTTATTATCACCTTCCAATATAATGCCTTTGACATCTTGAAGTCTACCGTGAACCACTTCCTTGATAGTTGAGAAAGCCAATAGCTCAAGTTGAGCTATGTCACAATGCATTTTACCTTTACCAAAGGCTAAGATAAATCTTCCTTTACAATCCCTTATTATACCACCAATGCCAACTATATAATTATTTTTTAGTGAAGCATCAAAATTTATTTTGATCCACTCGGGAGGAGGAGGTTGCCATTTATTGAACACAGTCCAAGGGACTGATTAGCAACCCAGTGATCCAAAAGTGGTGAACTGAATTTAGAAGATCCCAGAAAAGCAAGAGTAGAAGCAGCAATCATGGTATTACTGTCACTAGATTTCCCATGTTTCATCTTGTTTCTATTGTTCCAAATAAACCAAAGCATAGTAAGGTAAATCCTTACTAACATAATATTTGAATTCTTTAGTTCACTGAGACCGATCAAGCAGTCATTCCAATTTTGAAAATGGGAACCTGGAAACCCCAGCTCCTTAGCATTTTAATAATCTTCAAAAGTTTAGAGTAGGTGGAGGAAACATGATCCACATCTTCAGTTTCATCACAACCCCATGGGCATAAGCAAGAACCCGATAATCTCTTTTTGAACAGAAAGATTTCTGTTGGAATTGCATCTCTGTGGAGCCTCCAAATGAAAAGTTCTACCCTGGAATTTAGTTTGAGTTTAAATAACCAAGAGGCTAACACATCATCCTGATAGCCTTTGAAAGAATCCTCCACAATAAGTGCAGCAGTTGATTTCCCTGTCAATTTCAACTTCAGCTCCATACAATCATGTGGAGAATTATGTGAAATTTGAATATTGCAAATAAGTTTCAACAACTCTTTACCAAAGTGCAGCCTTAGTTTTTCAACATCCCAACTTCCCTCATTAATGAAGTAATCAAGAGTTAAGTTCTCATCAATCATATTTCCAACAAACGTCGGCCAATTGCTTAAATTTAAATCCAAGATCCAAGTGTCTTTTAACACATTAATCTTGGAACCATCACACACCTTCCATCTAACAAGATTTGAGAGAGCTTTCCATCCCTGATGAATAATCTTCCAAGAGTTAGAAGATTTACTCATGTAGCTCACACTGTTCAGCCAATTATCTCCGTACTTTGTAAAGAAATTTTTGGATAGCATAGAATCTGGGTTCTCAATAATCCTCCAAGCAAATTTAGCTCTCAAGGAGTCTCTTCTTGCAATTGCTGAATTCAGTCCCCATCCACCGAACTTCTTTGGTTTACAGATGGAATTCCAAGATACATAATGGATTCCATGATTACCATCACTTCTATTCCAAATGAACTCTCTACACAATTTTTCAAAATCTTTCAAAATTTTCATAGGAACAAGAGAGTAAGACATAAGAAAAATTGGAAGAGAAAGGTACACTATTTTTATCAAAACCAGTCTACCCGCAAGGGAGATGTATCTATTGCCCCAAGCATTAAGCTTCTTGATGGATTTATCCAATTAAGGTTGGAAATCTGAAAACTTAAGTCTTCTCATTGCCATCTTGACTCCCAAGTACTCAAATTCTTTCACCACTTTGATTCCTAGTAATTTATAAAACATTTTACTCCTTCTCTTTACAACCGAATTTCTGCACATCAAAGATGATTTAATAAAATTGACATTCTGACCGATCCAAGAGCAGTATTTTTCAAAAATATATTTGACCTTCTTCACACTATTAGTCTTAGCTTCAGTAAAGACCAAGATGTCATCTGCAAATAGGAGATGCGAAATTCTCTGTGCTCTAGAGGAGATCTTCACACCTATCTCCAAACCACTTTCAGAAAAACAGTTGGAAAGAAGCTGTGAGCACAAAATAAAAAGAAATGGAGAGAGTGGACATCCTTGTCTGAATTGACTTCTTCCATCAATCCAATTGGAATTGGATCCATTAATCATAATAGAAAATCTAGGATTTGAGATGCACTCCATCACCAAGTTGACAAATTTAAAAGGAAAACCCAGATCTAACATATTTTTCTGAAGAGTTGCCCAGCACATACTATCATACGCCTGTTCCATGTCAACTTTAATGGCTAGGAACCCATTGTTAGCTTTAGAATGCCTTAGCTTATGAAATAATTCTTGTGCCAAAAGGATATGATCAGAAATTGTCTTCCCTCTCACAAAGACACTTGCTCCTCAGAGACAATTTTTGGAATGATCTCCACCATTCTATTTAACAAAATTTTTGCTATAATTTTGTAAATAGAGTTGCACAAACTAATAGGATGAAAAGCTGCTGGGGAAGCCGGGTTAGAACACTTAGGAATCAAAACAATCAATGTGTCTTTCCAATCCTTGCACAATTTACCTGTAGAAAAGAAAAGATTAATAGCTCTAATGACAACCTCACCAATGATCCACCAAAATGCTTTGAAGAAGGAGTATGTGACCCCATCACAACCAGGAGCTTTATTACGTCCCAACTTCATAACAACCTCCTCTATCTCAAGGGAAGTGAGTTCCCTATTAAGCAAAAATTTATCATCAGCTTCCAATATCTGCCACGATTTTGGCCAGTTATTCAAACAGCAGCCCCTACTCTTCCACTTGTTCTGGAAATAGTGAAAGAAAACCTCTTCCACCTCCTTTGATTCATTAATCAGCTTTCCATTAGCATCTTTAACATGTGAAATCCAGTTTGCATTTCTTCTAGCATTTGCAAATGAATGAAAAAAATTGGTGTTTGAATCACTAGCTTCAATCCACTTTACTTTTGCCCTTTGCCTCCACCAAGTATTCAAACAATTGAGAATAACATTAAGCTCTTTAACTTTTCTCCTAGGCATCCAAAGTTTATCATTATCAAGCCAACCTTCACTAGCTTCCTCCTCTTGAATCTGAGAAATTTCAGCCTTCAACCTTTCTTTTTCTATAGAGAAATCTTTCAACTTAGATTTGCTCCAATAGAACAAATCCTTCAGACTTCTTTTGCATTTCTTATTAAGTATCTCCATATCATCTCCTATAAAATTTTTCTTCCAAACGTTAGAAATGATGTGAGCCAACGTCTTGAAGGATAACCAAGCATCTTCGAATTTAAAACCACTTCTTCCAATTGGGACCGAATCAAACAACTTGAGAACATTGGGGCTATGATCTGAAGCCACTCTAGCCAGGTGTTTAACAACAGCAATTTGGATCTTATTCAATGCCAAAGAATTGAGGAGACATCTATCCAACCTTTCAAGGATTCTACCACCTCCTACTTTGTTATTACACCAAGTGAATCTTGGTCCAATAAACCCAATCTCATGGAAATCATTCTCATTCATAAATGTTAACATCTCCATTGGGCCTTGGGAGAAAACAAACTTCCTACCACCTTTCTTATCTTCCTTAGCCAAAATACAGTTGAAGTCACCACCAATAATAAAAAGGTATATTCATTAGAGAATGCTCTTGAATGCACTCCCACAGTAACCTTCTTTTGTGAGTTTCCTACTCCCATAGATAGTATTGATTCTCCAAACTCCCTTATTAAGGACATTAAGATCCCCAACATTAAGATCCCCAATAACACATTGGTTTAATGTCTTGATAACAGAAAAAGAAGCAAAATCTACTCTCCAAATGATCATAATACCACCTAAAAGACATTCTGAAGGAAGAAGAAAAAAAATCCCACAAGGGTCCCATTAATCTATTAAAAGAAAATCTATCAAAAGATTTGATTTTCGTCTCAACCAACCCAACAAAGAATATTTTACAATCTTTAATGAACTCCTTCATATAAAGAGAGGCCTCTCTCTTCTTGGCACCTCTACAGTTCCAGAAAGTAATGGATTCCATTTAAAGAATCGAGAGGGAAGAGCCCCCATCTCTTCTTTTATTACCTCCATCAAGTAATCTACCACGTGGCTTGTTTTTAATAGGCCCTAAAGCCCTTAGTTCCTTTGCCAACTTACATTTCATGATTTCCCCATTTGAACCAATATCTCTTTCTTTCTCCACACCATTCAACTTCTCCTTACTAACTGAAAGTCCCTTTTCTGCCACAGGTTTTGTTTCTTCCACATTCTTACTCTCAATATTTTTGTTGCCAATATCCACCGGGATTTTATGTACATTAACAATCTCCCTTCCCATCTCTTCATTGTTCAGCAAATCAAATTTATTCATAAGAACAGGGCTAAATGAAATACTGAGAGAAGAGTGCGTACTAACCATAACATCTGCATTGTCAGCTTTAAATGGGGTCTTCATGGCATCTACTTTCAAAGGCTGGAAGTTGTTTGTAGATTGTTCCTGGACTTCACAGATTTCTCCTTCTTAATGAGTGTTATCCTTTGTAAAAGAATCCACCTCCATAGTAGTTCCCGCTTCCAATGAGACTTCTGCCAAAGCCACATTATTACCCAGAATAGAATTAGATTTCATCCACTATTTTTTATCTGTGATCTTCCTGTTATTCTTAACAACCACCGGTCTTCTAGAACTCCTCCTATTAACCATAATCCATGGTCCATAGGTAGAATCAATGTTCTCCTCATAATTCTTTTCCACCTTCTTTCCAAGATCAGAAAAGACTTTGGAGGAATTGAGTTCCTCACCAACTGAGTTCTTCAACTTGCAATCTATTTTTTCATGGCCAACTAATCCACACTCAAAACAAAAGGCGGATATCTTCTCATATTCGACTTTCTGAAAGAATTTCCAAGCAACGCTCTCCACCCAAACTCCCAAGGGAAGAGGTTGATCAAGATTAACTCTAACACATACCCTTGAAATTCTCTCTTCCCCCATTGAAACATATTCCCATCCATCATAAGAGGTTTGCCAATCATAGCGGCTATTCTAGCCACATTCTTCTCATCCCAACAATGCAATGGTAAGTGAGGCATCCTAATCCAAATTGGAGAGGATAGACCCTTTAAAGAAAGGGTAGAGAATCCCACCGACCATTTCTCCATACCCACAATATGACCATTGACAAACCATGGTCCACCAGCCAAAACACCTTCCATTATTTCCACCGAATCAAAGGAACACAAGATCCAACCTTCACCAAGTGTGGTGAAGTGGAAATTACCAAACTGCTTCCATTGTCTTCTAATCCCAGGCAACAATATGAGATGGTATAACCTTCCCAAATACCTTAATTACTAAGGATTTCATCAACTTGCTGGAATTCAGAATCTCCTCTTCCTCAATAAATTTTACTACTTTGCCGTCTTCTGATTAAACCAAATCCTCATCCTTGAAATCCAACTGGATATACGACTTTTTCGACCAGGGATTTATACCTATCTCCTTCACCGATCTGTTAGGCAATTCCACAGCAACCTTCTCCTTCCTCATAGGATCCCCCTTAGACAAGCACCCTTCAGAATGTAAATCTGCGTTAACAAGGGAATTGGAATTCGCATTTATCCTACGGACAACTCCGGAGATTGCATTTGAATTTCCGAACCTATTGACAAAAATTTTCATTCTAGAGGATGATGCCGACTGATCAACCATATCCCGATCCACTGCTTTCCCTGACAAATGAGGCGTAACTAGGCCCTTCTCTCCAACAATTCCTTTACCTTTCCCTTCTATAAAAGATTTCTTCTTCAGATCATTATATACGTTTTTCCTGATAATCAACGATTTTCCAAAAATTTTGAAAACAGCTTCAACATTCAAATTTTTCAGATTACCATCCATACGATAGATTCCTTCAGGATCTTGAAAACCAATATCTCCAGTCTCAGATGCAACCACAACCACCACCATAGACAGACGACGACCCTCCTCCATCATCTTCAGCGTCAAAGCTATCGACAACAAGCTTGCCAGAAAATAGAAAAGTTCAAAAAAATTGAACTTTCTCTCACTAGAAACCCAGAATTTCTCTCACTAGAAACAGATTTAACTCTTGACCGCTAAAAAATATGCTAACTATTCCTTCTTTGTTAGAAGGAAGAAAAGAGGCATCAATATTCACCTTAATCCAACCGGGTGGAGGGGGATGCCAATGAGAAGAGTTCAGCTTAAGAAGCTGGTTAGCACCCCAGTGGTCCGTGTCTGGATTATTAGATGAAAAGGCTGCATTAGTAATGGCATTTGATAAAATAAATTCAGCTCCCATTTCACTTCCTTCATGTATAAGTTTGTTTCTACTCTTCCAAGAGTTGAAAACCAAAGCACAATAAATTTGAGCAATAAAACAATTATTCTTCATAGTCTTATTAAAGAAAAGGAGGCATTCTTGAAGACAATTGAAGACCGGTACAGAGAATCCCCATTTATTTACCAATTGGATAATTTGCATTAATTTCAAACACCTCACCGCCACATGTTAACCATCTTCTTTCATACCTCAGCCTCTAGGACAAAGATTATTGTTCAATAATCTTCTATTCATTAAAACATCACAAGAAGGAATTGCATCTTTCAACATTGTCCACCAAAAAAATGCAATTCTTGGATTGAGTTTCAGTTTTTTAATGTCCCTCCAATGCTGAATAAAAAACAGGTTTTCCTCTTCCATTGTTGATCTCCCTTCTTTAGCCATAGCAGAAATAGTCTTCCCAGAGAAGTTTTTTAGTAGTTCCAGCTCGTCTTCTTTTCTGTTGGCATCAATTATAATATTGCAGATCACCTTTACTAGTTCCTCTCCAAAGAAGCATATTAATTTTTCAGAATTCCACTCTTCTTCTGAAATAAATTCAGAAAGATTAGGCAAGCTATCATCTCCAATTACAATGAACGTTAGCCACCTCTCCAAGTTTCTATCTATAATCCAATTATCTTTCATGATGTTAATAGAGGATCCGTCTTTAATATTCCATTTCACAATGTGTCTCAGCATTTTAGCTCCATTAAGAATTAGTCTCCAAGTAGGAGAAGAATTTGGTCTTCTTTCCACATCCCAGACTTTTCTTCCATACTTAACAGATTAGGACTTGTTCAATAAAAAATTCGAGTTCTTTAAAAAATTCCAGGCATGCTTTACTCTGAGAGGTTCTACTGACTTTGTAGCTGCTAAGATCCCCAGGCCTCCTTGGTTTTCCGGACTGTAAACAACCTTCCAGGCTATATAATGAATACCAGTACTTCCATTTTTTTACTCCATAGAAAGTCTCTGCTTAATATGTCCAATTTCTTCAAAATACTCAATGGGACCATAGACAAAGAAGAATAGAAGACATGAATTGCTTGAACCACTGTTTATAAGAATCACTCTTCCTGGCATAGAGATGAATTTGTTTCCCCAATTATCCAACTTTGCTGCAGCTTTTTCCAATATGATAGAAAATCCAACATTTATACGTCTTCTTAATGTCATATTAATTCCCAAGTAATTGATCTATTTGACCTCTTTAATTCCTGAAAGAATAGATAATTCCCTCTTCTTCCTTCTCTCCATATTTTTGCTGAAAATAACAGTAGATTTAGAGAAGTTTACCTTTTGACCTGTCCAATAATAATAATCAAAGGTAATTTTCCTGATTTTCAACACATTCTCCCTCTTGGCCAAAGAGAACATCAAAATGTCATCCGCAAATAGTAGATGAGAAATCCTAGGAGCTGTGGGAGTAATTTTCAAACCCAAACCCTTTCCTTCATAAGAGAAAGCGTTGGTAAGTAGCTGAGAACAAAGAATAAATAAATAGGGTGATAATGGACACCCTTGTCTAAAGCCACTTTTCCCTTTAATTCCTTCCAAACAAACTCCATTAACATGAACAATGAAAATAGGATCAGTGATACATTCCATAACTAGATTAGAGTAGCTTATTGGAAAACCAAAATAGTTTAAAACTTGTTTTAGAGTTTTCCAAGCCATGCTGTCATAAGCTTTCTCCATATCTAATTTGATTGCCATTATCCCTCTTTTTGAACTAGAAAATTTGAACTTATGGAAGAGTTCTTGAGCAATGAGAACATGATCAGATAAAGACCTACCTTTGATGAAAGCAACTTGTTCCTCCGAAACAAGGTTGTGAATAACCTTCATCATTCTATTTAATAACACTTTTGCTACAATTTTATAAATAGACATACAAAGTCTTATCGGTCAAATATTAGAGGGACATAAAGGATTGCTTACTTTAGGGATAAGCACCACCATTGTTTCTTTCCACTTTGGAGACATAGAACCCGAATTAAAGAATAAAAGAACAGCTCTACAAACGTCCTTCCCAATGATACTCCAGTAAGCTTTAAGAAAGGAATAGGTGATTCCATCCAATCCGGGAGCAATGTTGTTACCAAGATCTTGAATGACCTTTTCAATTTAAGCAAAAGATAAAGCAGACTCCATAAAATTGCAGTTTCTTGGTTAAGAAAGTTCATATTTGGTGGCCAATTGTCCAGAAGATAATCTCTTTGATCCCATTTTTTGCTTGAAAAGTCAAAGAAACAACTTTTAATGTTTTCTGGATCTTCAATCAGCTCTCCTTCAAAATTTTTTAATTGTTTAATATGATTTTTACTCCTTCTCCCACTAGCAAATGCATGGAAAAATTTAGAATTTGATTCTCCATCCTTCATCCATTTTGCTTTAGCTCTTTGTCTCCACCAAGTATTCAAACGAGCAAGTGTAATGTTGAACTCATTGATTTTGGCTCTTAGTAACCGATTCCTATCATAAGAAAATTGTAGGTCTCGGTCTTCTTCTAATTGAATTTCATCAATTTTAGCTTTTAAAAAAGATTTTATATCTTCTAATCTTTAGTGTTTTGCCTAGATCCAAAAGAACAATGCTTTGAGAACTCTAGAGAATTTTTTGTTTAGAACCTCCATATCATTTCCCTTCACCGGTTTTGCCCAAGAGAATTTAACAATTGAAGTAGCTGCTGAGTAGGTTAACCAAACATCTTCAAACCTTTGTATTTTGGTTTTCTGAATAACCTTATCAAACATTTTAAAAACAATAGGACAATGATCTGATGCTATCCTACTCAAGTGTCTCACAAATGGTTGATTGATCCGGTCCAATGCAATTGAGTTGAGCAAACATCTATCGGGTATTTCCAAGATCCTTGCACTTCCGCTCTTGCTATTACACCAAGTAAATCTAGAGCCAATATAATTCACATCATGAAGATCATTTATAATCATAATAGCCTTCATTTCCGAAGGACCCATTTAAAAAGAAAATTTCTTTCCTCCTTTCTTATCCTCTTGATCGAGAATGCAATTAAAGTCTCCACCAACAATGGTAGGACTGTCAAGATTCAAATTTCTGTCCAGAAATTCCCATAATTCTCTTCTTCCCTATCTCCCTACTACCATAAATTGTAGCTATTAACCAATTTCCTTTATTTGGAATCTTCAGTTTCCCCAAGACACACTGTTCTGAAGCTTTGATCAAAGAAAAAGCAGCAACATTAGTTTCCAAATAAGTAAAATACCCCCTGAATTACCTTTGGACGGTTGCAGAAAAAAATCCCATTTGTCTCCAAAAATTCTTTCAAATTCTTCATTGGAAATAGAAGAAATTTTAGTTTCAATGATACCCACAAAAAAATACATCCCAAACTTTGATGTATTCCTTCAAATATAGGGTGGCTTCCTTCTTATTTGCCCCACTACAATTCCAAATACTAATGATACTCATTTTGGTA
The DNA here is from genome assembly GCA_016618105.1 of Dendrobium huoshanense. Lineage (NCBI taxonomy): Eukaryota > Viridiplantae > Streptophyta > Magnoliopsida > Asparagales > Orchidaceae > Dendrobium > Dendrobium huoshanense. The sequence continues at coordinate 21,509,511 of CM028345.1, forward strand.
AGAATGGGGAAGAGCCTCCTCCCCTTCTTTTATTTGAATTATTCTTCTCTAATCTTGAAGTTGCATTTAAAGTACCAAGACATCTTAGTTCTTTGGCTAATTTAAATTTCTGGACTGAAATCTTCCCATGATTCAGATCAGAAACTTTCCTTTCAATGCTGCCACTATTTTTCATTAAAAAATCTGAAGCTGCTTGAACCTTGGAATCAGTCTGATTTTCTTTCAAACATTCCACTATTTTACCTTCTTCAACAACCTCAATCTTTGTATTTTCCTGAGCATCCATTTTTGAAGAATCTTCACATATTGAGATAAGAATTTCAAACTTATTACCTGAAGGTATTTGAATTGACTGAATAGAATCTTCATCAGTATTCCCCAATAGCTCTCTTACTTCTAACATTTCTCTAGCTTGATAACTGGAACCATTCAAGTCAATAGAATCCACTGCATTCTCTCTAGCATAACGAATTCCAAAAGAATTGTCATTCATTTCTATATTTTTTGGATTCTCACCTATCTTCTAGTCCACATTTTTACAACCCATAGACTTCTCACTGGCCAGATTTTTAGAAGGACTTTTATTTCTATTCAAAACAGAGTTTGCCACATTCTCCTTATCAGCAATGGTTTAAACACCAGACTTGGGAACGAACATCCTTCTCTGATTTATCACTTTATTTTTCTTGAATTTCTTGTAGTTAACCAAATGCCACATTTTGCCTTCTGAAACAATACTAGATTCATTAATCAAAGCAGAGTCATTACACTTCGTTTGGATGGGATTCTCAACTAGTTTAGAAATCTTCATAGCAGCATTACATGAATCCTTCAAGTGGCCAATGTGACCACAACTTTGGCAGAAAACTGAAATTTTTTCATACTCCACTCACTGAAAAAATTTTCCATTAACTCCTTCCACCCAAACTCTTGTAGGAAGCTTCTGATCAAGCTGTATTCGGACACAAATCCTTGCAAATTCACGTCTTCCCCAATGAAACATATCTCCATCTATTAACATGGGTTCTCCGATTGAAGAGGCAATCCTGGAGACATTAATTTCATCCTAGCAAAACAATGGTAGATTAGGCATTCTAATCCATAAAGGAGAAGTTAGCCCCTTAAGAGAATTGGGATTAAAATCAGAATTCCATTTGTCTAACCCAATTAAGTGGCCATTGACAAACCAAGGTCCTCCTGAAAGGATATTTTCCATTGCATCTTTTGAGAAAAAATGAGCATAATACCCAGTCCGATCCCAGACTAGTTAAGTGGAACTTACCAAATTTCATCCATTGACGTCTCAGTTCAGATGCTACCAACTGAATTGGTAAGCGTCTCCCAAACATCTTGACAACTAAGGAGAATTGAAGTTTCTCAGAATTTGCTCTCACATTAGGTTCATAAAGTTTAATTGCTGAACCATCATCTGTTAGGAAATGTCTGCAGGGAGTTTAACTTTGATATATGGCCATTTTTTCCATGGATTAAAATTTTCTTATTCTGAAGCCTAGAAATTGGATTTGTCTACAGCAGTATTATTCAAATTACTCCCATCTTCTACAGATTTTTCACAAACACCTGAATTGCATCATTGAAATAAATCAGATTTATCAGCTTCATTCATTGAGATAGATTTCGGATTAGCAAATATGTTCACAAATAATTCCAATCTGGTTGATGAAGAACCCAATCTAGGAAATGGAGATTGTGCCGCCTCCTCCACCATAATTTGTTTGCCTTTTCCCTCAACAGGAGAAAAAACTAGCAACTTATTGAGATCCGGCTCTCGGATCACAATTCCAGATGACTTCCCATTTAAAGCTTTGACCGTCATCATCGATGATAATCCAGTCCATGGTGGAGCATTCTGGTCACCGGAGATGGCCGGAGTAAGATCCTCCAGCTTTGACGAGAAACCCGCCAACGACCATAAAAAGCAAAGATTTGAAAGTTTTCTTTAGAATTCTGAGACTTTCTCACTCTACTTTCACTCAAATCTAGTATTTCTTCATCTTAGGACATCTTGTTGCCTTTATTTTGGAAAAGATGTATGATTTGGTTCATCCATATCAATATTTTGAAAAACCTCTTTACTACAACGATGAATCTTTTAGAGCAATCTTCAATAAAGATGAACCACCTAAACAACATGTTATTAGTGACTCATAAGAGGAACCTGAACCTGCACCAGCACTTGGTGGTGAACCAAATTAACAAGATTTGGTTCATAGATTTGATCATTTAGAGACTCATTTTGATAAAAGATTTGATCAAATTGAAACTCACTTACAACAACAGGATGCTCAGTACAATTAGGACATGGGATATATGCGAGAGTAGATAAATGATATAAGTTTCAACATTCTTATGATAAGCAGTTAATTTAATTTCTTCAGTACTATACCTCCTCCTCCTCCAGATTAGGGTCCCTCACAGTGATTTTTGTAATTCTTTATGATCTTCTTTAGTTGATGTAATTGTGATGTGATAGATTGTGATATCTTTTGTTTTAGTTATGTGTTAGTTTCATTTTATGTGTTAGCTTTTTAGTTTTAAAGTGTATTGATATCAAATTTCACTAATTGTAATATTCTCTATTATGATATCAATATAAATTATATTGTCTCACTTTTAATCTTATTTTGAAATATGTGTTAGCTTATATGAAAATCCCTAAAATTTTTAATCTTACAAGTGCTATACCTTAAACTGCAACTCAAAATTGAATTCATTAGAAAATCTAATTTTTCTAAATTTAAGTTTTTCTTATAACTTGATATATTTAAGAATGTCAATTTCATATCTTTTATTAGATTACATTAATGTTTAACATTATTATTGCAATTGTAATATTTTTTATTTTATATTTCACTTATCAATAAATATTGCTGTACTTAAAAAGATTTGAAAATTTTTATTATTAATTTTGGAAAGATCAAGATTACTCTTGAAAAATGTACAAATGTATAAAAATCAAAAGGAATGTGCAATGGTTTGCAATTTGAAAAAGAGGCACAAAATAAGCCCACAAGTTAAAAGATGCACAAAAATGTGCCACAACTATTGAAAAAGATGTACAAAGCGCCACATGTGGTAGTTATTTTTTTTCAAAATCTTTCAATCTCTTAATTCAAATTGATTTTCTTTACATTTTTATTTCGTATTAAAATTTGAAATATACAAATTTTATATTCATCCTTTATGCAATGATATTCTTTACCTTAATGTCTAAATTGATTCATGTTTTTGATATATCCTTTTTATTATCGATGTTATATCTCTTCTTAAATTTAATGAATTATTTTATTTGCCTAATGATTTAATTTTATTTTCAAATTTATTTCAATCACTTTCAAGGATCAATCATAAAAGGATTATTATATGACTGCTTACATTTCTATTCTTTTATCTATTATCAAAAAGGGTGAGAAAATATTGTTCGTATTGTATCTATTTGATTGTTTCATATCATTTGTTTGATTATTTCGTATCGTAGTATTTTTTTTGTATCATATTTTTATTTTGTATCGTATCTGTTTGTTTTTTTAAAAAAAGAAAAAGATAAAATTGTCTTACTATGCCTCCTTATTTTCACCTGTTTATCAATTCAGGGGGAGTTAGGAGACTCTTAGAATTTGAAAATTATACAAACAATAATTGTTTTGCAATCATCAAAAAGGGGAGATTGTTGGGAGATTTTCTATTTGCATGTTTTATCTTCTTGCAACTTGTATAGTTTTGATGATTCCAAATATTATTGTTTTAAGTTTTTGTTTTCTCCTAACAATTTTTGGAAGAATTGTCTTTATGCTTGTGTGGACTAACGTTTCAGGATAATCAAACTCCAGACTAATGAAGACTTCAAATCAAATTCAGTATGAGATAGTTTATAAATTGAAGTTCGTAATTTTATTGTAATTTAAGTTTGAAAAAATATGATTATAATTGAATAGCTTAGCACACACACACACACACACACACACACACACACACACACACACACACACACACACACACACACACACACACACACACACACTTAGGGAGATCTTTAAAAGTCACACTGATCAGACGGGATGAACCATGTTTGTACGGGATGATCAAGTCAGTTAATCCCCTCGGAAGAGCAATGGAACAAACAGAAAGTGAGAAAATTTTTCTAGGTCTTGATCCTCTAGAAGAATTTCCCAATTTGTCCCAGGATGATCTGCTCTAGATTCTCACTTTGTGCTGATAGTCCAAACGATTTATCCTGTTCGTGCCAGGCCGAAACTCTCTGAAAAATTTTTGTCCAGAAAAAATCCTATATTCATCCCAGGATGAAACACTCTGGGAAATTTTCGTCCAGACAAAATCCTATATTCATCCTAGGATGAAATTTTCTTAAAGGTGAAATCCTATATTCATCACAGGATGAAACTTTCTAGAAGATTTTCATCCAGACAAAATCCTATATTCGTCCCAGGATGAAACTCTCTGGAAAAATTTCATCCAGACAAAATCCTATATTCATTACAGGATGAAACTCTCTGGAAAAGTTTCGTCCAAACGAACTCCTATTCATCCCAGGATGAATTGTTCTGTCTCTTGAAATTTTGAGAACATCCTGCAGTTCATCCAAACCAACCCATAATATAACTATTCGTACCGGACAAACTTAGTTCGTACTGGACGATGATCGGGTATGAAGTCAGTTCATTTTAATATACATTGGGTTCGTATGCAACTAATTTAAGTATATTCGTACAGGACGATCCACTATGTACAGACTTGAAAATCATCTATTTTTGGACGGTTTTTTGTGTCTTTCCTATATAAAGTCCAATTAAAACTACCTCTTAATCTTTTTATTTTCTGATCTTCATGTTAACTGAAAGGAGAGTGAAGGAGTGAGTGTGAGAGAGTGTTTGAAAGAAGATTCTTACTAATGGAGTGTGAAGGATTCACTTCGTACTCAAAGGTAAGAATCTCCACTTGTGATTTGTGATTACTTCTATTTTTTTGTCCTTCTAGATTTTTTGTGAGATGATCTATCAAGGAGATCCGGTTCTCTGCCGACACTTGGAGAGTGTAAACAGCTGAAGAGTTCTCTGCCTACACTTAGAGAGTGTGAACAGCTGAAGGGTTCTCTGCCTACACTAGGAGAGTGTAAAAGGACGAAGGGTTCTCTACCCACACTAGGAGAGTGTGAAAGGACGGACGGTTCTCTGCCAATACTTGGAGAGTGTAAAAGGACGAAGGTCCTCTGTCACATCGGGAAGTGGTGTAAAGGCTTCTCCGCCTTGCTGTGGGTACAAAAGGAGAGTCACTAGTGGTATTAGTGCAATACTCGGAGGGTGCCTCCGGGGAGTGGATGTAGGTTGTGTTTGACTGAACCACTATAAATCTTGTGTCTTTTTATTTTTCACTGCTTTATTTTTAACTTTTAAATTTGTGGTTGAAAAACCTTTTCTACAAAATTCACTAAAGTTATTCTCGGTTTAAAGATCAAAAAGAGGGAAAATTTTTAATTACTATTTCACCCCCCCTCTTGGTTTGCCGTTGGGATATAAGCTTAGGTTTAACAACCTAATTCATATTGAACAAGTTTCAACAAATACCTTTAAGAGTTTGATTTATTTTGGACCAATCAAAGTCGGCTCTAGAGGTTAAAGTGTGCACTCTAATCCCTTAGGTTCTCAAGTGAAGAAAGTTACCTAAGTCTTCCTTAGTGATCTCTACATGTTGCTTAAAAACATAGGAGGTAATTCTACTGTGGTCCTAATTTACTTTCATGTTTGCTAAAAAAGTTCGGAATGTCTCTTTAAGGTAGGTATATATGAGAGTCTGGATAAATGGAAACTGGGTTGAGGTGAATAGGAGCATGATAGAGAAATGTATATCGATATGAATGAGGAGTGAAGAAGGATTAATTTTTATAGCAGAATACCAAAAGAAAGCATCCTCACTCTTTTGGAAAAAAATTTACATACCTACCAGATCTATAGGAAGATCCGTTAGAGAGGCGGGTTTATTTGCTGCTGCTTACCATTCATAAGATGAGGGCTCCATAAGGTTTGAATTGAATTAGAAAGTGATGAAAAAAGTTTCCAAAAACCCTTCTATTATAAGAAAAATGACCTATCATACAATACAAAATTTAGATAGGATATATGATCCTAAAATCATATAGGATGGAAATAATTTTGTACATACAAATGAATATAATCGAGAAAGAAATCGATTTTCATAAAACACCATTTCTGAGGCATCCTTTCAAATAGATTATATGACCATACAATCATGCAAATGAACATGTGTTTATCTTGGATGATCAGAATATTAAAGATCATTTAATGATGGTTAGGTTCTTCCCCCACATAAACTATCAACAGGATCATACAGACGAAATATGATTTCACACATACAATCTATAATGAATAACTAACATCAACCAGAGAACCATCCCAACTCGTATAGACAAAACCACACTAATCATACAGTATGATGATTACATTGTATAATATGAAATCCTATAAAAAAACTAAGTTTTGTGCACTCAACTCAAAAACCTATCATATATAAGCTACATAATTCATTTTATATGAAACAAATTTCATATAGTATAAAAGGAACACATAGAAAATAAGACATGATAATCATAAAATCTCTTCAAAAACCCATCACCTTAAATCCATTCACATGTTTCCAGTAAAATCAAAAACAAAAAAAATGAAAACACAAAACTAAACACAAAAATTAAGCAAGATAAATAACAATTGAAAATAAATAAAATATGTAATTAAAAAATAAATCAAATTTGCAATATTTTCTTTTAAGCATTAAGATCAATCACGCCTAACCTGGTTTTTAAGATGATAAATGTGTTAAAGAATAATGGTTCTATAAAAATGCATGCAAGTTGATTTTTAATAGCAACATGATGTAATTCAATTTCTCCCTTGGCTACACAATCTCTAATGAAGTGATGTCTTATGTCTATATGCTTGGTTCTGGAATGTTGAATAAGATTCTTTGAAATGCATATGGCACTAGTATTATAAAAAAAATTTAGAAAAATTCCAATAGAAAATTCTAAGTTAATTAATTATTATTTTAACCAAAAACCTTATGCCACATAACTACCCAAGGAAATATATTCTACTTCAAAAATAAATAGACTATTAAATTTTATTTCCTACTGGACCAAGAAACTAAATAATTTCCTATGAATTGATAAATTCCATATGTACTTTTCCAATCAACCCTATATTCTGCAAAATCTGAATCATAATATCTAACTATTTTAAAATAAGAGTTATGCTTAGGATATCAAATTCCTAAGTTTTGAGTTCCCAAAAGATATATCAGAATTCTTTTAACTACTATCAAAGGTGATTTCTTTATATCATATTAAAATCTAATACATAAATAATATTGACTTTTATATCTCGTATGTTAGCAATCAAGTAAAGCAATCATCTAATTATTTCTTTAAATTTCTTTTAATCAATAAATTTTTCCTTAGGGTCCATATCAAATTGCACTGAAGAACTCATTGGTCTAGTCACTGGTTTAGCATTATATATTTCATATTTCTTGAGGATACCCTTAATTTACTTTGACTGACTAATAAATATTCCTTCTTCATTTTGTTTTATGCTAAAATCAAGAAAATAACTCAAATCTACCATCAAACTCATCTTAAATTCACAACTCATTATTTTTAAAAAATTATGACAAAGATTTTTATTTGTAGCTCCAAACAAAATAACATCAATATATATTTGAACAATAAGTATTTCTTCTCTTATTCTTTTCAAAAAGAGAGTGATGTCCACACTTCCTTTCACAAATGATCTCTGTAATAGAAAAATGTTTAACCTTTCATCCCAAGCCCTAGGTAACTATTTTAGTCCATATATTACCTTCTTCAATTTAAACACATTATTAGGTAATTTAGAATTTTTAAAACCTAGAGGTTGCTCAATATAAACATTATATTATATCACTTTATTTAGAAAGATACTCTTAACATCTATTTGATATAATATATAACATTTAAAATAGGAAATGACTAACAAAACTCTAATTGCTTCAAGTATCACTACAAGGGCAAAGATTTCTTTAAAATCAATCTCTTCTATTTGATTATATCGCTTACCCACTAATCTTGCCTTATTTTTAATCGCAACTCTAGAATCATTTATTTTATTTTTGAACACACACTTAGTTCTAATAACACTTTGATCCTTAGACCTTTCAATCTATTCTGAAATATTATTTCTTAAAAATTGATTTAATTCTTCATGTATAACCAAAATTCAAGATTCATCTGCTAGTGCTTAATTTATATTAATGGGTTCAATCTTTAAAATAAAAGCAGAATGATTAACTTCTTTGCTAAGTACATACCAAATCCTAACACCCTCACTAATTTCACCTAAAATCAATTCCTTATGGTGATTTTTAGAAAATTTCAATTCTCTAGGCAAAGGGTTTTCTAATCCAACCTTCTTTCCAAACTTGTCTTTTTAATACCTTGGGAGATATTTTCATTATGATCATCTTTTAATCTTGGCTCTTCTGAAATGCCAGATTCATCAAATACAACCTATGTGGTCTCCTGAATTACCAAAATTCTCTTGTTAAAAACTCTATAAGATTTTCCAACATTAGAATATCCAAGAAAAATTCCTTCATTATATTTTGGATTAAGTTTTCCTAAAGTAGTTCTTGCATTATTATCAATGAATACTTTATATCCAAAAATATGTAAATATGACAAATTTGGTGTTCTCCCTTTAAGAAGTTCATTGGGAGTCTTACTTAATTTTGATCTAATATTCACCCTATTTAGAACATAACAAGCTATACTAACTGCTTCAGCCTAAAAATATTTTGGAATTGAGTATTCTGCCAACATGACTCTAGCATCTTCAATTAATATTATGTTCTTCTTTTCTACTATCATATTCTACTTAGGGGTCTTAGGTGCAGAAAATTTTTTATCAATTCCTTTATCTTTTCAAAAATATTAAAATTTTTCTTTTTAAAATTATCCTCCTTTATCACTTTTTATTGACAAAATCTTACACCCTAATTTCCTTTGAATCCAAGTATAAAAGTTTCTAAATTTCTTAAATGATTCACTCTTATGAAATAAAAATTTAACCCAAGTGAATCGTAAAAAATAATTAACAATAAAAAATCCAAACACTTTATCTCCTTGACTTACAGCGCTAACTGGTACAAAAAGATTCATATGAATGATTTCAAACAACTTGCTAGTACTAAGATCCTTAATGGAATGATAGGAGTACTTCACCTATTTTCCTAATTACATGCATCACAGAGGTGATTCTTAGTAAAGTCTAGTTTGTGCATTCCTCTAACCAAATCTTTTTTATATAATTTTCCAAAGTTTTTTATTCTAGCGTGACAAAATCAACAATTCAATAACCATGATTCATTAATAATTATTTTAAGACAAAAGGCATTTGAAGATGTAATACAATTCAAATAAAGTATGTATACATTATTTATCCTATTTCTATGCAAAACATCAATTCAATTTTGGCTTATTATGTAGGTAATGGAAAAAGTTATACATTATAACCCTTATCACATAATTGACTAATACTTACGAAGTTGTGCTTTAAGCTTTCTACTAATAAAATATTCTCAATAAAAAATTGTTTAAATTTCCAATCATACATGTGATTACCACTTTCCTAGTGGTATTGTCTCCAGTGTAACCTTGCCTCCATTCCTGGATTCTAGCGATATGAATTGTATTTTATCTCAAGTCATATGCTTCAAACATCAGCTTTCCAGGTACCAAATTCTCTCACAAGGTCTTGTTTGAGAGCATTTATACAAAATATTCAAATATTATACTTGGGAACCTAAATAAGTTTGGGTTCTCCTCTTGGCAATAATAATCTTGATGCATGTTTCATATGCAATGTTTTATGCATTTAGGTCTCCAAACTAGATATGATTTTTATAAATAGTGCAAGTGTGAGAAATATGACCAATCATTCCACAAGAAAATTATTTAATTCTGGGAAAAGGATTTACTAATCTATGTTTGTTTTTTTTGTCTTTTCCTAGGTTTTAACATTTTAGGCTTCTGATCAGGATTAGAAAAATCTTCAAGTGTTGGTGAAATTCTATTTTCCTCAAGAGCTTTCAATTTCTCTCTAAGATATGAATTTGTAGTTTCTAAAATTAAATTATTAACTTTTAAATAATGCTCTCTACTGTCAGATTTATTCATAAATGTTTTAAAATTATTTTCAAGTTCAGTATGTGATGATTTCAAAAGTTCATGCTGTTTGTTAAACTCATCAAACTCTTCCAATAATTTCATGTGGTTGCTATCAATCAGTGTGTGATCTTTCCTAAGAATTTTACTCTTTTTGTAATTCTAAAAATTCTATGTTCAACCTATTATGCATCTTTTTGAGTTTTCTATAGGCATTATGAATTTTTTTAAAAACATTAAATAACTCTTCATAGGTTAGGTTACATACCTCTTCTTGATCTAAAAGATCAAGCATGTTGGCCTTTAAACACAAATTGTTGACTTCCTCCTCTACCTCTACTTCTGAAGAATCTGAACCCGAATCTACCCAATATGCTCTCTGCAATCTCTTATTGCCCTTCCTTACATTACTTTTCTCCTCAACCTTCTCCTTTCTAGGATTAGCTTTAAGGTTCGACATTCAAATTTGATGTGTCCAGGCTTCCTATATTAATAATAAATTACATAATTATAAGCCTTAGCATTTATGTGGAACTTACCTTTATTCCATTGCTAACATCTCATTTACTTCCTCTTAAAAAAACTTCTAAATTTTCTTATCATCAAGGAAATATCATCTTCATCTTCAAGCTAAAGTGGATCACTATCTGAGTCATCCATCTTCAATGCTATATTTTTCACCATCCGCTTCTCACCTGCATCAATCTATCTTTGAGTGTCTCCTTGCTCATAAATAATTCGTAATCCAAGAAGATTATTAATATAATAAATATTTACGTACTATGATTATATTATAGTAGTTATCTTTATATCATAAGCAGTAAGCAAATAATGAAGAATTTTATTCACTTTTATAGCTTTTATTAATTCCCTTCCTAAAGCATGGAATGTGGTGACTATTTATGTGAAATGAGTATATATATCAGTCATTGATTCATTTGGTTTTATGTAAAATAATTCACAATCATGTAGCAAAATGTTTAATCTAGATTGTTTCACCTCGTTAGTCCTTTCAGATGTAATACAAAGCCTATCCCATATCTCTTTACCAATTCTACAAGTTGAGACTTATATATAGTCTTTAGATTTAAATGCACAAAAAAAAAGTATTTAAACATTTAATATTTAATTGAACTACATATTTTTCTTCAATAGTCTAGTCAGCAAATGGTGTTTTAGTTATAATGTCATCTATAATTCTAGTTGGTCTAGTAAAGCCTTCATGTACTAAAATCAACATGCGATAGTCAAGAAATTGAAGAAAAGTATACTTAAGTTTTTTTCTAAAAATTGAAATAGATGTTATTAAATAAGGGGGGCCTAGTGATCGAATACCCTTCGGGGGTGTTATGGTTTTCAAAAGTAGCCATAATCATTTTCAAGAAAATATCAAAATATTATTTTTGAAAGTAGGCTCTGATACCACTTGTAAGTCTGAATAGGTAGTTAGATCTATTAAGTTTGTCCCTAGGCTAACCAAGAGGTGGGGGTGAATTAGTAATTTAAAATTTTTTGGTAGTTTAAGAAAACAAATTTTATAATGTTAATAACAATAATTAAGTTTTCCAGAAAAACTTTTCAACCACAAAATTTAAACTTCTAAAAATATAAAAAGTAGAAAATAAAAATAAACATAGAAAAATAACACAAAATTTTGTAGTTGTTTGGTCCAACTAGACCTACGTCCACTCCTTGAAGACTCCCTTATCAGGTATTGCACTATACCAAAGTGACTCTCCTTTTGCACCCACAATAAGGTGGAGAATCTCTTACAATTAACCTCTGTTACACTAATCCCCAATATGGTAGAGTCACATCATCCTTTCAAACCCTCCTAATTTTAATAGAGAACCATCATCCTTTCATACCCTCCTGGTATTGGCAGAGAACTATCATCCTTTTACACCCTTCTGGTGTCGAAAAACAACCATCATCATTTCATACCCTTCAGGTGTTGGCAGAGAACTATCATCCTTTCATACCCTCCTGATGCTAGTAAAGAACCATCATCCTTTCACACCCTCCTGGTGTCGGAAGAGAACCATCATCCTTTCACATGCTCTTAGTGTCGGCAAAGTATCGACTCTCTTTTGAAAATCTTCTTCCAAGAGACTTCAAGAAATTGGGGAAGAAATTTGAAGAAAAAGCAAGAAACACTCACCATTCTGCAACCTTATGAATTTTCTCACAATTTCCTTCTTAAGAAATCTCTCACTCTCTAATCACAAGAAACTCTCTCAAACATTCTTCAAGTAGACTTTCAAAAGAAATTTTCAATAAGAGTTCTTTTGGCAGATAGTTTTAAAAACTCTTATATATGAATGACAAAAAAAAAACCATCAAAAAATTGAAAATTTCAATTTTTCCTTCATCGATTATATAGTACGATTACACATCATACGTATGAATAGTTTGAAAATTGCTTGGACGATCCTGTATAAAATGATTTTGTACTCTAGTTGGTGTATGTACAAACTAATATTGTATAATACAATCAGTTCAAAATTAAACTGATTCATTCGATACGATTCAATAAAAACCAATTTTGTACACTGGATACCATAATGTACAAACCCTATATTATACCATATAATCTATTTTAACCAGACCATGCTCTATTTTGTATGAAAATGGATGAGTCCATTTCGTACTCTGGATGTCGTCTGTATGAACCTAAAATCATATAGTATGAATAATTCAAAAAAATTTCTTATTTGTATGGATGAAATTATACACACCCATTTTGTACTTTGGACATCATTTATACGAACCTATGGTAATACTGTACAATCAGTTCAAAAATAATTTTGAATTCATTCAGGGCAAACTAGTATACAGCCATTTTGTATTATAAACATCATATGTTGAAAGGTAGCTTCTTATATTATGAACAAGACTTAGACAATTGTTCAAGCATGATTTGATTAACTCTATTCTAGAGGAACACTCAAGGCAAATCATCATGTACAATCTATAATCATACAATACGTTTTGTTAAAAGAACAATAAAAGTTTTTTGCACTCTCTTAGTGTGTGTGTGCACGGTTACTCAATTGCAATCACACTCTCTCAGACTAAAAAAAAAGTATATACTTTAATTATAATAGACCCTAATATAATATGTCTTGAAGTCATCAGTAATCTGGAGTATGATTTCTCTAAAATATTAGTATACATAAATAACAAAAATAAAACTTCCAATATATGTTAGGATAAACACACAAAACAATAAGATTTTAGAATAATAAAAAATACACATGATATTAAAACATAGTTATGAAAACTAAGTTGTAATAGGAAGATATTCAGGTGCAATTTTTTTTTGAAGATCTTCCCAGATGGATACCTGTTAGTCTGTACGGTTATATTGTCATTCTATATCTTGACGAACCTAACTGCTATAGTACCATTATTATTGTCTGATCATCCTGGATGAACCCTTATTCATATGTACGATCATTTTTGTTAACAAGCTGTATGAAACGACTCCTCGAGAACAACATTTTATGAAATGCTATTTCATTTTTGGCAATTTTCATTCGTATGTATGAAAATATTTTCATCCCAAATGAATCCATAATCATACGTATTAACCCTATTTCGTATTGTACGAGTGTGTTGTGTTTCTTTAAATTGGAAGGTACTCGTTGGTTTTTTCTTCACAATATCTATCAATCTCAAACCATCTTGTGTTCAAAACTCTCCCAATGTCAAGTAGTAATAAGCAAGCTCAAACCTCCAGAGGATCTTACTCTCGTTCTAGTCAACTAGACAAAAGCTTCCTTTCCAAAGAGAATGCAGAAGCCTACCTGCATTTCTTTGAGAAGAACATAACTCCATCTCACTCCTTATCCAAAGAGACATCAACTTTTCTATAATTCCCCTTTTTTATTCTACCTAATTCTCTTTCATTCTCACCTTAATTTATGCATTTCATTATGATACATTTCACTATTTCCATGTCAATTTGAGAATGAAAGAAAACCATACCAAGATGTCATCTTATGTTTTTAAACAGAGAGTAGAGATCATAATCTACATATAATATAAAGTATGTTTAGGAAATAAGAAAATTTCAGTGTTCTAATAGATATGTATCTTAAAGTTATAATTATTGCAAAATTAGTTATTTATATTTCTTTTATTTTCTTATTCAATGTGTTGATTCTACACATAATAATAGAACTTTGTTTTATGGATTATTCTTCTTTATACGTGAATTTTTTTTTATTTGAAAGATAATCACATAAGCTAAGATTTAATGAATTAGGTTGTGGATAGAACGAAATGTCAAAAGATGTGCAATGTCACAAAATTTGAAAAGAGGCACAAAATGAGCCCATAATAACAAGATGTCATCAAATTTGAAATGAGGCATAAAATGAGCCCAAATTGAAAAGATGTATAATGATAGCCACCCAAATATTTCTTATAAAGAGGCATAAATGAGCCCACAATACATTTAGTTCTTTTATATACTTTAATTCTTAAAAAAATCCTTCCATTAAATGATAATTTCAACTATTGATTTTGAAACTATAAGATTTCTATTTAATTAATTTTATGATGATTAATCTATTTAATATTTTAATTTTCTAGAGCGAGCATTAAACCTGTTCAACTTTTCATATCTATATTATTATTTGATTTAAAATTTGAGCCTTTTTTTCCAATTAGGACTTTAATCTTGCTTAGCAAAATAGTTTAAAATTTACTTCTTTATCAGCTGTTAGATTTTTCTGTAGCAACTTTTTATTTCGGGGATTATTTTTTTCTGATGACAAAATAGGGAGAGGAGATTGTTTAAATTTTGGTTTGGGTTATTATTTTGTTCTGTTTGAAGTCTTTTGGTTTATTTTTACTTGATTTTATTTTAAGTTTATTTAGAATTCATGTTTATCAGGGGAGGTTATTTATGTATTTTAGTTTCCTTATGTTTTCCTCGTTTCCTTATATTTTCTTGTGTTTTACATACTTTTTGTTTATGTTTGTTTATAAAACCAAAAAAAAAAAAGGGATGAAATTTTTATAATCCTCATGTTATTTAGTTTTAACTTTATAGATGGGGTGTTTAGGAGAAAACATTTTATTTGTAATTCAAATAATAATTATTTTTGCCATCATAAAAAAAGGGGGAGATTATTGCAACTCAGGAATGCAGCTTGAGAATATGTTTATGATGATAAAAAAATATTATTATTCTATTAATTTTATTATTTTTATGAGCATATACTAGATATTTTTTATTTATTATCTATGTGTACTAATATTTCTGAGAAATCATACTCCAGACTGTTGAAGATTTCAAAATTGAGTAGATTAGGGTTTCATAAAATGAAGTCTATAAATCTTTCTTATTTTTTTGAGTCTGAGAGAATGTGATTATAATTGGGTAATCATACACACACAAATAGGGGGAGTGAATCAAAAATTAAAATTTTAAGACTAATCGTATTGAAGTTAATCAAATCATGTCTTATATTTTTTGAACTGTTCGTACTGTACAAATTTTGTTCGTACAAATGACTCACAGAGTATGAAATGGGTGCATACCAGTTTGTCCAAAATGAAATAATTAGAATTTGTACTATTTGTACTCTATGATATAAGTTTGTATAGACAACTAACTGAGTACAAAATTAGGTGTGTACCAATTTATCTCAAATGAATTGATTTATTTTTATAATATTCGTACTATACGATGTCAATTAGTACAGATAATTGATAGAGTGCAAAATGGGGTTGTCCACATTCATACCAAATAAAGCATGATTTTTAAACTATTTAAACTGTATAATATCAGTTTGTACATATAACTAATAGAGTATGAAATAAGATTCATACATGATCATACTAGATGAATAAGTTCAATTTTGAACAGTTTGTATAGTACAATATAAGTTCATACAAATGACTGACAGAGTACTAAATAAGATTCATATAAGATCATACATGGATTTTTGAACTATTTGTACTGACGATCAACTATCGTACTATATAATCTTAAGTCAGGTAGCCTGTAATTTTTAGTTTTATGGAAATTTTTCTTGTGTTTCATATATAAGAGTCAAAAAAAAACTAACACTCAATACCTTTGCTACAATTTTCTCTTGAGGTGGCCATTAAGTGCTTGTGTTCAGGATAAATTGTGATATTGAAGTGTGAGAGATCAAGTGAGGGGGAATTTTAAGGGATTCAAAAGGTTGACCAAAGTGAGGATCTCTTTTTCTTCTTCAAATTTTTGCCCATCTCATCTGGAGGATTTTGAGAGAAGATCTTCAACATTGTGTCGTGGAACTTTATCGTCACCAGGAGGGTGAAAAAGGATGAAGGTTCTCTACCATCACCTAGAGGGTGAGAAAGGATATCAGTACTCTACCATCACCAAGATGGTGAGAAAGGATGAATGTTCTCTTGCTTCATTAAGAGTGTGAGGAAGGATGTCGGTACTCTGCCGCACTAGGTTGGTGGAAGAGAGTTGTTAAGGGCTTCTTCATCTTGCTGTGGGGGAAAAAGGAGAGTCACCTTGATTTAGTGCAAGACTTCGAGAAGGAGTCTCCAGGGAGTGGACATAGGTCTAGTTTGGACCGAACTAGTATAAATTTGGTGTTCTTATATTAACTTTACGTTTTTAGTATATTTTTTTTACATTTTAAAATTTTATTGTTGAAAATTTTATTGTGATAATAAGTTTATTACAAAAATGCATATTTCAGGACTATTGTTTAAACTTTCTAAAATAGCTTTGGAAAATCCAAGAATTTTTAAAATTACTAATTCACCCCCCTTTTAGTTATCCTTGGGACAGTTTAATTTGGTCTAACAACCTACTCAAACTTTCATCCTTATAAATATTAAGAGAATCTTCAACACCCACATTAGCTATTAAATGGGGTTAAAGAGAGACACAATTTTTTCTAGCAAGATCTAAAGCTTTATAATGATCACAAAATGATAAGAATTCATTCATCAATATAGATTGAATATAACCAAAATTTTTAAGACCCAACCACACCTTATTAGGATATTACTTCATAATACCAAGTTCTACCTAAACTTTAGTAATAGTAGACCAAGATTTCACCTATTTCAAAGGACCCCATGCCGATTAGACGGTCTTGATTGACATGGAGGCTTGCTAGGATGTTTCTACGTGCCTTGAGAGTGTTTAGGAGCAGAGGGGATAAAAAGACATAAAAGACAATGAGGTGGAGAGAATTTTTTGTCCCATAGTCCATATAAGATTCTTGGAGCTGGTTTAAACTTAATTAAAGGGTTAAATTTAGCTTAAGAGTAATTTAACCTGGAAATGCTTGGATTAAAGGAAGATGTCTTAAAATGGTCACTTTGACCACTTATTGACTATTTGACAACAACTTATTGACTATTTGAACAGTTAATGGGTCCATGAATGCTAAGGTGGTAGTTAGGAAAGTCTTGAATGCTTATTGGATGAGTTGGAGAGAGCTTAGTGGCATAGGTTTGGAATTTAAAAACATATGTATGAGTGAGAAGGGGTTTGACCAAGGGTTGAGATTTGACCAAGTCAAACAAAATAATGGTTTACTTATGTTGAGTTTAAGGATGTTCAAAGCATGCATTTGAATGAAGTAGAAGGATTAAAATAGGTTGGTTTGGATTAATGCAATGAATAGACCCATATGGTTCAAGTTTGACCAAGTTCCTGCTTAGTTAACCAAGTCAATTGTTGACTGGGTCAGGGGTCTAATGAAATATAAATCATTAAGGGATACATCCAGAGGAGTTTTAATGGGTTTGTTATTGATTTGGGGTTTTCCTCAATATGAAAGAACTTAAAAATAGATATAGTCAACCTAGGTTCACTAGTCAACTAGGTTGACCCAAGGCCAAGGTTTAGGTTCAATAGGTTTGGTTTGATGTTTACAGATTAGTGGAGGTTGTCCTATGGTATGGATTGGTCATTTCAATGAAAATGACCTATTTAACCCTTAAAGGTCATTTGGGTTAACCCTGGTTGACTTGGATGATTGTAAATGATTGTATAAGATTAAAACTAGATTTGAGGCTAGTTTGAAGGTTGGGTTGGGATTTGAATTATAGTATGGACTTTAAATTGAATTGACTTATTTATTTTAATTGACTTAAAATTATTGAATTAAACATTGAATTGATTGAAGTCTAGATTTGCCTTTGAATGAAAATATAGATTGGGATCAATTTTGATTTGAGATCTGGATTGATCTAGGGTCTTGATTGATTTGATGCTTGAATAGGTGTTGACCTCATTTTTTTATGAGGTCACTAAAAGCCCTTCCAAGCTCCAGATTAATTTTTAATCCTAGGATCTACTCTAGACCTTAGGATTCTTTCCTAGAGCTAGACCTTAGAGCCTACTCTAGAGCCTAGGATTCCCTTAAATCCTAGATCTTAGAATCTCTCTAGATTCTAGGACAATTCCAGATTCAAATCAATCCCTACCCTCGATCAATTCAAACTTCAAATCAATCTGAACTCCATTCAAGTCAAATCCAAATTAATTCAAATTTCAAACATATCCAAACTTTTACTCAATCCACTTGAGAATCCAAATTTCA
The DNA here is from genome assembly GCA_016618105.1 of Dendrobium huoshanense. Classification (NCBI taxonomy): domain Eukaryota; kingdom Viridiplantae; phylum Streptophyta; class Magnoliopsida; order Asparagales; family Orchidaceae; genus Dendrobium; species Dendrobium huoshanense. The sequence goes on from CM028345.1 coordinate 21,528,339, forward strand.
ACCCAGACTTTGATCCTACCCTTAATCTAGCCTTGACCCCATCCTTCCATTAACAATCACAACATGATTGTAAATTTTTTGGATATTTCAATTTTAATTATTCAAACCTGAAATTCATTTCAAATCCAGAAGTCCAGACTCAAATCCTAAGTCTTAAGGCCTTGTCCTAAAGACCCTTTTTAGAGATTTTTCAAACATTTCAAAACCCAGTCAAATGGTCTCTGATTCAGGGTCTATCACTTGCAAAGTGATAAGACATGTCTCTAGAGGTTACCCTCCAACTTTGAGCTCATTCTGAGGTCTCTAACCCCAGAATCTGAATTAAAATCCAAAGGCTGTAAAACCTTCAAATATTTACAGCCTATGCCACTGAACCTAACCCCTTTGAGATCTTGACCTTGAAATCCTTATCAAAGTCTCCAATCACCTCCAAACTCTTGATTTTAACACATTGAGCAGTAAACTGCATTTTCCAGACTCATTTTTGACCATAGTTGACCAATAGGTCAAAATTGACCAAAATACCCTTATGGGGCTCAAATAAGGATTTCAAACCAAATGAGCTCCAAATTGAATGCAACCACCTTTAACAAATTTCAAATGTCATTTCAAATCTTTTGAACCTATTTCCAACCCTTGGGTCAACCTGGTTGACCAAGTCAACAGGTTTGACCCAAGAGGCCCTTTAAGGGTCCAAACATGTGTTTTGACCCAAATGACCTCTCTAGGCCATCCAACCACTTCCTTTGGACTTGAAATATCATTTCAAACCTGTTGAGCCCAAACCCAGACCCTGGGTCAACCTGGTTGACCAAGTCAACCCAGGTTGACCAAACAGGCCCTTAGGGGCTCAAATAGGGATTTTGGTCAATTTGACCTCCCCAGACCTAGGAACCACCCTCAATGGTCTTCAAATGACTTTTCAAACTTGTCCAGCCCAGACTCACCCATTGGGTCAACCTAGTTGACTCAGTCAACATGGTTTGACCCAATGGACCCTTGTGGTTTCAAATGAACCATTTCAACTTGTTTAACCACGTCAATATCTCCAATCCCTTGAAATCATTCTATTCAAAGCCTTGAATATTTCTAAACCTATTTTGAGTTCAACCCAACTTGGGTTGACCAAGTCAACCCTTAATTCTAGGTCAAAGCTTAATGGCATTTGCTCCCATTCCTTCTAAGCTCTCACTTTGACTTTTAACCCTTGATTAAATCATTCCAAATGATCCTTTACCCCCTCAAATGCCACATCACCAACTTTGACCTGGTTGACTGGTCAAACCAAGTCAACAAAGCCCTAAATCCCTCCTTGAATTGGTCAAACCTTCTATTTAACTTCAAGGAGTGTGAGATTAGGCTTGGAAGCTCTCCCATTGGCTGCTCCTACTTCCCTTCATGCCACATCACCAGCCTTGACCTGTTGACTGGTCAACCTGATCAAACTCAAGCCTAAACCCCTTCTAGAAAGCTTTATCACATGCTAAGCCCCTTTCTCTTGATTTAAGCTGCCTTAGGCCGACCCCTTAATGTCTTAAAGCTCACTTGGAGCTCTCCTAACCAGGCTCAGGGCTTGGTTTAGCCTTAAATGTCAATGGTCCCCCCCACTTGTCCCAAGTCCACCCAATGGAGGCAAGGCTTGGCCAGCCTTTGAGGCAGCCTTCTAGCTGTCCCAGGGACATGTGGCACCATCTAGGGAGCTCCTGCATCAATCCCAGCCATCTAATCTAGCCCAGGTCATTTGAATAGGGAGAAAGCCAACTTTTGAGCATATTGAATCAAAGTTCCTTCTCTCACTAACCCCAGCCTCCCAGATCGAGCTCTCTGTTTGTCTTGGATCTCCAGAGCCCTCTCTACTTCCCCACTACAAAATCCAAGTGGTTGCACATCACCGGCGGCGAGTTCTCCGGCGAGCCCACCACCTAGACCGTCCCAGGCCTGTAGCAGTCGATCCAGGCGTGTTCGAGCTCGGGTTTGTGCTAGGGATCTTCACTTGGACAGTCTACAAGCTCATCCATTCAGAAATTTCAAAGATCTAACGGTATAATCCCTTAAAACCTTAGATCTAGCTCACATTAGATGGATCTAAATAGCATTATGTATTGGATGCTTTAGCTAAAACAAATATTTCCCCAATATTTCTGTTCATGTATACTTCTTAAGTCTAAAATTTCAAGCGATTTGGTCTATCCGATCGTAAGAACGAACCAAAAAATGGATTCTAGGGCGTCATTCGCAGTTCGCTGCAGATGTACGTTTTCTAGACCGTTGATCACACGATCAACGGTCTAGATCTTGCCGTTCCGCGCCTTGGTTCGACCGTGTATTCGGTTTAGCATTCGATCGATCGACCGGCGAGATCAGGGCCGTCCATTCAGAACAGCGGGATCAAACCTCCGCCGTTTGATCTTCTTCTGCTGAGATCAAACCGCGGAATCCAACGGCTGCCACGAGCCGCTGACGTGGTTAAGTGAAAACCGCGTGAAGCGGCCTGCGGCCGACGCGTGTCCCCGCCGTCACGCGGTTTCGATCCCGCGAATCTGCGCGTGCTGCGTGTCTGACCGCCGCCGTTTAATTAGGGAAAATGTCTTTTTAATTTGTTTTAATTACAGGAACTTTAAAAAATCATAGTAAATCAAATATAGGGCCAAAAAATGAGTATAATATATCATTTTTTTTCAGAATTCTGTCTAGTTTATTTTAAAAATAAAATCAAACCATTTTATCTATTATTTTACTGGTAATTTGAGAAATACAGAAAAGGGTATTTTATTTTTAATTAATTATTTATAAATTATTTTTATCTGAAATTTGGCATGCATGTCTTTGAGTGCATGGCTGATCTCCAGAAAAATTTTCAACACTATTTGAGTAGATTTTGATATTAATTAGAATTATTAGAGTATCTTAATATTTTTTTTATATTTAACTAAATATTAAATATTTTGAAAATTAAAAAAAAATCTTTTGTTATTATCAAACTTTCCTGGAGATCAGTGGTTCTTTCAACTCATCAAAATGTATTTTAATAATATTTTTAATTATTTTATAATATGTATATATATATATATATATATATATATATATATATATATATATATATATATATATATATATATATATATATATATATATATATATATATATATATATATATATATATATATATATATATATATATATATTTAAATCTATTTTGAGACTATATATATTTAAATCTTTAAATGTTTAAGAGGTCACTTGAAATCTTAAATGTAGGTTGAGCATATTTGAATAGAAATAAAGGGGATGATTAGTGGATAATCATTTCTTGATTATTCACTAATTTTGTCTTAATTATGTTAATTGATTCTTGCATGTTTAGGGATCACACACCACTTAGTCTTAGGCTCTCCTAGATTTAGGTGTTGAATGTGTTTATGTGATTCATGCATGTCTTGAGTATTGAGTATGAGGGTTAGTTCAAACATTGATTCAAGTCCATCAAATTAGTGACATAATTAAGGACAATAACTAAGGATTCATGTATAGAAAACTTAGAAAAATCTCAATAATTAAGATTCACTTCCCCCTGAGTTGAAACTTTGAACATTTGAACTTAGTGACACCCTCAGCCCCTAGAGAATTTTTCATTGATTTTTGAGATCATTAGGTCCCCTAATTAATTTCATAGGGTTCAACCCCTAATTAAGCCTTCAAACCTTAAAAAATTGTAATAAGTCCAATTTAAATCCAAAAATTACATATGAACCCTCAAACTGACCAGAATCCAGTCCTTAATCTATGATAATTAAAAGCCCTTTTGATTTGACAGCAATTTAAACCCTAATTTAATTTTAAGTGAAAATCAATATTTAATTAAGATAATTAATTAATTATAATTAAAAATTCCAAAATTTTCCCAAACACTTGGGAATCTCTCCTTAGGTCATTTCTGACTTTTTGAGTTGATTTCAAGGAGTTTGGGATTCATTTGGAGAAAAATCACAAAAGAGGCCTTCTAATTAAGAAATTCCCGAAATTCATTAAAATACCCAAACTTCAATAATTCATAACTAATTCTAGAAAAATCCAAATCACCCAAACTCACTTGCATTCAACTCCTAATAACTCGTAATATTTATTAAAAATATTAGATTCCAGAAATCTGTAATATTTCAAAAAGTCAACAAATTGGCCAAACCATGCTTAAAATCTAGTTCAAACTTCAAACCTTTGTAATAAAATGTAGAAAAATTTGATTTCAGCGTACTTACCTTCTAACTGATCATAGTAAGGTCTAATATTTTAATAAAATACAAACATTCTAGAATTTGGGCTTAATTAAAAAGTCAATTTTCAACCCCTTAATTAAATCATTAAAATATTCTAAAAATTCATAAAACTCAAAATTATTCTAAAACTCCAGAAAATGTTAGCTTAATGTTTAAAACATTCAACAAACTTCTTAAAGCACAACAATCATCCTAAAGATGAAGTTTATTGGCTGGACTACTCCGGGCTGCGGGGCTATGTGTCCTAAGGAGGCTGGTTCCTCGAGCCTGGTGGCACAACGCCACGAATGGATTCCAAGGGATGTTAGACCTTAAAAATAGATTAATCATTAATTATCTAATCTTTTAAAACTTCTAATTTAACTACATTAATTTGGTTTATCGGTTGGACTACTCCGGGCTGCGGGGCTAAGTGTCCTAAGGAGGCTGGTTCCTCGAGCCTGGTGGCACAACGCCACGAATCAATTAATGGCAAACTTAAATTAATCAAACCTTAAAAATCAGTGACCAACTCCCTTTAATATCAATCTACTCCTTTAATTCCAACCAATTTAAATAACTTAATTAACCCCGATTGCTACTGGGTAACCCAGGCCTACGAGGCTATTAGCTTAGCCCCAAGGAAGGTGAAATAAACTTCACGGCCTCGGTGCGAAACAAAGGTAGCAATCAATTAACTTCTAAAATATATTTAATTATAATTCTTAATTCATTAATACTTAAATTTTAATTTAAATCCCCTTCTAAGTTTTAACAAATCCAAACTCTTAGACAACATTAACTAATCACCTACTTTAGGATTTATCCCAGCCACACAACCTTTCTCACACACCTTAGATGATGTGCTAGGACAACCAACTCTAGATCTAGGTTAGGCCGGTGTTTACTTTACTGCTGTGTGCCGGATTTTTCGTAGTTTTCACTGCATGTTGTGGATGAAATTGCTTTGCTGTGTCTGCTTACTTTTTCTGTACTCTATGGATGGATTGATGTGTTTGGCGACTAGATTACCCTTAGGTTAGGTACGATCTGGATGTTGACACAGTTTTCTGCAGGTGGCCAAGCTCATGCAGGGCAATATAAAAAGGGGGCAAATCAAAAAAATGCATAAATATTATAAACTCTTTGCACAGGTGCATCAGCTACTAAAGCCCCCAAATCATAAAAAGAGCGTGGCCAGTGTGTTTACTTTCTTTTCTGCTCATATACAACTGCTTGGGAATAACTGCTTTTTATATATTAATTGCTTAGGATAACCCTGCAGGTGAGTCTAGATTTTTATTTTGATATTAATGTAATTCGTGTAAGTGTCAAGTGTTGTGAAAGTTGATTTTGAGTTGGGATACATAGATCCAAAGCTTGGATTCCAAAGAGGAAAGGATACCCCTTTAGGGAACACTCCTTTTCCATTTGGAAATCCAAATTTGGATCATACCTCTTCCTCACCCAAAGAGGAAAGAGTGGCTTTCCCCTTTGAGGGAAGTGCTTTCTTGTCCATTTGGGTAATCCACTACGAAGATTCCAAAAAGATTGAAGAAAAGGAGTCCAAAGAAGAATGAGATTGAAGACTTGAAGATTTGAATATTGAGAGTATCCCACTCAAAACAACTTGCGTCATTACTAGGTTTAGAATCCGGGTTGTTGTCAGTGGTGCCCGGCCACTTTACTTTCTGTAATATTCTGGTTTGTAATAAGCAAGGCAATTCTGCCTATGGACATTTATTAATTAATTTGTATTTGATGTGATGATTTGATTGCCTTTAGGATTACTTGTTTTTACTAGTTTTTTGGCGATTGCATGCCGCTCTTTGTTTTCGCCTGGATACGTGAGGCTCGTGAGGGTGTGAAAGTTTTCTACTCATAAAAGTCTAAAATTTTAGTGAGTCTAAATAACATAGAAAGATAACGAATCTAGGGAATTAGCCGGGGATCGACCCCGGGGTCGCATGCATATTTCTGCATTACTCTTTCCTTGCTTTAGACCCTTCCCCGCCTGCGGGTAGAGTCCAGATAGTCTGACCTATGAGGATGAGGTGCCGGACCTGGGGAAGTCCAGTCTTCTAAAAAATTATTTTATAAGCCTGTTTTTAAAAATTTCAAGCATATTTGATTTGAGGTTGTTAACCAGCATGCATTGCATTAGATACAAATTAAAGAGTCAAAATTTTAATTTCATAGTCCTTAGCATTTTTGCACCCAACATAAGTCAAAGGGGCCAAATAGGAGAATCTCTAGATGTCGGCCCCAACTCTCCAAAACTTTAAATACAACGTCCCTACCACTCTCTCATAAAAAGACCGGATTCATGTATTTTAAATCGATTAGGTGGTTAGCTGGCTCCCCAATCCAGGCCGGGGTAAGTCCAGATTTTGCACTGTATTAGTTAGGATCGGATGACTGTGGTCCAGTGTCCAAAATAGATTTAGGATCCGGGGCAGATCTTTGATTATAAGACCCCAAATTTTGGGAATATAGTCCTAAATTTCTAATAAAATACTTAACTCTAATTAAAGCTTCATTTCAATCCTAAAACATAAAGCCTAACACTTAGATTAAGTTGGGACACTTCCGGATGGTTCTGGAATCTCAAGGTGTCCCCTACCTCTCCTCATTTAACTCCGTTAATAACTGCTCAATTTTGATCTATTCCCTTTTAATTTTTCAATAACTCTATTCATACTTTGATATCACTCCTAGAAACTCTAACAAAATTCTGCCACCATTTTAATCGGGAGTTTTCGTAGGAGATTTTTGTCTCCCTACGATGTAATTAACTACGAGGGCTTGCGCTCGTAGCCTGATTTTAAAAAAATTAATTTCCAAAATTTTATTAGATTTCCTTGGGAAAAATTAAGTAATGATCGTCATAATTGCATTAGAAGGATTATTGTAGAATGGTCTCATTTCCCCTTAGGGAGATACACCCTTCTTCGATAAGGCTTTGGATGTGAATACGATGATCATGTTTCTTGAATGTTGTAATTGAGTACTTGGTTGAACTATACTTTGTCCCCTCGGGGCAATATAAAGTTCTCCTTAGAACCCGACCATAACATTCAAGATGAGTTTACATAATTCTAAGTCTGAACACCGCTATGAAAGTTTATTTTCGTCCTTCGGGATGATATACTCTTTCTAACGAGTTGATTCGACTTTAGAATTAGAACTCAACCTTAATCTTAAAATCCCCAAAGAAAACTAGTATTTTTCAAAACCTGTTTTCCAAAATTCCACCAACAATAGGTTGAGTCCAAAATTTAAATCTAGATCGTTGACACATGGAGCATTTATCAACTATTAGATCAATCACGTAGGGATCTGGATGGGTCCCTGTGACCTCATACAAAAATGAGGTCAACAAAATATAGATATAAAGGTCTGGAATGAATATTTAGATTGAGTTATAAAGTAAAGAGTTATGAAAATCAATAATTTTCCTTTACTTATATACATACATATAAGGCCTCAAAAGATAACGATCTCTCTTCCTTTGAGAGCATTCTCTTTTATAGTTCTATAGAAGACTAGAAGACAAAAGATGAGAAGATCTAAATAACAAGAATCTTTATAGATTTTCATCATTCATGGGTATAGAAAGCTAGGCTTGTTGTGGTGGGGCTTGGACACCTTTTCTTTCTTGTGGACCCTGCATTATATATATAATTCCAATTTTATTTACAACTCATTTAATACACTATTTCATATATCATGTAATACATTTATATGGGTGGTATATTATATTTGATGTAAGATTATTTTCTTAGGTTTCTTTCGGTGTATATGTTGTAGACTTTGTAAGAATATGTATACTTGATTTTAAATAATATAGCACTGGTACTATATACATGAACAACTTTACCTAGTTATGCATGTATATATATTATATTTCGGTGCATATGCACTTGCCTAGCACATAAGCTAATAACAAGCAAGAGAGAACCCATTGTGTCTAGGGCTTAGTTTTCTTTTCCTTCTATTATAAAGTAATTATGTTACCAAATTTTCTAATAAAGTATGACATGTATATTAGATTAGATTTTGAAGTATAGAATATATTAAGTGCATCATAAAGGTCTTAATTTAAGCAAATCTTCTCTTTAAATTTCATTAAATAGGTGCATTTAAACCCCACCAAATTTAAAATCATGGTTTTAAAAGGTGTGCTTTAGCTGGCTATCAACTCCAAGCAGACATAAGTTTAGATTGCATATGCACCATCTTTATCTTCTCTCTATGAAGGTTATCCAAAATTTAAATTTTAATATAAATTTAAATTTAAAAAGTTTTACTTAAATATTAAAGCTAAAAATCAATTTTTATACTCAATTCATTTATTTTTGTAGACAAAATAATTTCAACTTCTTCTTTAAATCATTACATATTTGAAAAGTTTTGTCTCTACTTTAATAACTAGGTTTTTCAAAACTTGTCTTGATATATAATTAACTATAGAGGCTAGCGTCTATAGTTAATTAAGAACCTAGTTTAAAGTAAAACTTTTTTTAGTCTTTTAAAGAAGGAGAAAAACTCTCTAGGCATATACTATATCTTATTCCGTGGCAAATTTTAACTTCAAAATTTTGGGAATGATTCTTTTATATTTCTAGATTAATTTAACATTTCCAATGTATTATTTGATAATAAAAATAAATATAGTTTTTTTTTTTCAAATTATCAGTCCAACAGTAGTCAATCTTTTGAAGTAGTATAATTTTCAACTATGTATATGTATTTTAGGAAATAATAAAGCAAATCAGTGGGCATCCTGACATTTTAATTTATCCATTGATCCCATTTCTATAATGTTAAAAAGTTGTAAAGTCTTATCACCTATAGACTTGGAATTCACAAATAAGAAAATCTTAATAAAGTGCAAGATAGTTCTTACTATGGATGATAAAGTGGTGAATTAATGACAATCCTTAATCAACTAATAGCAAGAAGGAAATCTCCCTCAGGAAATATTTACTACCAACCATATTAAGGGGACATCTCTCTCTTATACATTTTTAATGGAAATCTATATTGATAAAATTTTGATCAGATATAGTTACTATATCTTAATAAACATGAGAACATAAAAATTATGATGTAAGTATAGTCTGGATTATGTGGTGCTAACTAGTTTAGTCCAAAGATTAATTTTGAAATTAAAAGAATAGGGTATTATTGACCTTTAATAATAGAAGAATACATGGACATTTCCTATCATTATCAGCAACAATAAGTAAAAACGTAGTTTTGTATCAATCACATAATATAATGCAATTGATAATGCCCTCATGGTCATTCAAATGTTGTGGCATAGATCTCATTGGACCTATTTATCCACCTTCTTCTAGGGTCATCGATTTATCTTAATAGCAATTTATTAGTTTTCTTAATAAGATGAAGACATCCCATTATGAGAGGTCAAAGTTCACTATGTCCTTTATTATTGCAGATCATATCTTACTTCAATTTGCAATCCTCATTAAAACATATTTAATTATAGTTTTTTTTTTAAAGTACAAATATAAATAATTTTGCAAGATGTCATAACATTGATTACGGATACTCAACCCTATTACACTTAGGAAAATGGTTTGGCTAAGGCCTTCAATAAAATGATGGTGCATATTTTAAAGAAGTTATTAGATGATACTAAGCAATAATGTTATAAAAAGTTAAGAGAAAAATTATGCACTTATCAAATAATATATAAAACTCTAATTTAGTCTATGTCATTTGCTTTAATCTTGGGGACTGAGGCTTCTCTCCCTTTAGAGGTGTAATTTCTCTCTCTAAGAGATGTAGTCAATTATCATATAATATCTGAACAAAATCTCATACTTCGATTGGAAAAAATAGAAGTATTTGTAGGACCAATAGAACCTTGAGTTTTTTAAAGCCTACAAGATTTAAGCACATAATAAAATTGTCTGTCATAGTACATTGTAAGAGAGAGACTTGGTCTTCATTATATGAAGATCAATTATAACCCATCATAAGGTGTTTTACAAATTTGAGCTCATATGGGAAGGTCCATATATGGTAGAGAGTATCTACCATGGAGGATCATATCTACTTGTAGATTATAAAGGAGACAATCTTATGCTTTGTATTATTAAATGATATCTTAAGAACTATTATACATGATTATATGGAATAATTAAAATCTCAATAAATAAAACAAGTTTATATGTAAATTACCTGTACTATTTTTAAGTTTCCTTATGAATTGAGTATAAAAACTTAATATTAAAATATGTAGAAGTGAATAAAAAAAATAAATTAAATAACTCAAAATAAAACCAAAAGAAAATACATTTTCATTTTGCTTTTAAACTTTGGAAAAAAATAATACATGTTTTTTTATTTTTTTCTTTACTAATCTTCAAAGAAAAGATCATCCAAGTATAATCACCTAAATCCTCTTCACATGTAAGCAAAATTAAATTCATGTGTAGAAAACTAAATTTTATGTAAATTTAAACTACTAAAAAGTAAGTAAATGTAAGGAAAAGGCAGCAGTCCTTTACATCTAATCACTTTTGCTTTGCAGCAAAAGGCAGTGAGGTTTAGTGAAGTTGTTTGTGTGATGATCTGGACACAATCATAAAGAATAATAATTAGTAAAAATAAGACCAATAGGACAAAAAAAAAAACATCAACCAAAAATAAAGGACTAAAATGAAAAAAATAAATAAAGTCAGAAAAAAAAAATATAAGACACAAGACAAACATTGAGAAGTTCATGAAAGGTTAATTTTATGTTATAGGAAGTAAATATTGAGCTCAAAAACCACTTGCTCCAACTAGGTCTTTTGTGAGAGCTCCCAAACCAACGATCATGGAAAAATAGTTTTGGGAACCCAAATAACTTTGGGTCCCTTCTTGAATTTGGATAAATCATCAAAATGCATGCCATGCTGTGGTTGACACAACTTAGGACTCCACACTAAATGTGTTTGATGGATTGTGCTAGTGTGGTTAATGTGTCCTAACATGTCACAAGAATAACATCAAATATCAGGAAAAAAGTTAACTAACCTATGATAGTTATTATTCCTATTCCTAGGTTTATGAGATGCATGACATAATGAGTGCTTAAGAGCAGGTTTATTTTGAAAAGCTTTTACTTTTTCTAACATAATTTTATTAGCACTTTAAAGAGCAGATATTTTAACTTTTAAAGAGTGCTTCTAACTCTTTAAATGATTTTTCTAAATTAAGATTCTATGATTTCAAAAAATCTTGTATTTCAGATAAAATAATATATTTCTTATTCAATTCATAAAACTCATCCATTGAGGTAGTTTGATTCTTATATAAATCAGAACCATCTTTCTGAGTATTTCATTTTCTTTTTGCAAAACTTAGCATTTAGTTTTTAAGTTAGCGTGCTTCTTTTTAAAATTCCAGTAAGAATCATGAATTCTAAAATATTAACTAATTTATTATTTAAAAGTTGGCTAACCTTATCTTGATCAGATTGATAAAGATAGTTATTTTCCATTAAGCACAGATTTATCCCTTCCTCTTTAACATCTATTCTGGATGAATCTGAAGCAGAGTCGACTAAAAAGGTATTATGAGATCTTTGCTTGTCTTTATATAACTTAACGTTTCCTTCAACCTTCTCCTTCCTTTAGTGATTTTTAAGATCTGGGTAATCAGTTTTAACATGCCATGGTCTCCTATATTCTTAAAAGATAATATCAAAAGAAGTGTTAGAATATTTGATTCTTAACCTTTGCTCCACTACTGATGATGCTTTTGCTTTTTCTTTAAAAAGCTTATGAGCTGTTGAGTTACCAGTGCGATATCTTCCTCTCTTCCATCAGAGAAACTGTCTGAATCATTAGCTTTTAAGGCTATAGTTTTCTCCTTCTTGATCTCCTACATCAAGGTATCTTAGACTCAGTCCTTGCTCGTAGGCAATGACTGATCAAAGTAAGTTATCAGTGGAGTACAAATCCAGATCTTTAAATTCAGTAATAGTAGTAATTTTTTCATCATAGGAAGAAGATAAAAAATGCATAATCTTATTTACTTTTTCCAAATTTGATAATTTTTTACCTAAAGCATGCAAGGATATGATGATTTGTGTAAACCTAGTATACATTTTAGATGTAGATTCATTAGGTTTCATGCAAAAGAGTTTATAATCATGGAGTAGATTTTTTAACCTAGATTATTTTGTTTCAGTTGTTCCTTCATAGGTTATGCAAAGTTGATCTAAAATTTCTTTTCCAATTGTGCAAGTAGATAAACACATATAATCTTTAAATCTTAGAGCACAAAAACAGTTTAAGCATTTAGCATTAAGTTGGGCTAAATCTCTATCCTCTAAATCCCAATAAAAAAAGGAAGTTCAATTTTCATGCCATTAACTAAATAAGAAGGTGCAGTATATTCCTCCAAACTAACATCCACATGTGATAATCAATTGATTGTAAGAAAATAAACAAGTGAATTTTTAAAAAAAATCAAAAGGAAAATTATCAAAGAAAGTTGTTGTGTGATAGAATGTCCTTCTATAGTATTTTGATTTTCAAAGTTAGTCATTGATCATTTTCAAAGCTATTTAAAATTTAATTTTTGAATCATATTATAACTCCACTTGAATGTTTGTGAGGATTGTTAAACCTTTAAGAACTAGCATAAGGCTAACCAAGAGGTGGGTTGAATTGGATATTTAAAAATCTTTATGGAAAATAAAATTCTTTAAAATCTTTTCAAATCCATACACAATAATCGGTACATCGGATAAAAAATAATTTAATTTTACAACAATAAAATAAATTAGATTTTTCAATCACACATATAATTTTAGAAAAAAAAGTGTAAAAAATAATCAGAATGATCACAAGAGAATTTATAGTGGTTTAGTTAAACTGACCTACGTCCACTCCTTAGAGGCTCCCTCTCTAAGTATTGCACTAAAAAGAGTGACTCTTTTTTTGTTCTCATAGTAAGGCGGAGAAGCTTATACAAACAAATTTTCATCACCCTAGTGTAACAGATAATTGTGACTCATGTACAAGTAAAGAATCTTAACTCTATTTTCACCCTCTAGGTGATGGTTAGAGAACCACAACTCTATTTTTACCCACTAGGTGATGATTAGAGAACCACAACTCTATTTTCACTCTTAAGGTGATGGTCAGAGAACCACGATCTTTATTAAAGAGCTTCTTGTTTGGAGCCACGGAGAATCCAGCAGTCACTTATGGAAACTAGGCAAGATTCATACTTTGAGAAACCTTGTGATTCCCCTTATAACTTCTCCCTCATAAAATCTCCTTCTCTTCTATCACAAAGCTCTTCTTTTCTTCTCTCCCTCAAGGCTCTCTATTCTAAAGTCTCAACAACCAAAGATTTTCTAATGGAAGTATTAGAAAACTTTAAGTAGCAGGCTTCAAAAAATCCTAATTCTTAAGAGATCCATCTTAAGTTCATACAGTATGATACTTATATCATACAATATAATGAGTGTAATTCAGACTCATCCAACAAGGTCATGTAGATAAAGTGTTCAACCTTTATAACATTTCATACAATATAATCAAAATATCGTACGGTAAGAAATGTAGAAATTTCTTCTATTCATTTAGGATGACTCTTGGGATGGCCAACTTCATACACTATCAATCGCCCAATACTATGGACATTGTACAATATGATCAGTATAAAAATTATGGATTTCAGTTGGTATGATATTTGGAATGATCAATTTTGTGTTAAAATAGTTGCTATTTACATGCTTTACATTTTTGCAACTTGTATAGTTTTGATGATTCCAAACATTATTGTTCAAATGTGTAGTTATCTCCTAACAATTTTAGAAGATTTGTACTTGCTCTTGTGTGTACTAACATTTCAAGAAAATCAGACTCCAGACTACGAAAACTTCAAATCAAATTCAACATGAGATACTTTGTGAATTTGAAGCTTGTATTTTTCTTTGAATTAAATTTAAAAGAGAGTGATTATAATTGAGTGAATAAAAACACACATAAACACATAAGGAGATCATATATAAGTTATACTGATCGTACGGGATGATATCTGATCGTACGGGATGATCAGACAGTTATCTCCTATTGAGCACATAGAACGAATAGGAACTGGCTTAAAAAATTTTCTAAGTCCTATTCGTCCGGGATGAAATAATTATCATCCAGGACGATCTGGTCTCTGTAAAATTTTCGTCCAGACAAAATTAATTATCGTCAAAAAATGATCTGCTATTTGTAAAAATTTTATCCAAACGAAATTAATTATCGTCCAGGATGATCTGGTCTCTGTAAAATTTTCGTCCAGACGAAATTATTTATCGTCAGAAAACGATCTGCTCTCTGTAAAAATTTCGTCCAGACGAATAAATTTTCGTCCTGACGATTAACCAACTTAGAACAGTTTTCAGCAATTTTCTAGACCGACCTAGTAATAACCGTTCGTACCGGACGAACTTAGTTCGTATGGGACGATCCGTGTGTATGAAGACATTTCGTACACATATACAAATAGGGTCGTTTCAAAGCATTTAAGTAAAATCATCTAGGATGATCCACGATCGTACGACACGATCCACTGCGTACAGAATTAAAAATTTGCAGTTTTTGGGAGGTTTTTCTGGTCTTTTGTATATATAGTCCAAATTAGACTGCCACCCAATGTTCTTGTCATTTGATCTTCGTGCCTCTTGAGATAATAGCTAAGGAGAGAGTGGAAGAGTGCATTCAAAGGAGGATTCCTACCATTGGAGTGTGAAGGTTTCACTTGGAGTTCAAAGGTAAGAATCTCTACTTGTGAATTGGGATTACTTCACTCTTTTATTTCTTCCTTCTAGATTTCTTGTGAGAAGATCAGTCAAGGAGATCCGGTTCACTGCCGACACTTGGAGAGTGTGAATAGTCGAAAGGATCGCTTCCTACACTTGGAGAGTGTGAACAGCCGAAAGGGTTCTCTGCCCACACTAGGAGAGTGTGAAAGGACGGAAGGGTTCTCTGCCCACACTAGGAGAGTGTGAAAGGATGGAAGGGTTCTCTGCCCACACTAAGAGAGTGTGAAAGGACGGACGGTTCTCTGCCAATATTGGGAATTGTGTAAAAGGACGACGGTTCTCTGCCGCACCGGGTAGTGGTGAAAAGAGTGTGTTGTAAAGGCTTCTCTGCCTTGCTGTGGGTGCAAAAGGAGAGTCACTATTAGTTTTAGTGCAATACTCAGAGGGTGCCTCTGAGGAGTGGATGTAGGTCTGGTTATAGACCGAACCACTATAAATCTGGTGTCATTTACAAATTTTTATATTTCCGCATTTTATTTTAATTTTTAACAACTATGTGGTTGAAAAATATTTTCTAGAAAAACTTTGAAAGATAAATTTTCATTTCGGTTCAACTTAAAGTTCAAAGAGGGATTAAATTTTTAAACTACCAATTCACCCCCCCTCTTGGTAGACTTGGAACATTAACTTAGGCTTAACAACCTAATTACTAGATTCAACAAGTGGTATCAGAGCATCATTTCAAAATCATAAGTTTGAACTACTTTTTGATTAATGTAGATGGCTACATTTGGAAACCGAAACACACTTGAGGGTTACTCTATCACTAGACCTCCACTGTTTGACAATATTTCTTTTGATTTTTGGAAAACACGCATGTCTACTTTCTTACAGTCACTTGATTATCGCATGTGGATGCTAGTCCAGGAAGGTTACACAAAACCAACTAGATTAGTTGATGGAGTTAGGGTAGAAACACCTTATGAAGATTGGACTATAGAAGAACGTGACTTAGCATAATTAAATGCCAAATGTTTAAATAGTTTCTTTTGTGCTTTAAAATCTGAAGACTACATGCGAGTTTTCACTTGCAAAAGCGGAAAGGACATATGAGATAGACTTTGTATAACTTATGAAGGGACAAATGAAGTTAAGCAATCAAGACTCAATATCTTGTTACATGACTATGAATTATTTTTCATGAAACCTAATGAATCTATTTCAGACATGTACACAAGATTCACACAAATTGTCACTTCTTTGCATGCACTTGGTAGGGAATTAACTAATGCTGAAATGGTCAATAAGATTCTTCGTTGTTTACCTACTACTTATGATGCTAAAATTACTGCAATTACAGAGTCTAAAGATCTGAACATTTATTCTATTGAGAATCTTCTTGGTTCACTCATTGCTTATGAGCAAGGAGTAAGTCAAAGAAAGATTGATGCAGGTGAACCACGAAAGGACAAGAATATTATACTAAATATAGAAGAGTTAGAGAGTGAACACTCACAACCTGAGGATGAAGACAATATTTCATTGATGACTAGACAATTCAGAAGCTTTTAAAGAGGAAGCAGAAGAGACGATATCACTGGAATAGAGGTAAGTATAACAGAAATGGCAAGGTTTCTAATGAAGTGATTTATTATGAATGCAGGAAACCAGGTCATATAAAGACTGATTGTCCAAAACTCAAAGCCACTCCTAGCAAGGAGAAGGTAGAAGAGAAACCAATGGTAAATAAGGGCAAGAAGAAGTTTCAAAGAGCTTTCTGGGTGGACTCAGCTTCAGACTCATCTGAGACTAAAAAAGAAGAAGAAGTCACCAACCTTTGCTTGATGGTAGATAATGTTGAACAATCAGATCGAGAAGAGGTATGTGATTTAACCTATGATGAATTGTTTAAAGTTTCTGAACACATGCATGATGCATATAAGAAAATGAAAAAGATGCATGCTAGTTTAGGTTTAGAATTGGAAGAGCTTAATAAGGAACACAAAATCCTTAGGAAAGATCATGCTTTAATAGATAACAACAACATGAAACTACTTGATGAATATGATGACTTGAATAAAATTTTTGTGAATTTAAAATCATCCTATGCTGAACTTGAAAAATAATTTAAGAATTTTAAGGATGAATCTGAGAGCAAGACATATAGAATCAATTATACTAATTGAATCTTGGAAGATATGAATTCATTTTACAAACTCACAATAAGAGCTCTCGAGGATAATAGGAACCCCCCTAAACCTGAAGATTTTATAAATCTTAAATATTATCCTAAATTCATGAAATCCCTTAGAAGACAATCATATGGAAGAAAACATAGGAATATTTTTCCTAATGTTAAATGTAATAATTATGGATTTATGGGACATATATCTCACACATGCACTTTAAAGATGAAAACTAATTTGGTGTGGAGAACAAAGATGCATAAACCTTGACATATCATACATGCATCTGATTATAAATTTCATAAAGGTGAACCCAAACTTGTTTGGGTTTCCAGGTCTAACATTTGAGAATTTTGCAGGAGTGCTCTCACACAAGACCTCGTGAGAGCATATGATACCTGGACAGGGATGTTCAAATCATATGACTAGAGATACTGCTCAATTCATAACGCTGGAAGCTAGGAGTGGAGGCAAGGTTACACTTGGAGATAATACCACAAAGAAAGTTGTTGGATCAGGTATGATTGGAAATTTGAAAAACTTTTTCATAGACAATGTGTTATTAGTTGAAGGCTTAAAACATAATTTGCTAAGCATAAGTCAACTATGTGATAAGGGCTATAATGTAAAATTTTTACCTACTAGCTGCATAATAAGCCTAAATAGGAAAAATGTTTTAAATGGAAAAAGGGTAAATAATGTCTACATGCTAGATTTAAATTATATTCAATCTCCTATTACTTTTTGTTTGAAAACTGTTTCTGATGAATCATGGCTTTGGCATAGGAGACTTTATCATTATAGTATGAAAAACCTTAGAAGAATTACCCAAAAGAACTTAGTGAGAGGTATACCAAAACTAGACTTTACTAAGGATCACCTTTGTGATGCATGTCAATTAGGAAAACAAGTGAAGTCCTCTTTTAAGTGCAATAAAGATCTTAGGACCAGTAAACCTTTAGAAATTCTTCACATGAATCTTTTTGGACCTGTAGGCACTGTAAGTCTAGGAGGGAAGGTATACGGATTTGTTATAGTAGATGATTTCTCAAGATTCACTTGGGTTAGATTTCTTTTTCATAAGAGTGAATCGTTTGAGGAATTCAAAAATTTTTCTACTTGGATTCAAAGGAAACTAGGGAGTGAAATAATTTCTATACAAAGTGATCATGGAGGAGAATTTGAAAATGAAAGATTTGAAAATTTCTGTAAAGAAAAAGGGATTGATCACAATTTTTTTGCACCTAGAACCCCTCAACAAAATGGGGTAGTTGAAAGGAAAAACAGAACATTAATAGAAGCCGCCTGAGCAATGTTAGCAGAATACTCACTTCCTAGATATTTTTGGGTTGAGGCAGTTAGCACTGCATGTTATGTTCTGAACAGGGTGAATGTGAGATCAAATTTGAATAAAATACCCTATGAGTTGCTAAAAGGTAGGACACCTAATTTGTCTCATTTGCATGTATTTGGTTGCAAGGTGTTCATACATAATAATGGAAAATCTGCCTTAGGAAAATTTGATCCAAAATCAGATGAAGGAATTTTTGTTGGATATTCAAGTGTTGGAAAATCTTATAGGGTATTCAACAAAAGAACTTTAGTCATTGAAGAAACCACACATGCTATATTTGATGAATCTGGAAATTTGGAAGAGCCAAATGTGGTTGAAGAAGAGATTGAAGAAAACTCCCAAAAGATTGATAGATTAAATTTGGAAGAAAATGTGGAAGAGAATTTGAAAAGAGAAAACCCTTTGCCTAGAGATTTGAGATTTTCTAAAAACCGCCCAAAGGAATTGATTATAGGTGAACCAAGTGAGGGTATTAGAACTAGGCGTGGATAAAACAAGGAAGTCAATCATTCAGCCTTTATTTCAACTATTGAACCCACTAACATTGATCAAGCACTTTCTGATGAATTTTGGATATTGGCCATGCAAGAAGAGTTAAATCAATTTGTAAGAAATAAAGTTTGGGAACTAACTACAAGGCCAAAAGATCAAAGTGTTGTTGGAACCAAGTGGGTATTCAAAAATAAAATGAATGACTCAGGAGTAGTCATTAAAAATAAGGCTAGAGTAGTTGCTAAGGGGTATAATCAAATTGAATGAATTGATTTTGAGGAGACTTTTGCCCCTGTAGCTAGACTTGAAGCAATTAGGGTTTTACTAGCCTTTGCCTGTTTTAAAGGTTTTAAATTATTTCAAATGGATGTCAAGAGTGCCTTTTAAATCAGATAATTGAGGAAGATGTTTTTGTAGAACAACCTCCAGGTTTTGAAAATTCTAAATTTCCAAATCATGTTTTCAAGTTAAAAAAGACATTATATGGATTGAAACAGGCACCTAGGGCTTGGTATGAGAGGTTGAGCACCTTCCTACTTGAAAGATCTTTTGAAAAAGGAAGTGTGGATACAACTCTCTTTTTAAGGAAAATTGGAAAGGATATACTTATTGTTCAAATTTATGTGGATGACATCATCTTTGGATCTTCAAATAAAAATATTTGTGATAATTTTTCTAAAACAATGAGTAGTGAATTTGAAATGCGTCTAATGGGAGATTTAAATTACTTTCTAGGATTTAGCATTAAGCAACTTAAGGAAGGTACATTTCTTAGTCAAACTAAATATATTAAGGACATCCTCAAAAAATATGAAATGGACAATGCTAAACTTGTTAGTACACCAATGAGTTCCTCAGTTCAGTTGGATAAGGACCTTAAGGGAAAATCTGTTGATCAAAAGAAATTTAGAGGGATAATTGAATCTTTACTTTACTTGACTGCTAGCCGACCATATATTATGTTCAGTGTTTGCTTATGTGCTAGATTTCAATCAGATCCAAAAGAATCCCATTTGACAGCAGTGAAAAGGATTTTAAGATATTTACTAGGAACTCAAAACTTTGGGATTTGGTATCCTAAGTTTAGCTCTTCATTTGAAATTATTGGTTACTCAGATTCTGACTTTGCAGACTGTAGAGTGGATAGGAAAAGCACTTCTGGAACATGTCAATTCATTGGAAATTCATTAGTTTCATGGTCTAGTAGAAAACAAAATTCAGTGACACTATCTACTGCAGAAGCAGAATACATTGCATTAGGAAGTTGTGTGGCACAAGTACTTTGGTTAAAACAACAGTTGATTGATTTAGGATTAACTATAGGCACTATTCTAATTTATTGTGACAATACTAGTGCTATTTGCATTTCCAAAAATCCTATTCAACATTCTAGAACCAAACACATTGACATAAGGCATCATTTCATAAGGGATCATGTATCCAAGGAAGAAATTGAACTCACACATGTTTCAACTGAAAATCAACTTGCAGACATTTTTACAAAACCTTTAGCCTTTGATACCTTCAGTACATTAAGAATAAGGCTTTGTGTTATTGATTTGAATGCTTAAATAAAAATGTTTTTTGCAACATTGATATTTATGTTTTCTTAGTTTATTTGTCTTTGATTTTTTGTTTTGAATTTTGTGATTTTTGAGTGTTTTGATTGAGTTTATTTTAGATCTATGGTTTTGTCTTTGTTTTCTGTGTTTTGAATGTTTTGTTTGTTTTTCTTCATTAAAAAATTCAAAAATCCAAAAATGTGTGGAATTCGTCCGGGACAAAATTTTTCGTACTAGACGATGTGTGTTAAATTCAGTTTGCGTGATATGAAATGTTTTGAGAGCAGTTTTTAATGTAGTTCGTCTGTACGATCTAATGATCGTATAGGACAAAATATTTATTTTTTCTCAAACGTCGGGACGTTTGAATGCAGCGGTTGAGTGGATAAGGCAGTTTTAAATGTGAAGTTTGTCCGTACAAACTCTTTGTTCGTTCAGACGGTTTTCAAATGACATTAAAACGAATTAACTTTTGATCGTCTGTACAAAATTTTTTTGTCTGTACGATCGGTCAAGTCAAAAGTCTGTACGAAAGGACGCATCGTAAATTGTGTTGATTTTGAAAAGTCATTTCATTTTGGATGAAATGGATCGTCTGTACGAACTTTTTTCGTCCAGACGAACGATAATTTTCTTCCAGGACGAACTATTTTTGTCCAGGACGAACGTATCGTTTTCTTTAAATATGAACGAATTTTAACTCAACAATCACATCTCCAAACTTCACTTTCAATCTCTTTTGACCTTAAATCGATAATGGCCTCCTCAAGCAAAAGACAAAAGGTGTTGGCAAAGAAACCTCACAAGAATAACTCTGAAAACTTCATGTCAACAGCAAATGAGGAATCTTTTCCTTGTTTTGCATCTACCAAAATCACACCTTCTCACATTCCGATTCAAAGCGAGATAAACTTTAAGGTAATGCACCTTTTTGCCTCCACCCAGTTTCAATTCATTCTTTCTCTCGTTCATCTTTACAACAAACAAACCTTTCTCTACTTTCTAGCCAACATGAGTTTTAATTCTGACCACTCCTGCATAAATTCTTTTTTTTTTCAAACAAAAAGTTGAAATCACCAAGCACGACATTGGTGCCTTTTTGAACTTAAGAACTGAAGGATATAGAGTCCACACCCTAATGAGTGAAAATAAATTTGAATGGTATCAAGTCAATAGGGTGATTAGAGAAATTGGCCTAACAAATCATATTGCTAGAGTTTCAGGAATGACCAGAAATGCTCGAATCATCCAGCATATTCTTCGATCTTCAATCATTCCTAAAGCTGGTGATATGATCAATATTACCCCACTCCTTTCTGTTTTGACCTTTTTGATTATGGATCATAAGCCTATCGATGAAGCCCAACTTATCATAGATCATCTCTATGGGCTTTCAGAAATAGGACATGCATAGTAGAAGAGAAAAAGGAACATCTCATTAGGACACTTAGTTACATATATTTTGGAAAAGAAATACAACTTAGTGCATCCTGATGATGAATACGAAGAGCCAGTCTACTACAATGATGCTTCTTTCAGAGCAATTTTCAAGAAGGAAAAAGGGAAAGCACATGCCAGTGCTTCTGAAGAAGAAGAAGAAGGAGAGCAAACTTCTGCACCTCAATAAGATTATCAGAATTTGATTGAGAAATTTGACAGACTTGAGACTCATGTTGATCAAATTGATGCTCAACTCCTGCAATAGCAATAGGACATTAGTATTATCAGAAATGAAGTTCATGAAATCAATACCAATGTTATGATGATGGCCTCCTACTTCAATCTGTTTAGTGGCATTCCTCCTTCTCCTCCAGAAGAATAGAAAATGAGAGATGAATTTCTTTGTGTTTGTTGTACTAGTGTTTTGTTTTAAATGTTTTGTTGTGTTAGTGTTTATTTTTTTTGTGATTGTTTTAGTTATCTTTATTAAAAAGTTAAGTGTATTTTCTTAGTTGTTTTAATATTATGAAAAGAATATGTAATCCTTTTCATTAATATCAATGCATGTTGTACTTGATTCAAATTTAGTTTGTTTTTGGAATGTGGTTAATTTTTATGAATTTCATTAGTCTTATTTAATCTTAATTGTGCTTAAATTAGATTGTAATTTGAGATTAATTACATTAGAAAATCTAGTCTTTCTAAATTTAAAAGTTGTTTATAACTTGTTATAATTAGAACTTTTAAATTCATGCCTATTCATTTAGACTACATAAAAGTTAATATTATTATTACAATATAGATGTTTTCTTATTTTATATTTCTATGCTCAAGTGATATTTATGCACTTAGAAATATTTGAAATTTTAGATTATTGATTTTGGAAAGATTTGGTCTCAATTACTCTTGAAAATTGTACAAAGAGTATAAAAATTAAAAGGAATGCGCAAAGATTCACAAATATGGAAAAAAGGCACAAAATTAGCCCAATGTCAAAAGATGCACAAAAATGTGCCCAAAAAAAAAATTGAAAAAGATGCGCAAAGCGCCACATGTGATAATTCTCTTCTTTTCAAATTCTTTCAATCTCTTAATTCAAATTGATCTTATGTTCATTTATATTCTATTGAACTTTGAAATATAGAATATTTATACATCTCTCTTGTAATGATTTTTTATATTCGAATGTCTAAATTGAATCATGTCTTTAATAAATTCTTCTTATTTACAATGTTATATCACTTCTTAAATTTTATGAATTTCTATAATTGACCTAATGTTATTAGTTTTAGATTGCATAACTTATCACAATCACCATTTAGATTAAATTTTCAAATGAATTTCATATAATTACTTACATTTCTTGTCTATTTCTTCTTCACTTTTTGTTGTTGTCAAAAAGGGGGAGAAATTCTTGTGTTTGTATGTTTAGTTTTTGTTTGTATTTTGGTTTTATGTTTAACTTTGAAATTTTGTTAAATTTTTTTTGAAAAACAAATTTTTTTTTCTGTGGTTCAAAATGCCTCCTTATTTTCATGTATTCATCAATTCAGGGGGAGTTTAGGAGATTTATTTAAATTGAAATCATACAAATAATAATTGTTTTGCCATCATCAAAAAGGGGGGGGGGGATTGTTAAAATAGTTGCTATTTGCATGCTTTACATTTTTGCAACTTGTATAGTTTTGATGATTCCAAACATTATTGTTCAAATGTGTAGTTATCTCCTAACAATTTTAGAAGATTTGTACTTGCTCTTGTGTGTACTAACATTTCAGGAAAATCAGAATCCAGACTACGAAAACTTCAAATCAAATTTAACATGAGATACTTTGTGAATTTGAAGCTTGTATTTTTCTTTGAATTGAATTTGAAAGGGAGTGATTGTAATTGAGTGAATAAAAACACACATACACACATAAAGAGATCATATATAAGTTATACTGATCGTACGGGACGATATCCGATCGTACGGGATAATCAGATAGTTATCTCATATTGAGCACATAGAACGAATAGGAACTGGCTTGAAAAATTTTCTAAGTCCTATTCGTCCGGGACGAAATAATTATCGTCCAGGACGATCTGGTCTCTGTAAAATTTTCGTCCAAACGAAATTAATTATCATCAGAAAACGATCTGCTCTCTGTAAAAAATTTCGTCCAGAAGAAATTAATTATTGTCCAGGATGATCTGGTATCTATAAAATTTTTGTCCAGACGAAATTATTTATCGTCAGAAAATGATCTGCTCTCTGTAAAAATTTCGTCTAGACGAACAAATTTTCGTCCTGACGATTAACCGAATTAGAACGATTTTCAGCTGTTTTCTAGACCGACCTAGTAATAACCGTTCGTACCGGACGAACTTAGTTCGTACGGGACGATCAGTGTGTACGAAGACATTTCGAACACATATACAAATAGGGTCGTTTCAAAGCATTTAAGTAAAATCGTCCAGGATGATCCACGATCGTACGGGATGATCCACTGCGTACAAAATTGAAAATTTGCAGTTTTTGGGCGGTTTTTCTTGTCTTTTGTATATATAGTCCAAATTAGACTGCCACCCAATCTTTTTGTCATTTGATCTTCATGCCTCTTGAGAGAATAGCTAAGGAGAGAGTGGAAAAGTGCATTCAAAGGAGGATTCCTATCATTGGAGCGTGAAGGCTTCACTTGGAGTTCAAAGGTAAGAATCTCTAATTGTGAATTGGGATTACTTCACTCTTTTATTTCTTCCTTCCAGATTTCTTGTGAGAAGATCGGTCAAGGAGATCCGATTTGCTGCTGACACTTGGAGAGTGTGAATAGTCGAAAGGATTGCTTCCTACACTTGGAGAGTGTGAACAGCCGGAAGGGTTCTCTGCCCACAGTAGGAGAGTGTGAAATGACGGAAGGGTTCTCTGCCCTCACTAGGAGAGTGTGAAAGGACGGAAGGGTTCTCTGCCCACACTAGGAGAGTGTGAAAAGACGGACGGTTCTCTGCCAACACTGGGGATTGTGTAAAAGGATGACGGTTCTCTGCCGTACCGGGTAGTGGTGAAAAGAGTGTGTTGTAAAGGCTTCTCCACCTTGCTATGGGTGCAAAAGGAGAGTCACTATTGGTTTTAGTGCAATACTCATAGGGTGCCTCTGAGGAGTGGATGTAGGTCTGGTTATAGACCGAACCACTATAAATCTGGTGTCATTTACAATTTTTTATGTTTCCGCATTTTATTTTAATTTTTAACAACTCTGTGGTTGAAAAATATTTTCTAGAAAAACTTTAAATGAAAAATTTTCAGATCGGTTCAACTTAAAGTTCTAAGAGGGATTAAATTTTTAAACTACCAATTCACCCCCCCTCTTGGTAGCCTTGGGACTTTAACTTAGGCTTAACAACCTAATTTCTAGATTCAACATTTTGTACACCATAAATTATATAATATAATCTATATCGTATAATATGATCTTATTGAAAGCCATGACCCCGAGTTTGAGATTTTTATGATGACAAATAATGTCGTTTGAATTATCTTGAGATTCATTGAATATTATTTGCTATTGTCCGTGAGTACTAACATTTCAGGAAAGATCAAAAATTACTCAGGACTACAGGAAGACTCAAGAATGGGTAGATTAGGAGTATGAGTCTGCAATGTATTTTGTTGTTTATTTTATTTTTATTTTCTTGAGTATGGCTAGAAAATGCATAAAAGTCTGAGCAACCATGCACACACACAGGGGTAGAGTGTTTTTAAATGAAAAATTTAGAGTTTTTCTTTCTCTGTAGATCGTACTGTATGATATTATTTCGTACCATACGATCAGAGCTTTGTAGAATGATTCTATGAATAGATCATACCGTAAGAATGTAATCGTACTGTACGATATGTTCAAATCCAAAACCCTAGCCGTTGTTTTAACTTAAGTAAGTTATTTTGCACCGTTCGTACTGTACGAACATATTCGTACGGTATGATTTATTTTAAATACTTACTTAATTTAACCCATGATTAGTGCAAGAAATCTGGGCTTAATTATAATTTGAACATCATACAGTACGAATCCGTTCGTATAATATGATAAAAAGAGAAAAATTATAATCATCCTGAAGATCATCCAAGACGATCTCTTGGTTTTGTCTTATCGTACTATACAATGTACATCGTACCATACGAAGAACAAAGATGATGTTTGATCATCCCGACTATCATCTTGTACGAACTTAATTGTTATGGATCGTACCGTACGATTTAATATCGTACTATATGAATGTCTTTGAGCTGTTCGTACCACTTCGTACCAGGACGAAGTCTGTTTATACATATCGTACTGTACGATTAGAAACCGTACTATACGGTAGTAACGACTACTTTTGAAATCTCAGTGATTTTGGAGACTATTTTTATCTATAAAACTTGTCATATTTTAGGGGTGTAAATCAGAGAGGAGAACGTGGTTAGAGAGGGATTCCGAGGGAGAGAGCTCTTGAGTCTTTAGGGTTTGAGAGAGGAAGGAGAAGGTGAGCGTTGTGAGGCAGAAAAGGTGTGAGGGAGATCACACGGCTGCTCTGAACTTGCTGCATCTTGCTCCTCCTATGGCCCTCGAAGAATTTGTGGGAGGATCTCCAAGGGGAAAGTCTCTTCTACATCCGTGACCTCGAGGTACTCTGCCTTCTCCAGGAGGGAGAAAAACGAGAAGGTTCTCTGCCATTGCCAGGAGGGTGAAAACAGAGTTTGGCACTCCGCCACGCCGGATTGGTGAAAGGGATTATTATAAGGGCTTCTCCCCCTTGCTAAGGGGGGCAAAAGGAGAGCTATTGATTGTAGTGAAATACCCGGAGCGGAGGACTCTGGGGAGTGGACATAGGTCATGCTTTGATCGAACCACTAAAAAAGTCTCAGTGTGCTTTTTTCCTTATTATCTTTTTATTATTGCATGCATTTTATTTCATAATATTTGCTTGGGAAAATTTGTGAAAGAAAAGTTGTTTAAATCTTTTTCATGTTAAAATTTTAAAAGCATCAAAAAAATTAGAACTCCTGCTTAGGTTTTAATTATTATCAAAAAAGTTTTCACAATTCACCCCCCTCTTGTGTATCTAGTAACTTCAATTGGTATAAGAGCTAATTTTCAAAAATAGTGTTTTAGAAAACTTTGAAAAACGATCATGTCACATTTTGGTAATCACAATACTGCGGAGGGTTATTCAATAACCTGTCCACCTATTTTTGATAACATTCCATTTGATTTCTGGAAAATTAGAATATATACTTTTTTACAATCTATTGATTACCGCATGTGGATGTTAGTGAATGATTGATATGTTGCACTGTTTAAAATTGTTAATGGATTGAAAACTCCAATACCATTTAATGAATGGAGCAATGATGATAGAGATTTAGCCCAACTGAATGCTAAATATTTAAATTGTTTTTTCTTGTGCATTGAAGTCTGAGGATTATATGAGAGTATCTACCTGTGCCACTAGTAAGGAGATTTGGGATATAATGTGCATTACATACGAAGGAACAAATGAAGTAAAACAGTCTAGGCTTAATATTTTACTGCACGATTACAAACTTTTTTGTATGAAACCTAGCGAAAAAATATCTGACATGTACACTAGGTTCACCCAAATCGTGACATCCTTGCATGCATTAGGTAGAGAGATTTCAAATTCTGAGAAAGTAAATAAAAAATTCATAGATGCTTACCTAGTTCCTATGATGCAAAGATAACTATTATCATTGAATCTAAAGACCTTAATGTTTACTCTATTGATAATCTCCTTGGGTCACTCATTGCATACGAGCAAGGAGTGAGTTAGAGGCAAAGTGATGCAGGTGAAAAGAAGGAGCGAACTGTGGCATTAAAAGCAAGCAACTCAGAAAGTGAAAGCTCTGTAGGGGTGAAAGAGGATGAGATAACACTGATGACCCGACAGTTCAAAAATTTCCTGAAGGGAAAATAGAAGCATCATCAGAACAGCTGGAATAAAGGTAAGAGCTTAAGGTCCAATAAGGTTTCATCTGATACAATCTATTTTGAGTGCCGAAAGCCAGATCACCTTCGAGCCGATTGCCCCAATCTAAAGAGCCAACCAGCTAAGGAGAAAGGTGATGACAAAGCCAAATACAAGAAAGGAAAGATGAAGACACAAAAAGCTTTTTGGGCTGACTCTGCCTCAGAATCATCAGAAGAAGAAGCAAAAGAGGAGATAACAAATCTGTGTCTTATGGATAATGATAACCTTGATCAATCAGATCAAGATGAGGTATGTCAACTTTCATATAAAGAGCTATTACTTATTTTTGAAAATATCCATAACTTGTATAGGAAATTGAAAAAGATGCATACTAAGCTTAATGTTGAATTTAGTTCTTTACAATCTTAACATGCTAACTTGTTTAAAGAAAATTCTTTTTTAGATAAAGATCATATGCTACTTCTTGATGAGTATGATGCATTAAATAAGAAGCATATTGAACTAACTGAAGTGCATAAAACTTTGAAAACCACTCATGTTGAACAAGAAGAAGCCTTTAATAGATTAGACAAACTTGTATTAGAAGCAGATCATAGTGAGCACTTGCTATTAATAGAAGTTGATGGATTGATAGCCCAAAATAAAACCTTCAGAGAAAGAATAAAAGAACTAGAAAATGAACTTGCATCACTCACATTAGGCCATCCTAGCAAACCCCTAACACAACATGCATCACACAACTTTAGGAAGAGGCACTATCACCCACATAGATTAGTAAACCCATTTCCTTGTGTTAGGTGTTTCTCTTGTGGCATGTTAGGTCACATAGCCCGCACATGCACAATTCACCATAGGAAACACTTAGTATGGAGACCTAAACTGCATCCATCACAGAATAGCATGCATACATCTCATTCATGCAAGCATAAGGAGGAACCCAAACTCACTTGGGTTCCCAAATCTAATCTTTGAATGAAATTGTAGGGGTGCTCTCACAAAAGACCTAGTGAGAGTATGTGGTACCTAGATAGTGGCTGCTCGCACACATGACTGGAGATATGAAGAAGTTCATCCGACTAGAGACCAAAACTAGAGGCAAAGTAACGTTGGGAGACAACACTACCAGGAAGGTGATAGGCTCAGGTATTGTTGGTAATGCTAAAAATTTTTTAATTGAAAATGTCTTACTAGTTGATGGTTTGAAGCATAATTTACTTAGCATTAGTCAACTATGTGACAAAGATTTTGACATAAAATTTCTATCTGATAAATGCCTGATTAGTTTAAATTATAAACTAGTTTTAGAAGGAAAATGAATGAATAATGTTTACATGTTAGACCTTGATTGCATTGATGGTTCAAATTCATTTTATTTGAAAATAATAGTTGATGACTCGTGGCTATGGCATAGGAGACTATGCCATGCTAGTATGAAAACTCTTAGAAACATCACTTAGAAAAACCTAGTTAGAGGCGTACCTAAGTTAGATTTCATAAAGGATCATTTATTTGATGCTTGTCAACTAGGAAAATAAGTCAAATCATCTTTTCATTCAATTAGAGATGTGATCATCGCTAGGCCACTAGAAATCCTACACATGAACTTATTTGGACCTGTTAGTACAGCCAGCCTAGATGAGAAAAATTATGGATTTGTGATTGTATATGACTTCACTAGATTCACTTGGGTAAGATTCTTAGCACATAAAAATGAGTCTTTTGAGGAATTTAAGATTTTCTCCACATGGATTCAATGGAAATTAGGTTGTGAAATCTCAACAATTCATAGAGATCATGGTGGAGAATTTCAAAATGATAGATTTGAATCATTCTATCAAGAGCTAGGAATAGAACACAATTTCTCTGCCCCTAGAACACCTCAGCAAAATGGTATAGTAGACAGGAAGAATAGAACCTTGGTAGAAGCAGCTAGGGCAATGTTAGCGGAGTACACCCTTCCTAGATACTTTTGGGCAGAAGCAGTTAACACAACATGTTATGTTTTAAATAGGGTGAACATTAGATCTAAGCAGAACAAAACTCCGTATGAACTCCTTAAGGGTAGGACACCAAATTTTTCACACTTACATGTCTTTGGGTGCAAGTGCTTCATCTTGAATAATGGTAAACATCCCTTAGGAAAATTTGATCCCAAGTCTGATGAGGGTGTCTTCTTAGGTTATTCATCTGTAGGTAAAGCCTATATAATCTTTAATAAGAGAACCCTAGTAGTAGGAGAGTCCACCCATGTGATATTTGATGAATCAAATAAGCCCTCTGAATCTAAAATTGAAGATGATGAAATAGAGGCAATTCAAGGAGTAGAGATTATGACCTTAGGAGAAAGGGTAGAACCTCAAGAAGATTTACCTAAAGAATGGAGATATTCTTCTAGTCATCTTAAAGAGTTAATTTTAGGAGACCCTTCAGAATGTGTAAGAACTAGGCATGGCTTAGGAAGGAGGTTAGTCATTCAGCATTCATCTCTATGATAGAACCTACAAATATAGATCAAGCTTTAGGAGATGAATTTAGGATTCTAGCAATGTAAGAAGAGTTAAACCAATTCACCAGGAATGATGTTTGGGAGTTTGTCAAAAGATATAAAGAACAAAGTGTTGTTGGAACAAAATGGATCTTCAAGAATAAGGTGAATGATTCAGGAACAATAATAAGGAATAAAGCCAGACTAGTAGTTAGGGGGTACAACCAAATTGAGGGAATAGACTTTGAAGAAACCTTTGCCCCAGTTGCCAGACTAGAATCCATAAGAGTGCTCTTAGCTTTTGCTCGCTTTAAGAACTTTAAGTTATATCAAATGGATGTAAAGAGTGCATTTTTAAACAGGGTTATTATGGAAGATGTCTATGTTGAGCAACCCCCCGGATTTGAAAGTTCATAATTTCCAAACCATGTATTCAAATTAAAGAAGGTACTTTATGGATTAAAGCAAGCACCTAGAGCATGGTACGAAAGACTTAGCTCATTCCTATTATATAGAGGATTTGAAAAGGGTAGTGTAGATACTACACTCTTTTTATAAAAGGTCAAAAAAGAAATTCTCATTGTTCAGATATACGTGGATGACATTCTATTTGGATCTTTAGATAAAATGTCATGTGATGAATTTTCAAAAACAATGAGTAATGAGCTTGAAATGAGCATGATGTGAGAACTTACTTACTTTTTTGGCTTTACTGTAAAATAAATGGATAATGAAACTTTTCTTAGCCAAACAAAGTACATTAAGGATATCTTGAAAAAATATGAAATGGATAGTGCTAAACCCATGAACACTCCAATGAGCTCAACAATTCAATTAGACAAAGATCCTAGTGGAAAATCAGTAGATCAAAAAAAATATAGAGGAATGATTGGGTCCCTTCTTTACTTGACTGTTAGTAGACCGGACATAATGTTTAGTATGTGCCTCTATGCCCGTTTTCAAGCTGATCCTAAAAAGTCTCACTTAATTGTTGTCAAGAGAATTTTAGATATCTATTAGGCACCCCAAACTTAGGAATTTGGTATCCTAGGCACAGCACTTCCTTTAAAATCTTAGGGTACTCAGATTCTGACTTTGCAGGATATAGGATAGATAGAAAAAGCACCTCTGGTACCTGCCAATTCATAGGACAATCATTAGTTTCTTGGTCCAGTAGGAAGCAAAACTCAGTAGCCCTTTCCACAGCCGAGGCAGAATATATTGCAGTAGGATGTTGTGTTGCACAAGTACGATGGTTAAAATAACAAATTCTTGATCTTGGCCTACATGTTGGAACCATTTCAATCATGTGTGACAACACAAGCACAATTTGCATATCTAAGAACCCAATTCAGCACTCTCGAACAAAACACATAGACATTAGACATCATTTCATTTGAGATCACGTTGCTAAGGGAGATATAAAATTGCATCACATCGCTACAGGAGATCAATTAGCTGACATATTCACAAAACCTCTAGCTTTCGACACCTTTAGCACCTTGAGGACTAGATTAGGTGTCATAGATATAACTGCATAAAAAAAAAACATAGGGCTGCTCCTGATCATCACACACTCACTACACATAAAGCACTAACCTTGACTCTATAATATTGTACTATACGATACACTGATTGTACTGTACGGTATACTATAATCTACAAAGAATACACCAACCTGTAAACTTCATCTATGTTGATCGTACTGTACTACTTACATCATACTGTATGATAAATTATTGGTCATCGTACGGTACGATATCTCCTTTTCATACTGTACGCACTACATCAGCGACCAGATTGGGATGAATTTAAGCGTGCTGGTATGTTATTATTGCCAATCATACTGTACGATATACACACATTGTACTATACGATCCACCTCAGTAAACGGATGAGAACAAAATAAATAGGTTTGGTATGATACTAATGTCATTCGTACTGTACGATACACTTGTTCGTACTATACAAAATGTTTGGTAAAAAGTCATACTAACGACCCTCGGGATGAACGATATTCCTCTGATCGTACTGTACGATCTCTTTCGTACAATACATTTTAACAACCTTTTCATGAAATGATCCGTTAGAACAATTAATACCATACCGTACTGTATGATACACCATCGTACTGTACGATATTGGGAAAATTCTATAAATTACCCTGCTAGGTAGCTGTTTTCACTCACACTTTCATCATTTCACTCACTCCTTGTCCTTCTCACATTTCACACCTTCCTCACTTCACTCTACATGATGTCTAGCTCCAGCAAGTGAGGCCGGTTGGCAACTGGAAGTTCGTCTTCTTCTAGCCGTCATAGCACTCGGTTCCTGAGTGCTGAAAATGAGGAAGCCTACCATAAGTATAAGGCCTACAAAATTACTCCTTCCAAAATGCTCAATCAGGATGCACTGAATTTTGAGGTACTGAACCTCTTTGCTTCCATCACCTTTCAGTTCCTCCTCACCCTGGCCTTTCCCTACAACTCCAAACTTTTATTAGAATTTCTAGCAAATCTCACCTACACTGTCGACAACAGAACTTTCCACTCCTTTGTTTGTCGTCAAAACATAGAAATCACTAGAGCTGACATCGCCCAATATATTGGGCTATCCACTGAAGGTACTAGGGTTCGTTCCTTCCTCACAAATGAATTTGATTGGAGCGATGTTAATCGAGTCCTTAGGAACGCCACTTTCTATCAACACCAGCCCCTCATCCAATCACTAAATCGGAATGCCAGAATTATTCATCATGTCCTTAGAACCTCTATAATACCCAAAGATGGCGACCGGATCAACATGACCCCTGTTTTATCTGTCGCTACCTATCTCATCATGTCCAACACCAAATTCGACGAGGTCAATTTAATTGTTGACTACATTCGCCATATGACCTTCATTCGTCTCCCTACCACTCACCGAAAATAAAATATAGCTCTTGGTCACCTTATAGGATATATTCTCCAAAATAAATATCAATTGACCTATCCTGGTGAACACGACAATCTTCCTATTTTTTATACGGATGCCTCTTTCCATTTTTTTTTTCATCGGGGACACGAGCCAGAAGAACCTATTTTTGACGGAGAAGAAGGAGAAGATGCCCCAGTCGCAGCTCCAACATGTCCATGATGACATGCACAACCCTGAGTACCTGCAACAACACAAGATGATTTGGTCGAACGCTTCGACCAACTTCAGACTCGTCTCGACACTCACATTCAAGAACAACATCAGCAACACGAGACATATATGAAATGGTTTGGAGAATACTTTACTGCTATTTATCAGCGCTTTGACACTTTCTTTCAGTACTTCCAACCAAACCCACCACCATCACCTACTGATCAGGATCCTCCACTATAAATTATCTTTGTATTGTAGTTGTTTTTTCTTTTTTAGTGTTTGCTCCTCTTTATGGTGCTGTCAAAAGGGGGAGAAGGTTGTTGTATTTTATTTCTATGGTTAAATACATGTTTTTTCTTTCGTACTGCATCTTCTTTTATTTATTTTCTTCTTGTTCTTATATTTAAATTAAATTTAAAAAAAATGCCTTTAACACTTGCTTACAACAAATATTATTTGACATCATCAAAAAGGGGGAGAATGTTGCAACCCATGACCTCGAGTTTAAGATTTTGATGATGAAAAATAATGTCGTTTGAATTATCTTGAGATTCATTGAATATTATTTGCTATTGTCCGTGAGTACTAACATTTCAAGAAAGATCAAAAGCTACTCAGGACGACTGGAAGACTCAAGAATGGGTAGATTAGAAGTATGAGTCTGCAATGTATTTTTTTATTTATTTTATTTTTTTTTATTTTCTTGATTCTGGCCACAATTGCATAAAAGTCTGAGCAACCTTGCACACAAACAGGGGGAGAGTGTTTTTAAATAAAAAATTTAGAGTTTTTCTTTCTCTGTAGATTGTATGGTATGATGTTATTTCGTATCGTATGATCAGAGCTTTGTAGGATGATTCTGTGAATAGATCGTACCATACAAATGTAATCATACTGTACGATATGTTCAAATTCAAAACTCTAGCCGTCCTTTTAACTTAAGTTATTTTGCGTCGTTCATACTGTACGAACATATTCGTACGGTATGATTTATTTTAAATACTTACTTAATTTAACCCATGATTAGTGCAAGAAATCCGGGCTTAATTATAATTTGAACATCGTACTGTACAAATCCGTTCGTACAATACGATGAACAGAGATGAATTATAATCACCCCGAAGATCATCCTGGACGATCTATTAATTTATGTCTCATCGTACTGTACGATGTACATCATAGCATACGATGAACAGAAATGATGTTTGATCGTCTCGACTATCATCCTGTATGAACATAATTGTTGTGGATCATACCGTATGATTTAATATCGTACTGTACGAATGTCTTTGAACTGTTCATACCACTTCATACCAGGGCAAAGTCTGTTTATACATATCATACTGTGTGATAAGAAACCGTAATGTACGATAGTAACGGCTACTTTTGAAATCTCAGGGATTTTGGAGCCCTTTTATATGTGTAAAACTTGTCATATTTTAGGGGTGTGAATCAGAGAGGAGAACATGGTTAGAGAGGGATTCCGAGGGAGAGAGCTCTTGAGAAGTTCTTTAGGGTTTGAGAGAGGAAGGAGAAGGTGAGCGTTGTGAGGGAGGAGAGGTGTGAGGAGATCACACAGTTGCTCCGAACTTGCTGCATCATGCTCCTCCTGTGGCCCTAGAAGAATTTATGGGAGGATCTTCAAGGGGAAAGGCTCTTCTACATCCGTGACCTCGAGGTACTCTGCCTTCTCCAGGAGGGAGAAAAACGAGAAGGTTTTCTGTCATTATCAGGAGGGTATAAACAGAGTTTGGTACTCCGCCACATCGGGTTTGTGAAAGGGAGTATTGTGAGGGCTTCTCCGCCTTGCCAAGGGGGGCAAAAGGAGAGCTATTGCTTGTAGTGAAATACCCGGAGCGGAGGACTCTGGGGAGTAGACGTAGGTCATGGTTTGACCGAACCACTATAAAAATGTCAATGTGCTTTTTCCTTATTATCTTTTTATTATTGCGTGCATTTTATTTCATAATATTTGCTTGGGAAAATTTGTAAAAGACAAGTTGTTTAAATCTTTTTCATGTTAAAATTTTAAAAGCATCAAAAAAATTAGAACTCCTTCTTGGGTTTTAATTATTGTCAAAAAAGTTTCTTAATTCACCCCCTCTCTTGTCCATCTAGTAACTTCAAATCTGTCATAATAATTATCCATGAGTTGATTGCCTAATGTTGAGGGGTTAATTAAAATGATTTTAATTAGAGTGTACAATATGAACTAAATCATATTATATGATGAGCACATATTTAATATCTTTCTTAACCTCTGGTGGCTAGGGTTTTGATAGAGTACAGCTAATCATACAATACGAATTAAAATCTTACAGTACAAAATAAAGTCGTACAATACAAAGCTAAAATAATATAGTTTGAATTACTAAAAAAATGCTCTATTAAAAACATTATTCTCTACCCTTGTGCTTGTTAAATAGTACTCAGCAATAACATAACTCAAGAAGGGAAAAATACATAACAAATTGAAAATTACAGACTGTAACCCTAGTCTAACTAGTCTTGAGCTGATCAAAATTGCAAGTGAACTATGGACTGATCTCATAAAATATTAGTACACACAAAACAAAATAAATTTTTATAAAAATAGGAGAAAATAATAACAGACACAACAATGTTTATTATCATCAAAATCATAGTTCTTGGATAATATTTTCAATAATCTCCCCTTTTTATGATGTCAAATATTATTGTGTTTAGATTTCCAAAAAATTGTTTTTCTCAAAATTCCTTCTTAGATGATAATCATATGAAAATAAAGAAATGAATAATAACACAATAATAACAACATATCAATAATACAACAATAATACAATTCTCCTCTTTTTGTCATCACAAAAAGCGGGAAAATAGTAAGAAGGAAAAATAGAAATAGAAACAGATATAGAAAAACAAATAGATTAAAAAAGATTAACTATTTTTTTAAAGGAAATGCAACTTTGCATTAAAATGAAAAAGAAACTTATTACAAACTACTCAAAGAAAAACTAAAGAATCACATTCCTCGTTCAAAATGAACAAGATAGAAGGAGGAATGACAAAATCATTGAGATCATTCCAAATAAAACTCTTTCCTAAAGCAAAATTGGCACAACAATCTGCTAATTTATTACAACATCTAGTAGAGAAATTAAAAGAAATTTGATTGAAGTCTTGGATGAATGCCAAATTCTCTTCAATTCTTTCCTTATTCTTCAATTTCTTCAAAGTTAGTTAAAGAATCTTAATGATGTTGAGATTGTCTCCTTCTATAATCACACCTTGAGCTTCCAACATCTAATCTTGAATTACATTTCTTAAAGTGCAAATAGCCATTATTTCCAATCAAGCAATATCCCATTGTAAATATTGGACACCAAAAGCAAGTAAAACCTTCCTCTATCATCTCTGACCATACCTCCGATACCTGCCATATTATTACTTCTTAAGGAAGCATCAACATTAATCTTTATCCATTCGGGTGGAGGAGGATGCCAAGAAGAAAATAGCTTATGTTAGTTTACATCCCAGTTGTCAATATACATATTAATAAATGGGTTAACAGTAGCCATTGAAACAATATTAGCAGCAATTGAAACATCCATGTCTTCTTTGCCTCCATGAACCAACTTATTCCTACTCTTACAAACAAGAAAGATAGCTGTATAATAGATATTAGCAATGAGAGAGTTTGCACCTGACAATCTCTCTAGTTCGTTTAAGTAATATGGAAAGTCTTCAAACAAGGTAATTTGAAATCCCCACTTGTTTAACAGGTTGATGACATTCCATAATTTAGCACATTTCATAGTAATGTGACTATTATGTTCCTCCTCAGCACAACTATTAAGAGAGTTGCTATTTGCATGTTTTACATTCTTGCAACTTATATAGTTTTGATGATTTCAAATATTATTATTTTATGTTTAGTTATCTCCTAACACTTTTTGGAAGAGTTGTTTTTGCTCTTGTGTGTACTAACATTTTAGAAAAATTAAACTCCAGACTACGAAGACTTCAAATCAAATTTAGCAAGAGATACTTTGTGTATTTAAAGCTTGTATTTTTCTTTGAATTAAGTTTGAGATGAAGTGATTGTAATTGAGTGAATAAACACACACATTTAAGGAGATCTTAAAAAATTTGTACTGATCAGACGGGACAAACTATACGGGATAAACATAGTTCGTACGGGACGATCAGGTCACTTATCTCCTCATTAGAGCAATGGAGCAAAAAGGAATTGAAGAAATTTTTTCTATGTTCTGATCATCTAGGATGAAGTGTATTCATCCCAGGATGAAATGTTCTCTGGAAAATTTTTGTTCAGGCAAAATTTATATTCGTTCCAGGATGAGTTGCTCTCTGGAGTATTTTCGTCCAGGACGAAGTGTATTCGTCCCAGGACAAAATCTCCTCTGGAGAATTTTTGTTCAGACGAAATTTATAATCATGCTAGGATGAGATGCTCTCTGGAAAATTTTGTCTGGACAAACCCATATTAATCCTAGGACGAAGTGAATCGACTCTAAAATTTTAGTGACGTTCTACAGTTTTTTGAAACCGATCTATGGAATAACTGTTCGTACCAAACAAACATAGTTCGTACGGGAAGATGTGTGAGTATGAAGTCATTTCGTACCCATATACATTAGGTTCATTTCCAATACATTTAAGTAAAATTGTCCAGGACGATCCACGATAGTACAGGACGATCCAATGCATATTGACTTGAATATTTATAATTTTTGGATGGTTTTTTGTGTCTATATTATAAATAGTCCAATCTAAAATTCCACTTAATCTTTTTTCTCACTGATATTCATGCCTATTGAAAGAAGAGTCAAGGAGAGAGTGTTAGAGAGTGTTCGAAGGAGGATTCTTACTACTTGAGCGTGAAGACTTTACTTGGTGTTCAAAGGTAAGAATCTTTACTTTTGATTTATATTTACTTCACTCTTTTCTCTCTTCCCTCTAGATTTCTTGTGAAGAAGATCTGTCAAGGAGATCCGGTTCTCTGCCGACACTTGGAGAGTGTGAACAGCGAAAGGGTTTTTTGCCCATACTTGGAGAGTGTGAACAACCAAAGGGTTCTCTGCCCATAATAGGAGAGTGTGAATAGTTGAAGGGTTCTCTGTCCACACTAGGAGAGTGTGAAAGGATAAAGAGTTCTCTGCCCACAGTAGGAAAGTGTGAAAGGAAGAAGGGTTCTCTGCCTAGACTAGGAGAGTGTGAACAACCGAAGGGTTCTCCACCCACACTAAGAGCGTGTGAACTGCCGAAGGGTTCTCTGCCCATACTTGGAGTGTGATAGGATGAAGGGTTCTCTGCCCATACTAGGAAAGTGTGAACAGCTGAAGGGTTCTCTGCCCACACGAGGAGAGTGTTAAAGGATGAAGGGGTCTATGCCCACACTAGGAAAGTGTGAAAGGACAAAGGGTTCTCTACCTACACCAAGAAAGTTTAAATAGGACGGCGGTTCTCTGCCACAACATATAGTGGTGGAAGAGAGTTTTATAAAGGCTTCTCCGCCTTGCTGTGGTTGCAAAAGGAGAGTCACTAGTGGTATTAGTGAAATACTCGGAGGGTGCCTCCGTGGAGTGGATGTAGGTCTGGTGTTGACCAAACCACTATAAATCTCGTGTCTTTATTTTTCTGCTGCTTTCTTTTTTTGTGTTTTTACTTTTAAAACTGTGGTTGAAAAACATTTAAAAAAAAAATTCACTAAAGTATTATTTTCATTTTCTAATTTAAAAAGAGGGTTAAAATTTTTTAATTATCAATTAAACCCCCCTCTTGGTTAGTCGATGGACATAAGCTTAGGTTTAATAACCTAATTCATAGTGAACGAGTTTCAAAAAGTGGCATCAGAGCTTGATTTCAAAACCATAAGTTTAGACTACTTTTTGATTAACGTAGATGGCTATATTTGGAAATCGAAATACACCCTAAGGTTACTCTATAACTAGACCTCCACTGTTCGATAATATACCTTTTGATTTTTTAAAAGCACGCATGTCTATATTTTTACAATCACTTGATTATCATATGTGGATCTTAGTTTAGGAAGGGTATATAAAACTAACTAGACTAGTTGATTGAGTTTTAGTTGAAACACCTTTTGCAGACTTGATAGTAGAAGAACGTGACTTAGCACAACTAAATGCCAAATACTTGAATAGTTTCTTTTGTGCTCTTAAATAAGAAGATTACATGTGAGTTTTTACTTGCAAAAGTGGGAAGGACATATGTGATAGACTTTGTATAACTTATGAGTGGACTAATGAGGTTATGCTATATAAACTTAATATCTTATTGCATGATTATGAACTATTTTGCATGAAACCAAATGAATCCATTTCTAATATGTACAAAAGATTCACACAAATAGTCACCTCTTTGCATGCACTGGGTAGGAAACTAACGAATGCTGGAATGGTTAATAAGATTCTTCATTGTTTGCCTACTGCTTATGATGCTAAAATAACTGCAATTACAGAGTCTAAAGATCTAAACATTTACTCTATTGACAATCTTCTTGGTTCGCTAATTGCTTATAAGTAAGGAGTTAGCCAAAGAAATATTGATGCAGGTGAACCACAAAGGGAGAAGAACATAGCACTAAAAGTAGAAGAGTTTGAGGGTGAACTCTCAC
Organism: Dendrobium huoshanense; assembly: GCA_016618105.1. NCBI lineage: Eukaryota > Viridiplantae > Streptophyta > Magnoliopsida > Asparagales > Orchidaceae > Dendrobium > Dendrobium huoshanense. Next base: position 21,568,645 of record CM028345.1, read on the forward strand.
AACCTGAGGATGAAGATGACATTGCATTGATGACTAGACAATTCAGAAGCTTTTTGAAGAGGTAGTAGAAGAGACACCAACATTGGAATAGAGGTAAATTTAATAGAAATGCCAAGGTTTCAAATGATGTGATTTGCTATGAGTGTAGAAAACCTGACCATATCAAGAATGAATGCCCAAAACTCAAATCCACTCCTAACAAGGAGAAGGTAGATGAGAAACAATTATAAAGAAGGGCAAGAAGAAGTTTCAAAGAGCTTTCTAGGCGGACTCAGCTTAAGATTCATCAGAGACTGAGAAGGAAGAGGAAGTCACTTATCTGTGCTTTATGGCCGATAGTCTTGATCAGTCAGATCAATAAGAGATATGTGACTTAACCTATGATGAACTTTTTAAAGTTTCTGAACACATGCATGATGCATATAGGAAAATAAAGAAAATGTATGCTAGTCTGAGTTTAGAGTTTGAAGAATTACAAAATGAACATGAAATCCTTATGAAAGATCATGCTTTAATTGATAAAAACCACATGAATTTACTTGATGAGTTTGATTACATGAATTAAAAATATGAAAATTTAAAATCATCCTATGCTGAATTTAAAAAATATTTTAAAAATTTTAAGGATGAATCGGAGAGCAAGATTTATAGATCAAATTATACAAATCAAATTTTGGAAGATATGAATTCATTTTACAAATTAACGATAAAAGCTCTCGAGGATAATAGGATACCCCCTAAACTTGAAGATTTTACTAATCCTATTATGTATCCTAAATTTATACACTTATTGAATAGACATATGAATGGTAAAAGACTTAGGAATCCATTTCTAAAAGTCAAATGTAATAATTATGGATTATTTGGACATATAGCTCACACATGTACTTTGAATATGAAAACTTATTTGATGTGGAGACCTAAGATGCATAAACTTAGACATATCATACATGCATCTGATTATAAATTGCCAAAAGGAGAACCCAAACTTGTTTGGGTTCCCAAGTCTAATATTTGATAATTTTGTAGGGTCGCTCTCACACAAGAGCTCGTGAGAGCATATGGTACATGGACAGCAGATGTTCAAAGCATATGACTGAAGATACTGCACAATTCATATCGGTGGAAGCCAGGAGTGGAGGCAAGGTTACACTTGGAGATAACACCACAAGGAAGGTGGTTGGATCATGTATGATTGGAAATCTTAATAAATTTTATATTGAGAATGTGTTATTAGTAGAAGGCTTAAAGTATAAACTGTTAAGTATATGCCAGCTATGTGATAAAGGATATTGTGTGAATTTTTTTCCTACTAGCTGCATATTAAGCCTAAATGGTAAAGATGTTTTGAATGGTGAAAGGGTAAATAATGTTTATATGCTAGACTTGAATTATATTCAAACTCCTTCTACTTTTTTTGTTTGAAAATTGTATCTGATGAGTCATGATTTTAGCGTAGGAGACTTTGTCATTCTAGCATGAAAAACCTTAGGAGGATTACCCAAAAGAACTTAGTGAGAGGTATACCCAAACTAGACTTTACTAAGGACCACCTTTGTGATGCATGTCAATTAGGAAAGCAAGTGAAGTCCTCTTTTCAGTCTAATAAGAATCTTAGAACTAGTAAACCATTGGAGATTTTGCATATGGATCTTTTTGGACCAGTTGGAATTGTGAGTCTAGGAGGGAAGGTATACAGATTTGTGATTGTGGATGATTACTCAAGATTCACATGGGTTAGATTTCTATTTCATAAGAGTGAATCATTTGAGAAATTTAGAAATTTTTTGACTTGGATTCAAAGAAAATATAGGTGTGAAATCATAACTATACAAAGTGATCATGGAGGAGAATTTGAAAATAAAAGATTTGAGGAATTTTATAAGGAGAAAGGAATTGATCACAATTTTTATGCACCTAGAACCCCTCAATAGAATGGGATAGTTGAAAGGAAAATTAGAACATTAATAGAATTCGCCCGAGCAATATTGGGAGAATACTCACTTCCTAAATATTTTGTTCCTGAGGCGGTTAGCACTGCATGTTATGTTCTGAATAGGGTGAATGTGAGATCTAAATTAAATAAAACACTCTATGAGTTGCTAAAAGGAAGAACACCTAATTTGTCTCAATTTTATGTTTTTGGGTGTAAGGTGTTCATTCATAACAATGGAAAATCTGCCTTAGAAAAATTTGATCCAAAATCAGATGAAGGAATTTTTGTTGTATACTCAAGTGTTGGAAAATCTTATAGAGTATTCAGTAAAAAAACTTTGGTAAATGAGGAGACCACACATGTTGTATTTAATGAATCTGAAATTTTGAAAGAACCAAATGTTATAGAAGATGAGATTGAGATTAACTCCCAAAAGATTCATAAAATGAATTTGGAAGAAAATTTGGAAGAAAATGTGGAAGAAAATTTAGAAGAAAATGTGGAAGAAAATTTAGAAATAGAAAACCTTATTCCTATAGATTTGAGATTTTTTAAAAACCATCCAAGGGAATTGATTATAGGTGAACCTAGTGATGGTGTAAAGAATAGGCGTGGATTAAACAAAGAAGTCAATCATTCAGCCTTAATTTCAACTATAGAACCCACAAATATTGATCAAGCATTTTCTGATGTATTTTGGATTTTGGCCATGCAAGAAGAGTTGAATCAATTTGTGAGAAATAAAGTTTGGAAATTAACTACAAGGCCAAAGGATCAAAGTGTAGTTGGAACTAAGTGAGTATTCAAAAATAAAATGAATGACTTAGGAGTAGTCATTAGAAATAAGGCTAGATTAGTTGCTAAGGGGTATAATCAGATTGAAGGGATTGATTTTGAGGAGACTTTTGCCCCTGTAGCTAGACTTGAAGCAATTAGGGTTTTATTAGCTTTTGCCTGTTTTAGAGGAATCAAATTGTATCAAATGGATGTAAAAAGTGTCTTTTTTTAATAGGATAATCCAAGAAGATGTATTTATAGAACAACCGTCAGGTTTTGAAAATTCTAAATACCCAAATCATATTTTCAAGTTAAAAAAGGTATTATATGGATTGAAACCTGTTACATAGGGCTTGGTATGAGAGGTTGAGCACCTTTTTTCTTGAAAGATCTTTTGAAAAAGGAAGTGTGGATACAACTCTCTTTTTGAAGAAATGTGGAAATGATATACTCATTGTTCAAATTTATGTGGATGATATCATTTTTGGATCTTCAAATAAAAATCTTTGTGATGATTTTTCTAAAACAATGAGTAGTGAATTTGAGATGAGTTTAATGGGACATTTAAGTTACTTTCTAGGATTTAGCATTCAATAAGTCAAGGAGGGTACATTTCTTAGCCAGTCAAAATATGTGAAGGACATCCTCAAAAAGTATAAAATGAACAATGCTAAACCTGTTAGTACTCCAATGAGTTCCTCAGTTCAGTTGGACAAGGACCTTGAGAAAAAATCTATTGATCAAAAGAAATTTAGAGGGATAATTGGATCTTTACTTTACATAACTGCTAGCCGGCCTGATGTCATGTTTAGTGTTTGCTTATGTGATAGATTTCAATCAGATCCAAAAGAATCACATTTGATAGCAGCGAAAAGGATTTTAATATATCTGTTAGGAACTCAGAACCTAGGAATTTGGTATCCTAAGTTTAGCTCTTCGTTTGAAATAATTGGTTATTCATATTTTGACTTTGCAAGTTGTAGGGTGGATAGAAAGAGCACTTCTGGAACATATTAATTTATTGGAAATCCTCTACTCTCTTGGTCCAGTAGAAAATAAATTTCAGTAGCCCTATCTACTATAGAAGCTGAATACATTGCATTAGGAAGTTGTGTGACACAAGTACTTTGGTTGAAACAATAGTTGATTGATTTAGGATTAACAATAGGCACTATTCCAATTTATTGTGATAACACTAGTGCTATTTGTATTTCTAAAACTCCTATTCAACATTCAAGAACCAAACATATAGACATAAGGCATCATTTCATAAGGGATCATGTATCCAAAAGAGAAATTGAACTATCTCATGATTCTACCTGGAAATCAACTTGCAAACTTTTTTACGAAACCTTTAGCATTTGATACTTTTAGTGCATTAAGAACAAATCTTAGTGTGATTGATTTGAATGCTTATTTAAAAATGTTTTTGCAACATTGATGTTTATTTTTCTAAGTTAATGTTTTTGTGTGTTTTTATGTGTTTGTGAACTTGTATGTGTGATTTTCTTTATTTAGTATTTAGTTTCTTTGTTTTTCAGTGAGTTTTTTAGTTTGTTTATGTTTTAGTTTTAATTGAGTGCATGATTTAAAAATTTTGTGTGTCCATCATCCAGGATAAAATTTTTTTGTACGAAACGATTTATGTAGTGTATCTGTCAGATTTTGAACCGTTTGCTTGCAGTTTTAAGTTTTTAATTGTCACTTCGTATGTAGGATCATCACAATCATCCGGAAGAAATGTTTTTCAAATGACGGGATGAATGAATAAAGTAGTAGAATGGATAAGGTAGTTTTTAATACTAACTTCGTACGTACGAACCTTTGGTTCGTCCAGACGAACACATGTCGGTTTGATGGAGGGGACGGTTTCAAGTGCCATTAAAATGATCATAAGTTCTGATCATCCCAGGACGAATACGTGTTCATCTGTATGATCAGTTTAGTCAAAAGTCTGTATGAAAGGATGCTTCGTAAGTTGGTAAGTTGTGTTGATTACAAAAAGCCGTTTCATTGTGACGCATTGGTTCCTCCATACAAAATATTTTTGTATGGGACGAATTGAAAAGTTCGTACGAGACGAAATTTTTTTGTCTGGTATGAACGTGTCATTTTCAATAAATAGAAGGGCTTTTGAACTCAACAGTCACACTCTAAACTTCTCTTTCAATCTCTTTCGTTCTTTAGATCTTTTTCAAATGACAAGTTCAAGTAAGAGACAAAAGATTATGGCTAGAAAACCACATAGAAATTCTTATGAGAACTTCCTTTCCAAAGCGAATGAGGAATCTTTTCCTAGGTTTGCCTCAGCAAAGATCACACCCTCCAGAATCCTTATCCAAGAATAACATACCTTTCAGGTGATGAACTTATTTGCTTCAACACTGTTTGGTTTTATCCTTACCATAGTCTATCTCTACAATAAAGAAACCTTCCACTACTTCCTCGCCAACATGTTCTTTAATTCTGACCATTCTATAATCTGTTCCTTTGTCTTTAAACAAAAAGTTGAAATCACCAAGGCTGACTTAGAAGCCTTTTTGAATTTAAGGACAGAGTAAGCTAGAACTCATCACTTGATCAACACTCATGATTATGAATGGTATGAAATTAATAATGTGATTAGAGGAAACAATTTGAATGAACATGTGGCTAAAGTATCCGGTTTCGTTCGAAATGCACATATCATCCATTATGTTCTTAAAACTTCTATAATTCCTAAAGATGGTGATAGGATCAACATTACCCCTCTTCTTTCTATGGTGACATTCTTGATCATGTCTAAAGAACCTATAGATGAAGCCCAACTTATCCTTGACTATTTTTATGGGCTGTCTGAAATTGGACATGTAGAGCATAAGAGAAAGAAGAACATTGCCTTAGGACATCTAGTTGCCTACATTCTAGACAAGAAATACAATTTGGTTCATCCTGATCAGGAGTTTGAAGAACCGCTCTATTACAATGACAGATCATTTAGAGCAATCTTCAAAAAAGAACTAAGTAAAGTACATGTCATTAGTAATACAGAGGAAGAATGAGAAGCTGCACCTGCACCCGCCAATGAACCAAATTATCAGGATTTGGTTCAAAGATTTGATCGCCTAGAGACTCATTTTGATCAAATTGAGACTCATCTTCAGCAGCAGGCCGCACAGTATCAGCATGACATGAGTTTTATGAGGGATCAGATGAGTGATCAGTACTAATGTGCTTATGATGAGTACTTACTTTAACATCTTTAGTGCTGCACCTCCTCCTCCTCCAGATCAGGGTCTTTCTCAGTGATAGTTGCACTTAATTTTATGTATTTTCTGTAGTTTGTGTCATTTATTATTTTAAGTAAGTTTGTTGTATTTTCTTTTCTTTAGATATTTTATTTTTGTTTTGATATCCTGAGGTTAGATTGTAATATCTTCATATTGATATCAATATATATTATCGTGTTTTGGCTTTAATGGTGTTGAAATGTGTGTTAGCCTTTATGACAATCATTAGATTTTTTATCTTAATAGTGCTATACTTTAAAATGCAAGTCAAAATTAAATTCATTAGAAAATCTAATTTTTTTCTAAATTTAAGTTCTGCTTATTACTTGATATAATTAAGACTGTCAATTTCATGTCTCTTATTTAGATTGCATTAATTCTAATAATATTATTAATACTATTATGTTTTCTTATTTTATATTTCACTTATCAATAAATATTTATATACTTAGAAAAATTTGAAATTTTTTATTATTGATTTTGGGAAGATCAAAATTACTCTTAAAAAATGTACAAATGTATAAAAATTGAAAAGGATTGCGCAATGGTTCGCAAGTTGAAAAAGTGGCACAAAATAAGCCCACAAGTAAAAAGATACACAAAAATGTGCAACAAATTTGAAAAAGATGCGTAAAGCGCCATATGTGGTTGTTATTTCTTTGTATTATCTTTTAATCTCTTAATTCAAATTGATCTACTATACATTTATATTCCGTATTAAAATTGAAAATATACAAATTTTCTATTCATCCTTTTTTTAATGATTTTCTCTATTTTAGTGTCTAAATTGACTCATATTTTTTATAAATACTTTTTATTATCAATGCTATATCTCTTCTTAAATTCTATGAATTACTATGATTTGCCTAATGTTTTAATCTTATTTTCATCAGTTATCAATCACTTTCAAGATTGAATTATCAAATGATTTTCATATGTCTGCTTACATTTCAAGTTTTTATTTTTCTCTTCTTCACTTTTTGCTGTTGTCAAAAAGGGGGAGAAATTGTTTGATTCATGGTATTATTTGATTTGTATTGAATGTGTGTCTGTTTTTGTTTTGTATTTTGTGTATCTTCTATATGTTGTGTGTTTGTTTTGATTTTGTTTGTTTTGTATTTCTAAAAATGCCTCCTTATTTTCACGTGTTCATCAATTCAGGGGGAGTTTAGGGGATTCTTAGAATTTGAAATTATATAAATAATAATTGTTTTGCCATCATAAAAAAAGGAAGAGATTGTTAAGAGAGTTGCTATTTGCATGTTTTACATTCTTGCAACTTATATAGTTTTGATGATTTCAAATATTATTGTTTTATGTGTAGTTATCTCCTAATACTTTTTGGAAGAGTTATTTTTGCTCTTTTGTGTACTAATATTTTAAGAAAATCAAACTCCAGAATATAAAGACTTCAAATCAAATTAAGCATGAGATACTTTATGTATTTAAAGCTTGTATTTTTCTTTGAATTAAGTTTGAGAGGGAGTGATTGTAATTAAGTGAATAAACACACGCACTTAAGAAGATCTTAAAAAATTTGTACTGATCGTACAGGGCGAACATAGTTCGTACGGGACGATCAGGTTAGTTATCTCCTCGTAAGAGCAATGGAATGAACATGAATTGAATAAAATTTTTATATGTCCTGATCGTCCAGGACGAAGTGTATTCGTCCCAGGATAAAATGTTCTCTAAAAAATTTTTGTTCAGATGAAATTTATATTCGTTCTAGAACGAGTTGCTCTCTGGAATATTTTCGTCCAGGACAAAGTGTATTCTTCCCGGGACAAAATCTCCTCTGGAGAATTTTCATTCAGATGAAATTTATAATCGTGCCAGGATGAGTTGCACTCTGGCAAAATTTTGTCCGGACGAACCCATATTCATCCCAGGACAAAGTGAACCGACTCTAAAATTTTAGTGACGTTCTGCAGTTTTTGGGAACCGACCTATGGAATACCCGTTCATACGGGATGAACCTAGTTCGTACAGGATGATGTGTGTGTACGAAGTCATTTCTTACCCATATACATTAGGTTCGTTTCCAACGCATTTAAGTAAAATTGTCTAGGACAATCCACGATCGTACGGGACGATCCAATGCGTATTGACTTGAATATTTGATGTTTTTGGACGATTTTTTGTGTCTTTCTTATAAATATTCCAATCTAATTTGCCACTTAATCATTTTTCTCACTGATCTTCGTGCCTATTGAAAGAAGTGTCAAGGAGAGAGTGTAAGAGAGTGTTCGAAGGAGGATTCTTACTACTAGAGCGTGAAGGCTTTACTTGGTGTTCAAAGGTAAGAATCTTTACTTTTGATTTTTATTTACTTCACTCTTTTCTCTCTTCCTTCTAGATTTCTTGTGAAGAAGATCTGTCAAGGAGATCCGGTTCTCTGCCGACACTTGGAGAGTGTGAACAACTGAAGGGTTCTCTGCTCACACTTGGAGAGTGTAAACAGTCGAAGGGTTCTCTGCCCACACTAGGAGAGTGTGAACAGCCGAAGGGTTCTCTGCCTACATTAGGAGAGTGTGAAAGGATGAAGGGTTCTCTGCCCACACTTGGAAAGTGTGAAAGGATAAAGGGTTTTCTGCCCACACTAGGAGAGTGTGAACAACCGAAGGGTTCTCTGCCCACACTAGGAGAGTGTGAAAGAACGAAGGGTTCTCTTCCCACAGTAGGAGAGTGTGAATAACCGAAGGGTTCTCTACCCACAGTAGGAGAGTGTGAAAGGATGAAGGGTTCTCTACCCACACTAGGAAAGTGTGAAAGGATGAAGGGTTCTCTGCCTACACTGGAAAGTGTGAATAGGACGGTGGTTCTCTGCCGCACCGTATAATAGTGTAAGAGAGTTTTGTAAAGGCTTCTCCGCCTTGATATGGTTGCAAAAGGAGAGACATTAGTGGTGTTAGTGCAATACTCGGAGGGTGCCTCTGGGGAGTGGATGTAGGTCTGGTTTTGACGGAACCACTATAAATCTCGTGTCTTTATTTTTCTGCTTCTTTCTTTTTATTTTTGTGTTTTTACTTTTAAAACTGTGGTTGAAAAAACATTTTCTAGAAAAATTCACTAAAATTTTATTTTTGTTTCCTAATTGAAAAAGTGGGTTAAAATTTTTTAATTACTAATTCATCCCCCCTCTTGGATAGCCGTGGGACATAAGCTTAGGTTTAACAACCTAATTCATTGTGAACGAGTTTCAATAACAACCACTTGGGCAGATAGCAAAAATTGATCAATCTTCTATACAACAGGAATGAATTAGACGGAATTACTTCATTGTATAATCTCATCCAAAAGAGCTCTACACATGGACTCAATTTAATATTTTTCATCCATTTCCAGTGACAGCAATCTGAATTGTGTTTCATCACAGCTTCTAGGGACAAAGCAGCAATGGATTTACCTGCAGCCTTTAGCTTTAGTTCCATTTGATACGTTCCTTACTCAGACTCAATAGGAATTTGTAAAATTAGCTCCACAAGATGCTTGCCAAAGAACAATTGAAGATGATTCACATTCCAAGATCCCTTCGAGATAAAGAAGCTTAGATTGTAATTAATGATCTCCAAATTATTTACAAATTTAGGCCATTTTGAAATGCATTTATCCAAAATCCATGTGTCATGCAACTAATTAATAGAATTACCATTAGAAATTTTCTTTCTAACAATGTTTTTTAGGTAAGTAGTGCCATTGCAAATAATTTTCAAAGTAGAAGAACACCTTTTTTGAACCGGATTATTCCATAAATTAGTGCCATATTTGGCTCTAATAATATGGTTGAGCAAAGAATTAGGCTTCATAAAGAAATCCCAAGAAAATTTAGCACGAAGAGGTCCCATCTTAGAAACTGCCAAAAAGAGTCCATGCCCACCTTCATTTTTTTTGTTTGCATAACAACTCCCAAGAAACATAGTGCATTCCAACATTCTCATTATTTTTATTCCATAAGAAGCCTCTACACATTCTGTCAAACTCTTTAACAATCCCCAATGGAACCAAAGAAGGAGAAGGAATAAACATTTGTAATGAAAGAAAGGCTGATTTTACCAACACCATTTTCCCTTCCAAAGAAATGCAATTCTTCCCCCAAGTATTCAATTTATTAAAAGCCACCTCCATAAGCTTTAGAAATCATATGCCACCATCCTCCTTAATGTTATCTTAAGATAACATAGTTCCTTAACAACATTGAACTGAAGTACATTTGCAATTTCTTTCTTCCTTCTCCGGTTGACAAACTTCCCAAATAAAATCATAGATTTGTAATGATTAACTTTCTATCCTGACCACTTTCAATATTTGTTTAAAATGTTCTTTACCTTTTTAATTTTCTTAATATTTGCTTCTGAGAATATAAGAACATCATCATCATAAAGTAAATGTGTTATTCTAGGAACATTAGGAGAAATTTGAATCCCCAACCCTCTTCTACTAAGGTGGAAAGCATCAGACAAAATTTGAGAACACAAAATAAAAAGATAAGGGGATAGTGGAAAACCTTGTCTAAATCCACTCTTGCCTTCAATCCAATCAGATTTCCTCCCATTAATCAAAAAGCTAAATTTTGGGTCTATGACACATTGAAATAATAACTCTGAAAATTTGCTAGGAAAGTTAAAGTGAAGAAGAACTTGCCTTAGAGCTTGCCATCCCATACTATCATATTCTTTCTCCATGTCAATTTTAATAGCCAATAGTCCTTTTTTGCTTGCGAAATTTGTTAAAAACTTCTTGAGCCAACAACACATGCTCCGACAAACAACAACCTCTTATGAAAGTTGCTTGATCCACCGAGATGACCTTGTGAATCACCATCTCCATTCAATTAAATAGCATTTTAGCTATTAATTTAAAAATAGTAATGCAAAGACTAATAGGATTGGAATTTAGAGGGAACCATTGGCTTTTGAATTTTTAGAATTAAAACAATTAAAGTTTCCTTCCAAGAATGATGCATAGATCCTATTGTGAAAAAAGGATTAATGGCACGCCAAACATCATGTTGAATTAATTTCCAAAATCCTTTTATAAAAGAAAACATTATCCCATCCAAGCCGAGAGAGATATTATTTCCCGCATTTTCCACAACAGTTTGAAGTTCCTCTATAGTGAATGCAGCATCCAATCTTCCATGATCACCTTCATCAATGACAGAAGATGGTGTCAGCCATCCCTCCAGCACACATTCCCTATACCGCCATTTGATTTTAAAAAAATATGTAAAAGTTTTCTGCACCTCAATAAGATCATCTATCACCATGCCTCTATCATTCTTGATAATATTTATCCAATTTGAGTTCTTTCTTGCATTCGCAAATGCACGAAAAAAGAGGAAATAGAGTCTCCCTCTTCCATCCATTTAGCTTTTGCTCTTTGTTTCCACCAAGTGTTGAGTCGAGCAAGAGTAATGTTAAGCTCATTAATTTTGGATCTAAGTAACCGCAACTTCTCTAAAGAAAGAAAACCATCTGCCTCCTTCATTTGAAGCTCCAAAATTTCCTTCTTCAAAGAATCCCTCAACAAATTAAGATTTTTAAACTTTGCTTTACTCCAATAAAACAAAGCTCTTAAAGTTCTTTTAAAATTTAAATTTAAAGAAGGAGTTGGATCATTACCATTGTACTTCTTCCAAGATTTCTCCACAATAGTAGCAGCCCCATGGTAAGTTGCCCAAACATCTTCAAAATGAATACCTCTATTATGGAACACCACCGATTTAAAAAATTCCAAAATAATAGGACAATGGTCCGAGGCTATTCGAGAAAAATATTTCACAATAGCTAGATGAATGGAGTTCATAGCAATAGATTTAATGAGAGATCTATCAAATTTTTTTAAAATTTGAGCCCCTCCAGATTTGTTATTGCACCAAGTGAATTTGTGTCGAATAAACCCAACCTCATGAAAATCATTATTGCTCATGAAAGTCTTCATATCTTTAGCACTTTGAGATAGAATGAATTTTTTCCCTCCTCTTTTCTCCTCCTAAGACAATACACAATTAAAGTCTCCACCAAACACCAAAGGAAATGAATTGGAACAATGTCTCTCCAAGCAATCCCACAAAGATTTCCTTTCAAGAGAACTTCTACTCCCATAAACAGTAGAAACCATCCAGCATCCTTTATTTAGAACATCCAAGTTTCCAATAATAGCCTGAGAAGAAACTCCATTCGCAGAGAAAGAAGCCAAATCCTTTCTCCATAATACCATTATACCTCAAGAAAGACCATCAGAAGGAACCATAAAAGAATCCCAATTATTTCCCAAAAAAATGAGAATCTAAAGATTTTCCATGGAATTTATTTTTGTTTCCACCATACCAACAAAAAACACATTGTCATTTATAAACTGCTTGAGATATAGAGCGGCCTCCCTTTTTTTGTCCTCTCTACAATTCTAGAATGCAAAAGAAGTCATTGATTAAACAAGGGGGAAGGACCTCCATTTCTCTTACCTTTACCACCTTCCATCTTTCTATTATGAGCTATAATGTTAACCGAGCCAAGAGATTTTAGCTCTTTAAGAAGTTTCACATTCTTCCCTGAAGAAGAGCTCTCTGCTACAATGCTATCCAGAGAAGAGTTCACCTTTAAAGATTTCGGCCTTAACTTAAGCTCCACATCTCCTTTGAAACTAAGAACCTCCACATCTTCATTATCACCACCAACAAATTCTCCTTCTTCAACACAGTCGTTCCCATACAAATCCACATTCTTAATTGTTCTTGTACCATCCAAATTAGACAAAACAACAAATTCATTAAGAACAATAAGAGCTAGATCAGAATTTGTTACCTTCAATCCCTGGGCTTTCGAGATCTTAGATTAATTTCCAGCAGTAGCTCTTACATCATTCACCTCTTCATGATCTTCAAAATTAGAGTTGAGCTTTATCAGGTTAGCCTTCTATTTTTCAACAGTTTTAGCACTACCTTCCTCCAAAGAATTTTTGTTATGTTTTGGAACATAAATCTTCTTCACAGGCACAAAAGACCCATTGTATAAACTTTTCTTTTCGACAAGTTTCTTGTATTTTTTATTTCCATATTTAACCATAATCCAAGGTCCATAAGAATATTCACCATCATCATGCTTTGTACTATCAGCAGCAACTAGTTTGACTAGAGATTCTGAATTTCTGGCAGCATCAGCAATCTCTTGAGCATTAACCTTCTCCACCTTTGATTTATTGCAATCAGCTATAGTATGGCTAATTTTACCACATTCAAATCATAATTTAGAAATACCCTCATATTCAATTCTTTGAAAGAACCTTCCTGCCTAACCTTCAACCCAAATGCCAAAGGGTAGCTTCACTTCCAAAGGAATTCGAACACATACCCTTGCAAATTCTCTTCTACTCCATTGAAACAAGTTCCCATATAGGAGGTAAGGTTTTCCAACTTGAGAAGCAATTCTACATATATTAACCTCATCCCAACATTTTAAAGATAAGTTTGGCAATCTAATGCACAAAGGAGCTGAAATTCCTCGAAGAGAAGTCAGGTTAAATGATTCCAACCATTGTCCAAGCCCAATACCTGTGCTTTGAGATACCATGATCCACCAATCAAAATGGACTCCAAAACATTTGAATCCTCAAACGAACATAACACCCATCCAAGGCCCATTCCTGTTATGTGGAAATTTCCAAATCGACTCCACTACCTTCTTAATTCCAAACACATTGACTGAAATGGTATGTTATCTCCAAAAACCTTAACAACAAGAGCCTTCTACAATCGTTTTACATTCTCAAACTCCTTTTCAACATGGAGCAAAATAACTTTCCCATCTTCTAATAAATTAGATCCCAGCTCCATGTTAATATTTTTCTTTTTAGTCCAAGCCGATTGAATCTCCACACGATTCACCTTATCCACAGAATGAACAACATCATGAATATTAGAAATAATCTTATCTGATTCATCATTGGAGCCTTCACAAGTCTTCTATTGTGGCAATCCCTCATTAACCTTTTTCACCTTAAGGTTATAGCCTTCCGTCAGAGATGGAACAATTTGTCAATCAGAATCGAAGAAGGCAAAGAAATTGAATTAAAACACTTATTCAAATAAATTTTCAATCCTGCTGAAGATGATGCTTCCAAATTCAAGTTTTTAATTACACTTTTAACTCCATAATTAGTTTTAAAAGCCTTTGGGCTAGTGAACTCATATCCTTGATGACCTCTTTACTTTACCATGAACACATATAGAAACCTTGTTATTCAATAAGCCACCTTCATTGATCACCAAAGGTTTTTCCTTAAAACCTTTATTTTGATCGTTAAGAATAGATAAAGCACTTGAAACTCCATTGAAGACTTCAAAATATGATCACACAAGAATAAAAAGACTTTTTCAATAATTTGCAAGGCTTCAGTGGTTGTAACGCTTCCCGTCCATCGGTGCCGATAGTTTCTGCCAGAGAGACAACTGAAGTACGCCATACAAAATAGTTTCAAGAGGACAAACAGAATTAAAAAAACCAACGGAATTGTCTTTCAAAATCCCTGACTCTCTCTCAAAATTACCACTATCTTTTTTTTTTTAGTTTACCACTAAAAGATTAACTATTCAAAGTAAATAAAGAACATCATAGTTATGATAACTTTCATGGGCATTTTTTATAATGTATTAAATTTACTTTACAAATAAAAAAGACCAAATGAGATAAGTGTTAACTTTATTAAAATCAAAGAATTTGGATTCTAGAGTTTTCACACCCAGCTTAAAATCTTCACACACTAAAGTCCTTTATTTAAATAAAAATCTAATCTAGGAATTATAATTAGATAAGGAAACTTAATCCTTTTAGACTTATGGAATGAAATATATCGAATAGAATATTACTATAAAAGTGATGAATGAAGAACAAAGATTTTTCAAAATTAAGTATTAAATATAAAATGAAATATAGAGATTTTCTATTATTTAAATATTTTTTTTGAAAGAAATATTAATTTAAGTTGGGCTCATTCTGTGCCTTTATTATTAGCTTTCAAAGCACACTGATCACCTTTTTTTATACACTTAGTGCATCTTTTACTTTTGGTATCATTGTGCATATTTTGATTTTGGTCTCATTTTGTTCCTCTTTTAATTTTTTGCAAATTATTTCCTGTCTAAATCTTTAAGAATCTCAATTGTAAAGATTATCTTCCAAATAGAAGAGAAGATTAACTCATTCTCTTATATAGCGAGAAAAATCTACAAAGAAAACCTGATATTTTTAATAGGAATAAAAAACCTAATTTATAAAAAAATAATGAATTTTATTTATCAAATTGTAGAATATATTCATGATATAAAAAAATGTAGTAGAATAAAAATGTAATCGTTTCAACCATACTAATTCTAATTCGATTTAGATTTTCAAGTTCACACAAGGAATTAACATGTACAGAAAATAAGAAGGGATTGGTAAATTCATAATTTTTTTATCCTTTTAGTTTTAAACAGGTCAGTAAATTCTTATATAACCTTTTAAGTAAAACTAGATGTAATTTTATTAAAGATAGAAAAAGTGCATTGCATTAAGAGTTCATTAGTACTGTACTATCAAAGTCATATAATACAATTTACTTCATAAAGTAAGAATACAAATCACATAGTACAATCAATAAAAAAACATTTTATGTCTCTAAAAATTTTTCAAGCAAAGAGTACATAAATGAACTCTCAATTGAAGGAAATACAAGAAACCACTTAAAAGAAAAATAAATACCACTTGATAGAGAAAATAAATATAATTTTTTAATTATTATAAGAAAAATATTTTGCAACAAAAGAAGAACAAAAAAAAATAACATTAAAAAAAACAAATAAGCATAGACATAAAAAGAAAAGTACAACACAACAAAAACTTAAAAAAACTAGAATAGAGATGATCCTAATTCTATGGTGGTTGTGGAGGTGGTTGGAAGAACTAACTAAAGTTGTTGTACTACAGAGGTGAACTATTATCATATAGTTTTGAATTGCTCCCTATATCATTATCATGTTGGGTTTGCTTTTGATCTAGGTGAGTCTCAAATTTATCAAAATGTTGAATCAACTCCTCATATAGGTAGTGGTGAGGCAGTGAAGGTGCCGGATCAGCTGCACGGGCAGCATCTTATTCTTCATTAAATAGTAGGTCTTCTGGCTCCTGTTCCCTATAAAAAAGCATTTAGAAGGAGGCATCTTAGAAGAAGATTAGAGTGTAGTTAGGAGGAGCAGGATATGCGATATTATATTTTTTTTTATCCAAGATATAACCAATCACATATCCTAGTACAATATTTTATTTTCTCCTAGTTACTGGGAGTTGAATAGAAGTAAGATTTTGGATGTAATAAATTAATTTTTAGGCTTCATCAATTTGGGTGTTCGATAATATGAATTGACAATTTAAAGTAAGGGAGTAATATTAACCCGATCTCTAGCTTTAGGGATGATTGATGTTCTGAGAATGTGTTGGATAACCCTGCAATTTTAATTTTGAGTGTGAACTAGGGTTGGTGGTAGTTCAGAGTAGAATTTATAAGTAAGAGATTTATAACACTCCAGTCAAAATTAGATCTGGAGGCTATAGAAAGGAGCCTATTTCCTTGGGTGTTTAACCACAGATGGATTCCTTTTTCCTCTTTGGTTATTACCACATTCTGACAACAAACATGGGAATACATTATAGTGGCAACCCCATTGCTCTTAAGATTTACAAGGAACTCATATGGGATTTCAGAGTTGAAATGATAGGTCAAAGTAAGAATAAATTAAAGTGCAGTGGAATTAAAAAGGTTCATTATCAAAAAGTTTAAGGCATGTTGGTTAAAAAGCCTAGAAATAATGATTTTAGCTTTTATGTATTTGTGGTAAGCAGCTTCATTAAAAGCTATCATAAAGCAGTCATTGATAGGGTTACGATAAAAAGAAGTACCTTGGGTTTGGTGACTACACTTTTCACTGCCAGCCATTACACAGTCTGGGATTGAACGAAAGATGATTAGAAGGATTATGTAAAGAATTTGAATGAAGTGGTGCTATTTAAATAAAATTTGAATGGATAGTAAAGTACGATCGTGAGATTGTATGGGACAATTGTGAGCAATCAATTTGGCCAGATTATCAATCAAAAAGATTTTCTTATCATACATTATGATTAGACATTGTATTAGATGATTAGAGATAGGGAGATAATCCAGAGGAGTCAGAAAGTACAACCTTTAAACAAAATTTTTCTATAGTATGATCAGGTGTTCATATAATATGATAAACAATAAATGTCATACTAACCAAAATGTATTAATCCAATCTGTATTAACACATGTATCAACTAGATGAAGGTATGATTTTCAATCATATATTCAATTCAGATTATTTATTAAGCTAAGGGTTATGATCAAAGCAATGATGTGTAAATCGTATTATACGAAGGTAGTTCATACAATAAGAACTAAGATGAAAATTTTGCTTTGTAGGAAAAGAAAGTGAGGTTAAGTGAAGTGGTTTGTGTGATGATAAGGACCCAATCATAATGAATGATAATTAGTAAAAATAATACCAAAAAGACAAAATAAAATCATCATCCAAAAATTGTAGGCGACTCTGACTTTGGATTAAAAAAAATATATATAATCTGAATAAGATATCACAAATCTATGACTCATGGCAAAAGAAAATAACAGCAACACAAATGATGAATAAGTGTGCCTTCACAAGGGATCCAATCAAGGCAAGTTGTATCTGGATAGCTCGTGCTTTAGTATTTTCAAGAGTTACTATTGGGATGGCTTACCTTTATGGGTAACATAGAACCTTAAATTAAAATAAACCATATTTTTTTCATTTAAGTATCATGATTTTTTTTTTTGCGAATGTAGACCTTTTTTTATAAGTCACCTTTATTTTAGAAATAATAATAGAATAACATCTATATCTTTAGAGATAATATATTATTCTCTATGCTATATTTGATTATAAAAATAGAGAACTATAATTCCATTTTGAATTGAAATTAGAATATTATTTCTATATTTTGAGATGGCGTGTTGTTTTCTATTCGATTTTTTATTATAGAATTAAAAAGTTCAAATTAGGTGATATTTTTTCACAACTTTGTACTATTATTTTTCCTTATTAGATGAAATAATTATATCATTGTGTGGCTTGGACTCATTGATCTTTGGCTCATTTTACTTTCAATTCATCAGTTAATGAGTTTTGCAATCATTAAAACTAAAATTCAAACACAAAACCCTAAAAGTTAAAATAAATATTATAATACTAGTAGAAAATAGGGATATCGCAGCACAAAATTAGACCTTCCTCGACAATTTTAACAGCTACAAATTTTCTAGTAGTGGTTTCAAAATTGTTACACGATAGTTGTGAATGCAATGCGCTGCAACGATATTCTGTGAATGGTTTATGATTGCTATATTAGACAGTATGAAGTGCTGGTTATTGCAGCAACTTTAACCTTCACTATTAGACAAAAAAATTATTCAAAGAATTGTGGTGGATTAAATAGCCACAATTCAACAATATTGTGGAAGTTAAAATAGTAGTTAAAAAAAAAATGAAATTTATAGTATGCTCTTTGTTATGAAGACAAACATCATATGCATGAATTGAAAGTATGAAAGGCATGAGAGCAAAAGCATATTCATTGAAATAAAATTGTAGTGGTTAAACCAATTAAAACATAAATTCATTCACCAGTTAAATTTCTTTTTTAAGTACACTGGTTTAAACTAGTGCAAATTATAGGTATAAAAATTGATGCTAAAAATGGTTTTGGTTGCAATTTTAAAAGCGTTCTTAACAATTGCTATGAAAAATCTTATTTTGGGGTAATGTGCTAAAATGTAGATTAAAATAAAGCTACCAAATGCCCTAAATAAAATAAAAATTAGAAAATGGAATTTAAAATAACTCTAAATTATATATATGACATCCATTTTAGGTCATTCATAACTTATGGTAGAAGTTTCATGATGTTTTGACATTGTTTGGTGCATAAAACAAAATCATCAAAACTTCCTTAGTAAATAAATGTTAAAGAACTCATAAACATTGAAAACTCATAGCTAGTTAAATAGAAAAAGTAAAAATACAAATTAAAATGCATTGATTTTTTTTTTTAAAAGTAGAATATTAAAAAAAGTAAAATTTTAAACTCTAAATCAATAGAAAAATCACGGTCAAACTAAAATGATAAAACAAATAAAATAAATAGAAAAATAATAGTAAAATTATAATAAGAATACTTTAATTAAATATAACTAAATAATAAAAATAAAATAAATTTGTAATTATAAATAAATAAAAGATGAATAAATAATAATAAATAAAACAATATGATATAAGATAAATAAATAAGTAATAATGATTCATTTTCTAAACATAAATTGAATTAAACAATTTTGTTTAAATAAACTAAATTTAATTTATAATAAATATATAAATAGATAAACATAAAAAATTTAAAAATATATACATTTTAAATAAAATAAATCAAAACTTTAAATAAAATTCAATTAATTTAATTTAAATAAATGAAAAATGAATTACAATTTAAATAAAGTTTTAAATAAATGGGGATAATTTAAAATAAAATAAATAAATTTAAAATCAGAAATAAATAAATGAATTTAAGTAATGCAATATAAATAAATCAAAATTCTAAATTAAATTAAATTAAATCAATCTAAATTATTCATATTAAATAAAAACTAATTAAATAAATAAATATTAATAAGATACAATAACAACAACATCAAGCCTTTATCCCACTACGTGGGGTTGTCTATTTGAATCCTTTTTCTTCATTGTGTCCTATTAAAAGTCAAATTATTGTTTAAATCTAATAAAAAAAGATCATTCCTAATATTTTCTAACTAAGTCTTTTTAGGTATATATCTACCTTTTTTAACATAAGTTAAATCTAATACCTCTACTCTCCTAACCAGTTCATCGTAAGGGCGCCGTCTAATGTGACCAAACCATCTAAGCCGACTCTCTCTAATCTTATCTTCTACTGGAGCTACTCCAAACTTTTCACGTGTATGCTTATTTCATATCCTATCTCTAAGGGTAAAGCCACTTATCCACCTGAGCATCCTCATCTCTGCCAGATTTATCTTAATATTATGCTTCTCTTTTAATGGTCAACATTCTGCACCATAAAGCATTGCAGGCCTCACCACCATCTTATAGAATTTTCCCTTGAGTTTGAGGGGTACTTTTCTATTACACAACAAGCTCGATGCATTCCTCCACTTCAACCATCCAACTTGAATTTTGCTGATAATATCCTCATATATTTCACCATCACTCTAAACAATATATACAATATATGTAAAACCTGTACTCTTATTAATGTCTTGATCGCTCAAAGTAATAATCCCCTAACTAGGTCTATTACTACTAAAATTACACTCCATATATTTCATTTTAGACCTACTCAAGAGAAAACCTTTAGACTCTAAGGTTGACCTCCATAATTCAAGTTTACCTTCAACTCCCTCTCTAGTCTTATCAACACAAAGAATATCATCATCAAAAAGCGTACACCAAGGTACATGCAAATGTCTAGTGATTACATCCATGACTAAAGCAAAAAGATATGGGCTTAAGGCTGATCCTTGATGTAACCAAATCAAAATATGGAAATACTTGGTCAAAGCACCTTATGTTTGAACAATAGTAATAGCTCTTGCATACATATCTTTAATGATTTAAATATAAATGTTATTAACTTCTTTCTTTTCAAGAACTCTCCATAGCACTTCTCTTGGAACTTTATCATATGCTTTTTTCTAAAATCAATAAATATCATATCTAGATCCTCATTATTTTCTCTATATTTCTCCATCAAACCTCTTAATAAATGTATGGCTTCCATAGTCAACCTACCTAGCATTAATCCAAATTAATTTTGAATAACATTAGTATCACACCACAACCTATGCTCCATAACTCGCTCCCCTAGTTTTAAAGTATGACACATTAACCTAGTTCTATATAATTCGCACAATCTTGTGCATCACCTTTATTCTTAAAAATATGAATTAACACACTTATTCTCCACTCATCTTGCATCTTTTTAGCCTTCAAAATAGTATTAAAAAGTTTAGTAAGCCAAGAAATTTTTTCATCTCCTAAGCATTTCTACCCTTCATTTTCTTTAAAAGCCTCTCTAAATTTAGTTTTACTAGTATGACGATAAAAATATAAATTTTTATTTTCATTTAGTGTGCTATGGTCACTACTGTCAATCTTATTTTCACAATCTTCATTAAAAAGTTTAGCAAAATATCTCATCCACCTTTGTTGAATGTCATCTTCTAAGAAAAGTAATTTTTGATTTTTATCCTTAATACACTTCATTTGAACTAAATCCTTACTACTAATATCTCTTTTTTTGGTTAATTTATAGATATGTCTTTCTCCCTCTTTAGTACTAATCTATTATATAAATCACTAAAAGCTAAGGACTTTGTATCGTATGTTGCTTTCTTAGATTCCTTACGAGCCTCTTTATATATTTCCTAAATATCAGAATTTTTAAAAATAAATCAATTTTTATAACAAATTTTCTTATGTTTTATCTTTTCTTGCACATTTGGATTCCACCACCAACTATTTTTACTATTACATGATTTTCCCTTTGATACTCCAAGCACATCTTTTGCAAAATTCTTAATATCACTAGGCACTTTTTCCCACATAACATTAGCGTCCTCATGCACAAATAAAATCTTACTCTTAAAAATATTTTATTAATATTCTTTAAATACCCCCAACTAATCCTAGAATGTCATTACTTTATTTTTTTTATTTTCTATCTCTTTATCTTAAAGTCCAAAACTAATAATTGTTGTTGGGTAAATAAATTTTCACTTGGAATAATTTTATAATTTTTGTAATCTAAATAATTTAATTTTTTTATAAGAAAATATTCAATTTGAGTTATACTATATCCCTTTTTATAAGTGATGAGATTCTCATTCCTTTTCTTAAATAAGGTATTAGCAATTAAAAAATCATAAGCTAAACAAAAATCTTATATGGTATTGCCTCCTTCATTTGTGATTCCAAACCCATAGCCTCCATGAATGCTTTTAAAATTATCTACCTCTTTACCAACATGTCCATTTAAATCTCCTATAATACAAACTATTTCTTCAAGAGGTATCTTTTGTATTAATTCTTCAAAGTCATTCCAAAAATTTAATTTAGAACTCATATCCAAACCTACTTGAGGAGCATAAGAAATTATACTATTAACAATATTAGCATCAATAATAATCTTTAAAGCTATAGTTTTATCTCCAATCATATTAATTTTTATAACATTATCCTTCAAACTCTTATCTATAATAACACCTACACCATTTCTAGTATGACTCCTACGTGAATAACAAAGTTTAAATCCTAAACTATCAATTTCCTTAGCCTTCTCTCCAACCCATTTAGTTTCCTAAATGCACAAAATATTAAACTTCCTATGAATCATAATATCTATTAATTCCTTTAATTTTTTTATAAGATAACCTATATTCCAAGTTGATATCCTAATTTTAGTTTCATATTTTTTAGTTCCATGAACTAGCTTCTTTGACCACATTCGTCCTTGATGTGGGAACCCTTTCCTATTTAACACTACACACTGGGTGCTGGTGCAGCAGCCCTTACACACTTATCACTGTATTCAGGCCATACAGTGCATTGCTTGCAGGGGATGCCCCAGCATTAACATAATTTCTTAAAGGATTCATGTTATTATTATTCAACAAGTTTTAAGCTAGTTGTCGACTACCTAATGAACACCTCCACTTTTCTCATCCAAAACTAGGGACCTAGTAACGATTGTGTTGAATAAATATTAATAATATATATAATAAAAAAAATTTAGATCTAATGTGTTTGCCTTTTTCCTATAAATTAATTAAAGGGGACTTGTTGATTAATACTTTAAATTTATGTTTAAATTATTAATCAACTTTGTTCTTTAAAATCAAAAGCTAATAGTTAAACCTAAATAATTGACTTTATTAATAATTTAAATTCACTAATAATTAAATTTAAATTTAACCCATAACCTAAAACACATAAAATAATTTTATTGATGAGTCTAACTGAATCTATTTAGGACATAATAAAATCATACAACTTAGAACACATATAGAGTTATTTTATAGGACAACTAACTCTAGCCTTATGTTAGGGGGATATTTTGTGGTGTGAGTATTTACATCTTCTACACTCAAATGATTGTGAAGCAATATTCTGGTGGATGTGTGGTGATGTAAGTGTAAGCTTTGATGCACCATGTGATGTGGTATGTGGAAGATATTGTATGAAAGCATTATTTGTATACTATTTCTTGTAGTTGTATTAGTAGAAAATAATTAAGCATGATGCCCATAAATTAGTATCCATTATATTGGAAGTATATTTAGTCATTTACTCTTATAAGATGGGTGTTATCCATGTGTTCATAACTACTATAAATATTTTCCAAGGTATAGGAAGAACTGAAAGTCATTTTCCATTTGTAATTTTCATGTTAATCATAAACTTGTTTACACCTCCAATTGATTTTTTTTTTAATAAAAGCATGTCTAAAACAAATTTCACATGCACTCTATTCATCCACATCATCACCTACATAAGTGTAAGATGGTGAACTTGTTGATCTCATGTGAGCCACATTTGTCATAAAGAATCATAATTAAAATATTTTTAGGAGTACTAGTCACATTTAGGGAAGCTTGAAGTTTAATGGATAAGGATATGTAATTTCAAAAAAAAAATCAAAATAATAATCAAATCAAAACTTACTTGGAGAAATTAATAGAGCTTACCAAAGTGGTTGTCACCTTCAGTTTTACATTAAATTTGCTCTTATTAACAAGTATTACTTTGTATATAAAATTAATGATATATGTATTTAAGATAAATTCTTCACTCCTTTTTAAGTTTATCTAATTATCTTGTATTTCATATTCTTATTGTTCACCATAAGTTATAATAATAATGATGATTGATTTATCTCTAAAAAAACACTTCACCAGTACGTAACTTCACTATTTTTTGAACTTAGTATGAACATGAATTGATCTATATTCAAACATGTATGGAAATGGATTGAACCATGACTGAAAAATTTCAAACTATGATCCAACTATATAATTCCATTATTCTTCAAACATAGTTCAAACATGTATTAAAACATATAAGATGTGTTTGAAATGGATCGAATGTTGATTGAACTATGATTGAACATATTTAATCTGCAATCAAGTTATATCTAATCATATGATTGCACCTTATTTAGATAGTTAATAAATGTGCCTAGTTAAGGCACGATCCTACCTAATTCATTGAATAATGTTCAAGGGTAATTCAAGTAATCATCAAATAATTTAGTTTTTGATACACATTAAAAGGATCAATCTATGGTCAAACTTCATATAAGCTATTGTAAATAATAGGGTTTCCCTCAACTGTCTCCTTGAGCATCCCTTCAAGGGGGATCATGGTGTTTGCATCACCCGTTCATCAGTTCCTTTGGGCTTCTTCCTGCTCGTTCTACTGTGACTCTTAAGGGTGTTTCTTTGAACTATTTTTATTTTTCTTATTTATGCCTTTTTTCTCCATTTTTTTATTTCTTTCATTGGTTTTGTTTGATTTCTCCCATGGCTGCTTCACTACTGAAGGTTTCTTCTAGTAGTTTAGCTGCTAATTATGTTGCTTTATCGGATACTAGTTTCTTTCCTCTTCTATTAAATCTTGATCTTTTAAGAATGCTATTTATAGATCTTTTTCCTCAACCTTACCACTCTCTTTGGTATGCATGCCATATGGATCTTAGAAAAGGAGGTTCTTACTCTAGCTGATCCTTTTCAATTTGCACTAGTTGGTAAATTTACTGTGTTGACCTAAACTTGATCTCATCTATCAATTTTTCTTTAATTTAAAACTCTCAGGTGTTTTCTCGATTACTTTACTTGATCCTCATCACATTTTTATAAAACATGAAAATGATTTAGATTACACCTGAGTTTTTTGCCTCAAATCCTACTATGTTTGTAACATTATATGAAATTGATTAAATATTCTCTTTTCTTTAACTTTATAGTTGAATAGTCTATTATTATTATTTAGATTTCTTTTCCAAAAATTTTCCCTCATTTCTTTTCACCAAGGATTCTGTATGGATTGGGAAGTCTCTTTGGTCATCCTCTACAAGTCGATAATGCCATGGTAATTGGCTCCTCACCATCTATTACAAAAGTTCTATAAATTATACATCACTAAATAATACCCTAATTTTTCTTAGTTAGATCCCGAAAAGTATGGTTAAAGGTCATGATTGATGAATTTTCTGTTATTTGTGATCACTATAAAACCTTGGGGCACATTAAACTGGAGTGTTTTTACTTGAATCCTAACTTAAGGAAAACCCAAACAGTTTAACCTAAAGTTTATCCCACTGAACCGGTTTAAGGGCTAAATCCTCAAACTAATGATGTTGTGGCCAGTTCAAACCACACTAAAAATATAGATTTTGATAATTAAGTAATGCCTAAGATAACCCCAATTCATTCTATAAAATCTGGAAATGCGGTGAATAGGGTGAATATCATAGAGGGTGCTACTAGTGATGCTTCAATATCATTAGATGTTGCTAATATGGTGCCATGTATTAATATACCTATTTCTTCTTCTTATATTGCTCATTTTTTAATGAAACCTATTGATGATGTTGATTTTAATATGAAGGGTAAGAATCTAATCTCTAAGGATTGTTTTGGTGCTTATGGAAGTGATTGTCCTTCTGACCATTCTAATGATCAATGGGAAGAAGGGGAGATAAACTCTATCCTTGAGGGCTATTACCTCAATAAATTTGACACTTTGGGAGATATTAGCATTGTTAATGTGGTTAAAGAAGATGTTTTTTATTTTCTTACAAAAGGTAAGAAAAAAATTTATAAAAAAAAGAAGGTTGAATTTTGTCACCCTCGCGATGAGCTCATTACTAGATATGTTTATTTTCCTAAAAATGTTGTTCAGGTTTAGCTCTTTAAATTGGAATGTTAAAGTTATTGGTAATTTTGAAACTCGGGCTCATATCAGCAATCTTTGTCATATCCACATGATTGATTTTATGGCTTTCTCAGAACCCATTGTTCATAACTCTTAAATTACTTTTTGTTAGAGGAAATTTGGGTATCAATGCTCTTATGCTAATTCTTCTAGAAATATTTAGATTTTCTGGAATAGTCATATAAATCTTTATGTTCTTGATGATTTTGATCAAGCTATTAATTGTAGTTTAGATATTTTTAATATTTCTACTATTTTTTCTATTATTTATGCTAGTTGCTCTAAGAGTGGTAGAATTCTTCTATGGAATAACTTATTTGATTTGGCTAATAACTATAATGGTCCTTGATTTGGGGGGGGGGGGGGGGGGGGGGGGGGGGGGGGGGGGGTTGATTTAAATATAAACTTATTTGTGTAATAAAAAAGTGGGGGGATTCTCCTCCTAATATGAATGCCAAAGAGGTTTTCAATAACATTATTCTTGAATGTGGCTTGACTAATAATGGTTTTACTGGCAATAATTTCATTTGGTCTAATAGTAGAGTTTGGGAAAGACTTGATATATTGTTCTTTAATAATGATTGCCTTTCTTGTTTCCCTAATTGCACTATTGAGCACCTTAGTAAGAGTATTTCCAATCATTCTCCCTTATCTTTAAAGATCTCCCATGATTGTAACAAAGGTGTTAGCCCATTTCATTTCCCCAAGATGTGGCTAAAGTTTACATATTTTATTTTTGTGGTTAATGAGAATAGGGCTCCTCCTCTTCCTTATTTTAAAGAGGAGAATGATAAGATTTATTTTTCCATTAAACTCATACATTTAAAATAAAAGCTTAGATGGTGGACTAAGTTCAAATTTGCTAATATTTTTCTTTTATTTTTGCTAATATTTTAAATGCTGAGAAGGAGGTGACTAAGAATGAAAATAAGTTTGTTGTTTGTAGTGGAAATGTTGACAAGAATTAGGTTAGGCTTGCTAAATCTAATGTAATTAATCTTTAAATTATGCAAGAAGAATATTCTAGGCAAAAAGCTACTGCAAAACATATTTTGGAAGGTGATAGAAATAATAATTATTTCCATGTTTTGGTTAATTCTAAAAAGGCTAAGTCCTACATTAATAGGATCACATTAGGCACTGTTGAGTGGTGTGATGATCAATCTTTTATTTTATGCTCTTCCATTACACATTTTAAAAATTCTAATGGTGTTACTAATCATGTGGTTTCTATTTCTAAATATTATATTGAACTTGCTATTATCACTTCTAAGGACAATGTTGCTATGTGTAATTTACCTGATGAAGGAGAAATTTTGCATACTTTATTATCTACGAACAAGGATTTTGTGGCTGGCCCTGATGGTTTTATAACTATTTTCTTTCAATGCTACTAGAATATTATAAAGAAGGATCTTTACAATACGGTTGTTGATTTCTTTAAAGTTTTAATATTCCTAAAAGTTTAACTACCACTAATATTGCTCTGATTCCCAAAAAAGTGAATCCTGGCTATTGGAATAATGTTAAACCAATTAGTCTTTATTCTAATTTTAATAAACCAATTTCTAAAATTTAGGCCAATATTTTTACTTCATAAAATTATTTCTTTTAACCAAATGAGGTTTGTTAAAGGTAGTATCATTACTAATAATATATTGTTTGCTCAAGCATTACTTCAGGATCAACATAAATGTGCATGGCCATAATTTTAGTAAGAAATTGGATATGTTTAAGGCTTATGACAATCTCAACTAGAATTTTTTAGTTAATACTCTGAAGCTTTTTAGCTTTAAGGATAATGTTATTTCTCTATTGAAAATTGCTGGTTTTTTATCGTTCTCAATGGTAATTCTCATGGTTTTTTTCAAAGGGGCTAAAGGTATTAGGCAAGGTGATCCTCTATCACCTAGTCGCTTTATTATTACTGTTGATTATTTATTTAAAAGCTTAACCCAATTTTTCTACACTCATAATAGCTACTATTACAACAATTTTGGTGGAATTGATATTACCTATCTTTGTTTTGCTGATGACATCATTATTTTATGTAATGGTTCTATTAAGTGTGTGTAAAAGATTAAAAACCACTTTACTTCTTTCAAGAAGGAAAGCAACCACCATTTCAACAATAACAAGTGTTCCTTTATTGGTGGTAAGGGTATGACCACTACTCATTGTAATAATATTACCTCCCACTCTAGTTTTCGTAAGCAAGTTCTTCTTATTTACTATTTGGCACTCCACTTTTTAAAGGTCATAAATGTTATTTCCTTTTTGATAAATTATTAAACTCTATCATGGCTAAACTCTCCTCCCAGGAGTTCAATCTTCTTTCTATGGGGGCTAGGCTTCTTCTTATTAAAACTATTTTGTGTTTTATGCATGTTTACTTACTGCAAACCATAAATCCTACTAGGGATTTTTGTGATAGATTGGCCAAGAATTTCAATAAGCCTTTTTGTGGTACTAAGACTAATGCAAAAAAAAAATTCACTAGACTAAGTGGGGTGTTTGTATTAGTTATTTTTTGGAAGGTGGCTTGAAGTGTAAGTCTATTTATGATTTATTTAAAGGTTTCTCTTTTAAAATTTGGTGGAAATCTAAAAAGAAAGATTCTTAGTGTGCCAACGTTTTGCACCATAAGTATTGTAACAACTTGCAACCCTCTTTGGCCTTTTTTTAAAAAAAAGGACGGTATCAGGGGTAGAAAATGCTTTGTAACATTAAATGGAGTTCTGAGTATGCTATGCAATGGAGAATTTTTAATGGCTTTTCCAATTTTTGGCAGGATGATTGGTCAGGTGCTAGATCAATTGATTCACATCTAAACATTCGTTCTATCTCGTCATTGATGTGGCTTGGTTCTTCAGCAATGGGAGTTAGTCCACTAGTAGGCTTGTGGACTATGTTCCTCAAAGATAAGTGGATGTTATTTGTGATATTCCTATTAATTTGAATTGGAATGATCAAATTCAGTTTAAATTGTCTCAAGAAGGTAATTTTGGTCTAATGTTCTTTCTTTACATAATGATTGGTTTAGAAAGAATACTAAAGTCCATATGACTATTGTTATTCATTTACATGTTTATTTTTCTTTTTCATGAGAGGAAAGAAATATATGCAAGCATACGTAAATTAAGAAGTGTTTCCAAAGGGTTCGTCATAAGTTGGAGTTCAAAATCCAACAACTATTTAGGGCCTTTGTTTTATCTACCAAGCATTTTAGCAGGAGAAATAACTAGTTATCCTTCTTTAAGTTAAATAGAGATAATATTACCCATATTTATATTATCAAACCTGTGAAGTGGCTTTATCCTTCATCAGGTGAATTTAAGCTTAAAATTCATTGTGCTATAACTCATGTTAAGTGTGGTTTTGGTGGCCTGATTTATAATCACAAGGGGGATTTTATTTCTTGTCTTACTTTGTCTAATTTTAAGTGTGATACTTAAGCTGCTTTTTTCTCTGCTGTGTATTGGTTTAAAGGTTTGTGTGGTCTTAATATTCACTATTTGTAGATTGAATTTGATTATAAGTATTTAAACTCTATTATTAAGAATGGTTGTTCCCACAATGCTAATTTATTACATCTATCAGAACATCAAAGGTCGTTTGAGTTTTTTTTTTTCTTTACAAGTTTTTATGATTAGCAAGGTCAGTAATGCGTGTGTTGTTTAGCTGGTGAAGGGTGGCACTGTTAACATTGGATTAGATCATTTTAACCCTGATAATGTTCCTCACTTTCTCCATGGATGTTTAATTTTGGATTATGTTGGGATTCCTTATATTGGATAATTAGGTTAAAGTTTTGTTGGTTTCCAGTCCATCTTATCCTGGTGCTTTTTTATGCTTCTTTCCAGTCTGTAAATCTAGTGAATCCATAAATCCCGAATTTACAGCATAAATCCCAATAAATTAGGGTAAATACTAATCCCATTCTTCGACAAATATATGGGATTTGGCCAAAGAAGCGTGCGAAAGGAACAAAGTTACCTTCACTATGAGCGAGCTCTCGTCGTTGCTTCCAATCGAAATGTTCTAACGTCCAATTTGACATGAAGGGAATGTCGTCAAAGGATCGAAGTCGAGCAACAATAAAGAAGAGCAACTCGTGCAAACTCTACACCTCATGCAAAGCAATGAAGCTAAACAACAACAACGAAAAACATAAGATGAAAAGCAAACCCTGGATTGTCTTAATTAATATAATTTAAAATATTAGTAATTAAGCAAACTAATTAAATAAATGATTTATTATTTTGCATAGGGTCATCTCAAATTTATAACATGTGTATTGATGTTACTTAATATTACTCCAATTTTAAATCTCCAACTATTTTAAATCTCCAACTATTTTAAATCTTGTAATCTATTGCCAAATAACTTCTCTAGATTTAACAGGATTGAATATTTATCATACCATTTACTTTTCAAAATTTATCAGCCTAGGATTTACTAAATCCAGATTTAAAGGATTTACTAAATCCTACTAAAGTTGAATCCAATCCAATACAAAACACCCCTTAAGTGTGACACTTAAGCTACTTTTTTCTCTACCTTGTATTAGTTTAAAGGTTTGTGTGGTCTTAATATTCATTTTTTGTAGATTGAATATGATTCTAAGTATTTAAACTCTATTATTAAGAATGGTTATTTCCACAATGCTAATCTTTATTGTATCTATCAGAATATAAAAGGTTTTTTGAGAAATTTTCTTTGCAGGGTTTTTATGATTAACAAGGTCAGGAATGCGTGTGTTGTTTGGCTGGTGAAGGGTGGCACTGTAACATTGGATTAAATCATTTTAACCCTGATAATGTTCCTCCCTTTCTCTATGGATGTTTAATTTTGGATGCTGTTGGGATTTCTTATATTGGATAATTAGGTTATAGTTCTGTTGGTTTTCGGTCCATCTTATCCTAGTGCCTTTTTATGCTTCTTTCCAGTTTGCTTGTTGACTTAGATAATCTTTGATCTTTTTAATTTTCTGATTGTTCTATTATTGCCTCATTTTTATGGTTTTACAATCTTTAAGGGCTATTCATGTGATTAGTCCTCTGGTCAGTGGGCTGCTGTAATTTCTCTTTTAACTAACGCACAGGTCTGTTGGTGATTTTTTTTCAAAAAAAAAAAATTTGATACACTTGTACCATGTTTGATTATAGTTTAAATAAGATTTGAACATAGTTTATGCTCATATTTATTAGTACATAATAATAAATATAAATGTAATTTACAAAATGCTGATGTGGCAGTTGAAACTTGAATACTATTGTATATATATATAGGCTTTTATGGAGGCTAAGATGAACAGAGTTTTACACTTTCCCTTTCCAGTCTTTCTTGTGTTCTTTCTCTGTTCTTACTTTCACGTTCTACATGGTATTAGAAAGCACGGGACCTTGATTCTGTATATCATATCGATCTCCGCTACATCTCAGCTTTGCGATCATCCCAAAGATGAAAGATCGGCTGATGCATTTCTTTCGCCTGCCTTGAAGTTTGTCGTAGCTAACCTAAAATCTATCATTTCTATTCAGTTGGCTCCCAATAACTACACGATCTGGCGCGCACAGGTCCTTAAGATCTTCAAGGCAAATCGCTTTGATAAGTATCTTGAATCTTCTTCTCAAATCTTCACCAAAAATACTCAATCTGAGGTCGATTCTATATCAAATCCCTCGGAGAATCACTTACCGATCAATATCTCTCTGCTGCATTATGTTCCACTATTTTTTCCTCAATTCTACCCTATGTAGTTCATCTCCAATCTACATCTGAATTTGGTCTACCCTAGAAACAAGATTCCAATCCTCCAACCAGTCCAAAGTGATTCAACTAAAGAATTCACTCCACAATATATCTATCAAGAATCAGACCATAACATAATACCTCTATGAAATTAAGTCTTTCATTGATCAAATTGCTTCATTCGGTTCAACAATTGACATAGAGGATGTTATCTTATACATTCTCAATGGGCTTCCCACTTCTTACCTACCTTTTAAAATGACAATTCGCATGATGTTGAATATGATCACGCTAGATCAACTATACGCTCTACTATTAAGTGAAGAAGTTAATCTTTCCTCTGATCTTCTTTTCCAAACTCCATATCCAAACACTGTGCTCTTCTCTGCTCGTGGTCTTGGAAGGTGATCCAGAGGTCGCAATAATCAAACCTTGTCGTCTGCTACCAGAACCTCATCTAACCCCACGGTTATATGTCAAATCTGCTCCAAGAAAGGTCATCTTGCCTACAACTGCTAGCATCTTATGGATCCCACGTACACTCCTCCAAACCAAACAACTCAGCCAACATCCCTTGCAGCAAGCGCCGACAGCTCATACAATAATTAGTATCTTGATTCAGAGGCAACATCTCATCTGACTCGCTATCTCGACAACATGTCAGTCTCAGCTCCCTACCAAGGATCTGAGGCGATCACCATAGGTGATGGGAGATCGGTAAACATTGCCAATTCTAGTTCCGGCGTGTTACCGACTCCCAACTCGTAAGTTTGATCTATTAAAAATATTTCATACTTCATTACTTACTTTCAATTTGATTTCCATTTCTCAACTTACCCGAGAAAATGACATCTTGATAACATTTTATCCTCATGGTTTTATGTTTAAGGACATGAAGACTCATCAAGTGTTGCTTCAAGGACCATGTAAAAATGGTCTCTATTCTATCCAGGTTCATTCTGCTTACAGGAAGAATTTGATGCTGTCCACAACAACAACCACTCGGGCATCTTCTTAGCATGATAGGCTTGGACATCCCAATGCCAGAACTATATTTACCATAGCCAGATGCAATCCACAACTCAGCATAAACTCATTTTCTTATTCTTACTTATCTTGTAAACAAACTAAAGGCCACAAACTATGTTTTGATAAGTCTGTCAATCATCGTACGTCTGTTCTTTCGCTTATTCACTTTGATGTTTGGGGTCCTACCCCAGTAATGTCTGTGCAAGGATATAGATACTACGTACTATTTGTTGACGATTTTTCCCACTTTTCATGGATTTTTCCGATGCGCCACAAATATGAAGTTTATGATTTTTTGTTCACTTCAAATATTTTGTTGAAAAGTACACATCTAACACTATTCAAACATTTAGGACCGATGGCTGATCCGAATTCGTCAATCATAAATTCACTCAATTTCTCAGCACCCATGGCATTTAACACCAAGTGTCCTATCCCTATACTCCGGAATAGAATGAAGTCGCAGAGCGGAAACATAGGCATATCATAGAAACAACCAGGACTTTGCTCAAACCTGTGTCTGTCCCGTAAACTCATTGGCCGGAAGCTATTCTCACATCTACATATCTCATTAATAGAATATCGTCACCTATAACTTCCAATCTAACCCCTTTTGAAATTTTTCACCAAACCAAGCCTGATTACGAACTTCTGAGAGTTTTCATATGTGTGTGCTTTCCTCTATACCCACCTCATTCTCAGCACAAACTTCAACTCAAAGCTCCTTTATGTGTCTTTCTTGGATACTCAGACATGTACAAAGGCTACAAATGTTTAGAAATGTCCACCAATAAAATCATTATCTCACGGCACACTACTTTTGAAGAAAATATGTTTCCTTTTAGCTATCTGCCTTCTTGCCCAAGCAGCCTATCACACAACATTCCACCATCTATGCTTCTTCCAGCTTCTAAAACCTCTATGCCACAAATTCCTATATCCCATATAACAAGGTCTAACTAGCTCTCTGATCAGGTCATCTGAAATTTTTTCTCAGCAAATACCCAACTTGCCAGCTCCTCAACCACATCGCCACACCATGGTTACCAGAATACAGACAGGTACACTAAAACCCATTAACAGATTAAACCTTATTCATTCCACATATGCTACACTAGCTAGTACAG
The DNA here is from genome assembly GCA_016618105.1 of Dendrobium huoshanense. Taxonomy (NCBI): domain Eukaryota; kingdom Viridiplantae; phylum Streptophyta; class Magnoliopsida; order Asparagales; family Orchidaceae; genus Dendrobium; species Dendrobium huoshanense. The sequence goes on from CM028345.1 coordinate 21,602,653, forward strand.
CTCCATCCAACTATACAGCTGCAGTTAAACACCGAGAATGGCATGACGCAATGGCGTCTGAATTTCTTGCTCTACAACAGCAAGGAACCAGGCATCTGGTAGAACCCCCCAAAGGTGCACTTGTTCTAGGATGTAAATGGATCTACAGGATCAAACACCACTGAGACGGTTCTATAGCCAAGCACAAAGCTCATCTTGTCTCACCGGGAAATCATCAAGAGTTTGGATTGGACTACAATGAAACTTTTAGTCCCGTTGCAAAATTACCAACAATTCAAGTCATGCTTGCCACAGCTCTCCACAACAACTGGCAAGTTCAACAGCTCGACGTGGCAAACACGTTTCTTCACGACACTCTCTTAGAAACAATTTACATGACTCAACCTTGCGGTTTTGAACACTCAAATCTTCCAAACTACGTATGCCATCTTCACAAGACAATCTACAACCAAAAATAAGCTTCGCGATAATGATACAACAAATTCACGAAGTACCTCATCTCCATAGGCTTCCAACACAGCACTGCTAAACCATCTCTACTCATTCTACACAAACAAAACATTCATATTTTCTTATTAATTTACGTATTTGAAATTCTATTAACTGGTAATGATTCTGCAGCTATTACCTCCGTAATCCATCAATTGGCAAATAGGTTCTCTATGAAGCAGCTAGGATTGGTGAATGACTTTCTGGGAATCAAAATAAACAAACTTTCCAATATGTATTTTATGTCTCAAAAACACTATGCGATCTCACTTCTACAGCAAACCCAACTAGAAAATTGCAAACCCCTAGCTAACCCGACGTGCACAAAATTGCCTTCCGTTATTTTACCGAATCAAAGCTTCTCAGATCCACAGCTATACCGAAGAATCTCCGGCTCGGTACAGTATTTGACTATCACTAGACTCAACATCGCCTACAGTGTGAATCAATTATCTCAGCACATGCAGAATCCTCAACCACAACACATTTACTTGCTCAAACGTCTTCTACGATACATTAAAGGTACTGTTGACTATGACATTCCAATTACAAAGTCTAAACATGTTCTTAAATCTTTTTTAGACGCCGATTGGGCTGGCGACCCAAGCTCTTGCAAATCCACATCCGGATACTGTTCATTCCTCGGGGACACTCTCATCTCGTGGACAGTGAAGAAACAATAGACCGTAGCGCGCTCATCAACTGAATATGAGTATCGTGATCTGGCCGCAACATATAACATAATTTGTCTTAGACGGCTACTAAATTATTTTGGTATTCAACAGCCAAGGACAACAGACATGTTTTGCGACAACACCTCAGCAATTGCACTGGCCAACAATCCAGTGTTTCATGCTCGAACGAAACACAATGAGATAGAGATCAGAAGTTCATTCAATATCACATCCAAAATAACACCGTTCGTCTTCTACCCATCAGCACAATTGATCAAACCGCAGATATCTTCACCAAAGCACTATCTACTCCTCGCTTCACAACTCTTTGAATCAAACTAACGGTCATTCAAGACCCATCAGTTTACAGGGGTGTATTAGTACATAATAATAAATATAAATGTAATTTACAGAATGCTGATGTGACAGCTGAAACCTAAATACTATTGTATCTATATATAGGCTTCTATGGAGGCTAAGATGAATAGAGTTTTACACTTTCCCTTTCCAGTCATTCTCATGTTCTTTCTCTGTTCTTGCATTCAGGTTTTACAATATTTTAATAATTATAGAATAATATTTGATACTAAAGCTTCGTTTGGGACAATTTTTTTATTACTTTCTAAAATAGCTTTCTTATGTTCTAAAAGTTGTTTTAGAAAACAGTAAGAAAACTGCCCAAATGAAGCCTAAGGTTTCGTTTGGGACGGCTTTCTTACTACTTCTTAAAGCAGTTTTTTGTATAAAGATTTTATTTTTTTATTATAAAATAGCTTTAGGAAACAATAAAAAAGCCGTCCCAAATCAAGCCTAAATCTACCTCTCAATTTTAACCAAATCTTCTATTACATAATTGAAAAATGAAAAAAAAAAAAAAGGAAAAAAAAAAAAAACAAAGTAGCTGATAAACGAAAAAAAATTGAACTTCGGCAGAGCGATACCCCGCAATGGAAGAATCTCAAACCAAGGTTCAGTGATGACAATAATAAAGAAAGTTGAAGTGGGATGGGTGGTAATTAATTCTTCCTATACAATGAGATATTTATGAAAAAGTGGATATTATTGATTCAAAATGAACTCTCAGATAATTTTTCCAAGGATATGAAAAGAAAGGCATATCTTAAATACTACTATAGGGGCATATAAGGTAAATTTCGCTTGCCCAATTTTGCGTGTGATAAAATTTTGCAAGAATGTTTAGTAAATAGGCACGTTAAATTATAGATTAAAATAGGTAACACAATATAATTATATACAGTGATAGAGCAAGAAATTTTTTCTAGAAGGCAAAAATTATATATTTCAAATATTTTCTCAAATTTTTTTGATCCGGGTTTATGTTTTGCACTGCGGTTTTAACAAAAATTTTGTTATGATTTATTATTATAAAAGGATAAAATATATAAAAAATTTATAATTTATTACAGCTAATATAAATATTCTAAAAAAGTTGAATTATTACATCATTGTTGAGAAATTAAATATTTCTTTCTTAAAATAAGTGACAAAATTATGATTCATCCACAAATATTCAATTCTATTTCGTAGACATTTTTTTATAGTAGTAATAGTAAAAAATACTCTTTAAATATATATTATATTTATCTTAAAATAAATTTTAAAAATTTTAATTCATTAAAATAAAATTTTAATTATAATATCATAACTCAATTTATTTTCATATATAAGTCAAATTTATAATGAGGTGGATGAAACGATAAAAGAAATCGACTATACTTTTATTTTAATAAAAGATAAACAATAAAAACATAAAAATAAAATAAAACTATAAAATTAGTTTTGGGGGGAATGACTTTGTTAGGAACATTTCCAAAATGATTTGAGATTAAAGCTTTATTTTGGATGTCTTTTTTACTGCTTCTTAAATAAATTTTTAGTACAAAAATTAAAATTTTTGTAATAGAAAAATATTTTAAGAAGCAGAAAGAAAGCCATTCCAAATCCAAAGTCTTAGGCTTCGTTTGGGATGACTTTCTTTCTACTTCTTTTCTATTATTATAAAAACTTAAATTTTTCCACTAAAAAATTGCTTTAAAAAGTAGTAAGAAAGCTTTTGATTGGTACAACTTTCTTATTTTTTTCTAAAACTATTGTAGAGAAAACAAATTTTAAAAGTTAATGCAGAAAGCTTTTTTCTAGTATAAATTTATTTTTGAAAGTAAAGAAAAAAATAGTGGCCAAATATAAATTATAGCTACGATCTCAAAAACAAATCAATAAAATGTTCTCACAAACAAAGCCTAAATTAATTATAGGTTCTAACTTGTGTATAGTTCTCATTGATATAGAAAAAGTATAATATATTTTATTAGTGAAACTTAACCTTTATCAATCATTTGATGATGACGATGATATATATATATATATATAGGCCAGCTGAACATAAGGCAATTATTTTCTCTTGTAAAATTTTTTTGAGCATTTAAAGAAGAATTCATTTTATAATTTATATATTAGACAAAAAACATAATATTTTAAGATTATACATTCAAAATAGATATTTTATAATTTATTTCTTCATTTTAAACAATAATAATAACAACAACAACAACAACAACAATAATAATAACAATGAATGTTAATCTTTAATAATATTTTAATATAAATATTTTAATTTAAATTTAAATTGCAGTAGGCATTAAGAAATGATATTTAAGGAAAAAATTTAGTTTATAATGGTCATTTTTGGAAAATTTATAAATCTTGATAAGTTAATAAAAAATGATATTTTGTACTTTTTTATTTCCTAAAAAAGCTTATATGCTTTAATTTAAATTTATTCTTACATGTTAATGATTTCTTATGACAAAAACTTCACAATATGTTTTTCGCAGTCTAGGCTAAAATTTTGATAAAATTATATATTTATATAATGATTTATGTCGAAAATTATCACAAACAATTAACAATCCTATCTGATGGCAAATGGCATGTTCGACCGGCGATCATTTTCAGCTGTTCATTTTTGTTTTCTTTGTCTGTTAGTGATTTGGGGTAGTTGGCATGGGCAATCTTTACGCCTCTTCGTCATTTAATTACCAAAACTATTGATTAACAAAACTTGTTATTTTATATCTGGATTACCTCATTTATATATATTTCATATTGTTTGAGAGAGTCATCTTTTATTTCTGGAAATATTTAATGAGAACTCCATAACAGCATGATTTTGAACAAATTTTTTCTTAAAGAAATAAAAAATAATCATTTTTTCATCTCTAATTTATCAATCATCATATGATTGCATAGTAATTTTTTTAATATTCCATAGGCCCAATCATCAATCATCATTTTAGATATCTTTGTCTATTATTCAAGAGTAATGGTGAATTAGATGAGAATATTATTAGTAGAATTCAAGTTACATATTTGAAGTGAAAGAATGCATCGAGCTTACTGTGTGATAGAAAGTCTTCAAACTTAAGAAAAAATTCTATAAGATGTTAGTGAATCATACAATGCTTAATAGCGCAGAATGTTGGTCATTAAAAGAGAAGCTTTGTATTAAATTAAGTGTTGTTGAGATGACGATGCTCAAGTAGATGAATTATTTTACTCTTAGAGACGTAATACAAAACGAGCATATACGTGAAATAATTTGAGTAGCTCCAGTGGAAGATAAGATTAGAGAGTGTCGATGATTTTAAGGCTAGCGAATACCATTCCATTCTTTCATGAATTAGGCTTCGGAGGCTAGCAAGAGCTAACCTAATTCGATTCAATTACCTTACTAGAGAAGCGGAACAGAAACAAGACCAAAAGGATTCTCAAGGTGAACGGGTCGCATTAGAAGGTTCGGTCAAATAAAACAGTGGCCTTCCAATGACTTAGTTCGGTGTGTAGATTTATTTTATTTATTAATGTTATGAACGGTAGATGTACACATTTATTTATTGGATTTAATAGAAAGTTAGACTCTTAACAGGATACAAAGGAGAAAAAGTATTCATGTAGCCGACCTCACATAGTAAGATTAAGGCTTGAAGTTATTATTGTTGTGTAGGCCCATGAGTTTTTTTCTTAAATAATTCCTTCATTTTAACTCTAATGTCCAAATGTTAGTCGACAAATTAAATCATTATTATATAATGGAAATAAAAATATTACGTAATACACTGTGATTTGCATAAAACTTGTCTCAATCGCAATATAATTTAAAATTTCTTAAAGATAAATATTGATTTTGTCGTTTACAATCGAGGCTATGATATAATTGGATGAAATTTGCGATATAACTAGAGATGAGATTTTAGATTTTGTCATTTTTACACCCACCCACACACACATATATATATATATATATATATATATATATATATATATATATATATATATATATATATTCTTATCAAATTACCACTTGCCCCGAGAGAAATAAGGTTAGTTATGCCCCTTAATTTACTTATTCATCTTCTAATCCCTATTTGGTTCGGGAAAAACATAGGTTTCATTTGGGATAGTTTTTTTTATTGTTTTGTAAAGCATTTTTTTAGTTCAAAAATTAAAATCTTTTTACTAAAAAAACTACTTTAAGAAGTAATAAACTCTCTCAAATAAAGCCTTAATTAGATTATATTGTCAGTGGCCCATACGACTGGGCAATTGAAGTCCTCAATAATGAGGGGCGGAACCGGCTTCAATTTTGAGGGGGGGCAAATTATACAACACAAAAATAATTAAATATTTAAAAATATTATATATCTATATATTACAAAAAGTTTATTAAAAAAATTAAGCAAGAAAAATAAAGAAAAAAGTGTAATTAAACTGTAATGAAAAACATGAAAGAGAATATTATAACTAAATGTGAAGAAATATATAAATATTTTAGGATAAGTTAGGACAAAAGAGTTTTTTAGGGGGCAAAAAAAATTTTAGGAGGGGCAAAAAATTTTTTTTACTCTTATATAAATATATATATTTTTTTTTTACTCTTATAAAAAAAAAAATATTTTTTTTTTGAGGGGGGGCAATTGCCCCCCCTAAACATTACATGGTTCCGCCCATGTCCTCATGCCCCTTAAATTAATATAAACCCACTCAGCATGAGGTCATAAATGATCTTCCAGAGAATTCATCAAAATATTTCTTTTATGATGCCGTCCTCCACAAATAAGTTAGCAACGATTATATAAGTACTCGGTCAATTTTCAAAATGATGAACCTAATCATTTAAAAAGCAAAAAAATGTTAACTATATCTTTTAATTTTATTTATATTTGCCAAATGTGCCATTCTTGTAGCATTGAATCCTCAATTGAGATTTCAAATAAAGGTTAAAATATAAGTTTGATATTCTAATAAATTATTATTGACTTGGGACAAATTACTTTGTATTTACTAGCAGATATATATAGAAATCTTTAGAGCTTCCTCTGTAATTTAATTTTTTTCTCTAATTTGGATCATTTAAGGTTTAGCATGGATAAAATGCCTATGATAAAGAGCCATGGTATATAGCATTCTTACCAAAGGGAGATTATTTTTATTTTATTTATTGGTTAAAAGTCTCGGAGGAGCCTACGCGTTAATTAAAGTAAAAATTACAAAGTCTTTGCGGAACCTTCAGCTCAATACTTCTCAAAAAAACTACAAAACAAATTAAAAGAACCTATGAGCTTGAAGTCCTTCCTCTCTAAGTAAAATTATAAAATTACCTAGTAACAATCTAGGTAGGTCAAGAGCTAACACCGAAAAAATAAAACGATCCAGTATACTTCATTCAACAATATGATTTCATTTCTAATTGCGAATAGACGTTAGTTATAGCTTTGCATAGCAAGAATGATCCAAAAAATATTAATGCAATTTTTTAAATCTACTCATGTTGCGTTCTGTAGTATTCGCGGCGATAGAGAAATATAATGTTTAATGTCTTAGCGTTGTACGAAGATCCATCACACATAGAGATAAATAGAGAGGGCACTTCATTCACTAGAGACACCAAGATTTTTACGTGAAAAATCCCAAAAAAGGGGGAAAAGCTACGGAGCATAGCCCAATTTAATGAATCCACTAGTATTGCAGTTGATTACAAATGAGGCCCTTCCTTGGGGGAAGGCCTTAGCTTGATGTGTTCATTTGGCCAGAAGGACCGTAGTTAATGGGAGACATAAGTCTGAAGAACTGTAGTCGGTGGGCGACGTAAGTTAGAAGGACCGTAGTCGGCGGGCGTCGAAGGTCGAAAGGACAGTAGTCGGTGGGCGACGTAAGTCAGAAGGACCATAATCAGTGAGTGACGTAAGTTAGAAGGACTATAGTTGTCAGACGTCAGAGGTCAGAAGGACTGTAGTCAGCGGGAGACGTAAGTCAGAAGGACCGCAGTCGGTGGGTGACAGAGGTTGGAAGGACTGTAGTCGGTGGGCGATGTATGTCTGAAGGATCGTAGTCAACGGGCGACAGAGGTTGGAAGGACTGTAGTCTAACAACGAAGATCAAAAGGATGACGTCAGATAGAAGTCCATCTATAGATAGAAATCCCATATTGGATAGCTATCCAACAAAAGTTTGACAACGGGCAAAAGTTCGATGTCAGGTAGAAATCTAGCGACGAGCAAACGTCCATCGTTAGGTAGAAGAATTAATTCAGTCGGCGACCGCGGAGAACTCTGACGTTGGATGATATTCGGGCAAAACTCTAGAGTTACTTAGAGATTGGGTAGTGTTCTAGCGTCATTAGAAAGTCGGGCGGAATTCCGGCATCCCTTTGAAATCGGGCAGAGTTTTGGTGTCACATGGAAGTCAGGTGGAGTTCCGGTGTCACTAGGAAGTCAGATAAAGTTCTGGCATCACTTGGAAGTCAGGTGGAATTCCACCGTCACCTGGAGGTTGGGCAGAATTCCGACGTCATTTGGAAAGTCAGCCCGAATTCTAACATCATTTGGGCAGAATTCCATCATCTCATGGAATTCAGGCAGAATTCCGGCATCACTTGAGCAGAATTCTGGTGGTGGTGGTCGAGGAGGTGTTTCTTCCCACATATCCTCCTTTTCTTCTCTTCTCCTTCTTCTCTTCTTCTTCTTCTTGGGTCCCCTCTCAAGAGAAATGAGGGGTATATTTATAGTTTTTTCAGGATGGTATGACCTATAAATAGGACGATCAAGGGAAAATATGGACTGGTTTGCATGGCGGTCGATATTAAATCCCTTGATCGTGGACTGTTTGTTAGACATTTGAATGTCTTAGTGGTGTCAAAATTCGGCAATCTTGGGCTCGTTGGATTTGTCTCAACGAGTCGCTCGATTCAATTATAAACACGTAATGTTTGAAAGCCGTTTGGTCATCCTAATTCTGGATTAAACCTTCCAACAATGCTTCGTGTCTTCAATTCAGACCCATTTGGGCTTTGATTGAGTTGAATTTGGTGTCATTGGGTTCGTATTTTCGAGACAATTAGTTCGAACATAAGTTTGCTGAATCGGAGTTTAGATGATCCCTTATTTAATTTTTGAAGTTTCTAACTTGATTTTTGCCTCAAGATTTGTCTCCCGTTAGATAACTTTTTATGACATATCAGTTGCCCCCTATTTTTGGACGTCGAAATTCCAGAAGTCCAAAAAATACTTATTCCAACATTTCAAATTAATCGAATCGTAAAACATTGCATTCCAACAATAAAAAAACTTGCTCAAAATTGATCATAGAGGTATCGTTGAGCTTCAAAAGTGTCAAAATTGAGTCCAGAACATCAAAAAATGTGTCTGGGGACCAAAAAACATTCAATTTTGATCGTTCGGGCAAAAAATAGCCCAAATAAGCATAGGCGGCCAAACTGGCCGGTCGGCTGGATGGATGCTATCTGATGCCTATAATGGCGTGTGTTGCGCACGCGAACTAGCGCGCTATCACGACCCAACCTGATCGAAATGAATCCTAACACGTTGAGTCGCTATCGATAACCCCAGGATCTAGCTTTGGAATTTGTTTTCAGAGTTTTCTTCCAATACACAGACATACTGAAAATACAGAGCTACTATAAAGATCCAAATATATAGAAAAGCTCATCCTTAATTTTTTTTTCTCATTCTTCAAATTAATCTATACATTACAGTACATGGCTTCAGACCAAAGATACATAATAGAAAGTAAATTAAACATGACTCTACAAAAAATCAAAAGTACAAAAATATTTATACTTCAGATCAGATCCTGAATGACTAATCCAAAACTTCCTTCCCTTTCCCAGAACCTAAAAATCTTGAAGATAACCATAGTGAGCTAATAGCTCAGTAAGACTACACTAACCGATCTAAATTCCTAGATATTCTCAAAATATATAACAAAAGCTTTAAAAAAAGTTTATTCAAATAGACGTATAGAAGTCAGATACTCATACAAAAATTAGAATATTTGACAGAGTACAAATATTCATACAGAACAGAAATAAAATAGAATACAAATATTCGTACAGAACAGATAAGATAATATAAATAAAAGAGCTAAATCAAATTCATGTGACAGAATTATGAAAATCAGAATTCAAATCAAAGTTTAGAATAGATTTCAGAAAACATTCAAATCACATTCAAATAGATTTTCCTGACCCAGATAGAATCTCAAAGGATTCTGACCCATTATGTCTCCCTTCCCTGGACATAGACAGAATCTCAAAGGATTCTTGCCTCTTAAGCCTCCCTTTGTGCTTACAGCATCAAAACATATCAAATATATAGAATTATCAGATCAGAATTCATTTTCATATTCCTGGACACAGATAGAATCTCAAAGGATTTTGGCCCATTATGCCTCCCTTCCCTGACACATACAGAATCTTAAAGGATTCTGGCCCCTTATAACTCCTTTCTGACATCATTCAATCATATAAAAAAAATCAAATCATCATATCATAACAAATACACAGTAATTGAGCACATATCAAAATTTCACCTTTTTGGTAAAGCGGCAGACAACATAAGCTAATGAATAAAAAATGTATGATTTTAAAAAATTACAAAATTACTAGAGATCATATAAAATAACATTTGAAAGCTTTAATTGTACTGAAGCAACATTTTTCAACATCCCGATAATTTAATATTTGATAAAATCTCCACAGAATTCAAAATACCTGGTGCAAAATTTCCAGAAATTCTCAAAACGTGCAAAATCATAATCTCTTCGACATACCAAAAGTTACACGGTAAAGTTTTACTGGTGCAAAGATATACCATTTTTGCTAATAGAAACAAAATTTTAATCAAAAAATCCGTCAAAATTCACATTTCTGAAAATTAAGAAAGGTATAATGTGCCTTGCAACGAGTCGATCAATTTTCCCAACTACGACTAAGGACAAAAATGGACAGAAGATGCCTAAAACACGAAATTGTTCCTCTTTTCTTCATTTTCTCTCTCCTCTTTGTCTCTCTCTCTAAATGAATCAAACATTTCTTATAAATATATTTACATTCGTCCAGACGATGCTTCTCATTCATCCCGGGACGATCTCCTCTGTATACTAATTGTATGGACGATAATTGATTTTCATCCTTGGACGATGTTCTCGGGAAAAAAAGTTTTGTTCAATTCGTCCCGATGAACTTACGGTTCATACTGACGAACCTGCACTTTACTCATTTCATAGATATAGTTCATACGTAGTAACCATACATATTTTCAAAAGTTTCTTCAGTTCATATAGGCGGTTCGTACGTATTAACTGCACAAATTTTTTTTTTTCAAAATAACTTGAAAGTTTAAGGGTCTCACAATCTACCCACCTTAAGTAAAATGCCATCCTTAACATTTCCAAAGTACAACTAAGTCAGAACAGACTTGGATACAACTATCTCATGTAAGATTCTTTCTCCCAGGTAGCCTCTCTGGCTGTTCTTAACTTCTATTGAACCTTAACCATAGGAATCTGTTTACTTCGCAGCTTTCTTACATCAAATGCCAAATCCTTTCAGGTTCTTATTTGTACTGAAGATTTGCCTGAACCTCCACATCATCAACAAAAAGTTTATTTCAAGAATCAGATATCCATTTTCTTAAAGAGGATATGTGAAACACGTTGTGTATATCAGACATCTGATCAGGCAATAATAATCTGTAAGCAGAATTACCAACCCTTTCAATGATCTAAAAAGGTCCGACATACCTTAGACTGAGTTTTTTTACTCTTCCAAATATGTTAACACCATTCATCGGACTTATTTTGACATATACAAAGTCACTAATGTTAAATTCAACCAATCTGTACTTCTGATTATAATACTTCTGTTGTCTTTTTGTGTAGATTTTAACCTTTCTTTAATAAGATTAATCTTCATCACAGTATCATCCAGAAAAGCTTAACCCATCACTTATCTATCTCCCACTTTTATCAAAGTTAAAGGAGTTCTACACTTTCTTTCATATAAAGCTTTATAAGGTATCATAACAACGCTTGACTGATAACTGTTATTATAAGCAAACTCTATCAAAGGGATATGATCTTTCCAATAGCCTCCAAAATTCAAAACACATAATCTCAGAAGATTTTCCAGTACCTGAATAGTTCTCTCAGACTGTCCATCAGTATGCGGATGAAAAATCATACTGAAATGAAATTTTATGCCCAATCCTTGCTGAATACCTCTCCATAATCTAGAGGTAAACCTGTCATCCCGATATGATACAATCACTTTCGATACACCATATAATCTGATAATATCTTTAACATAGATCTGAGCTAACTTGTCCACCAGATCTGTCTGTTTAATTAGAAGAAAATGTGCGGACTTTGCTAGTCAATCAACAATCATCCAAATAGCATCATGTCCTTGCCTCGATCTTGGAAAACCCATAACAAAATCCATTATTACTTCTTCCCATTTCCACTCAATGACTACTAAAGACCTCCTGGTCGATGATGTTCTACCTTCACTAACTGATAGGCTTCGTATTTTGAAACAAACTCCATTATGTCCTTTTTCATTCCAGGCCACCAAAATAAGCTTTTTATATCTCCGTATATCTTACCACTTTCTGGATGAATAATATAGCCTGAATAATGAGCTTCGTGCAGAATCTCTTTTCTAAGATCTCTAGATATAGGAACCCAAAGCTTATTCTTACAGAAAATAATACCAGAATTAGAAATTCATAGTTCAGATTTCTTACCATACTTGATCTGATCAATCAACTTCAAATATTCTCCATCTGGATTGTGAGCCTCATGAATCTTTTCCTCTAAAGAGGGCTAAATATTCATTTAATTCACTATACCATAATCAGTAGGATATATTACCTCCAACTATAATCTTTTTATATATCGTACAGATATTCATCAGAACTGAGTTGTACACATGACAATCTAGAAGACTTCCTACTCAAAGCATCTGCTACCACATTAGCCTTACCAGGCTAATACTGAATATTCAAATCACAGTCCTTGATCAACTCAAGCCATATTCTTTGTCTCAAATTCAGATCCTTCTGAGTAAATATGTATTTCAAACTCTTTTGATCCATAAAAAGCTCACACCTGACACCATACAAAAAATGATGCCAAATCTTTAAAGCAAATACAACAACAGCCAATTCCAAATCATGCATCGGGTAATTCTTTTCATGTGGTATCAACTGTCTAGAAGCATAGGCTATTACCCGACCATACTGCATAAGAACACATCCTAAACCTTTCAGTGAAGCATCACTGAATACTTGAAATTCTTCCATACAAGATGGAAGTGCTAAAACTGGAGGAAAAGTCAAATAATCTTTCAATCTCTGAAAACTAACTTCACACTCTGGTGTCCAAGTAAAGTCTACTGACTTCTGAGTCAGTCTAGTCAGACGTGCTGAAATCTGAGAAAATCCCTTTACAAACTTTCTATAATATCTGGCCATGCCCAAAAAATTATGTATCACAAACACCATAGTAGGCTCTGGCCAATTAGCAACAGCTTGAATTTCTGGGGATCAATAGAAATAGTTTCACTGCTCACTATGTGTCCCAGAAAAGAATGCTCTTCAGCCAGAATTTACACTTGGAGAATTTTGCATACCACTGATATTGCGTCAGAGTCTCCAACACTCTTCTCAAATGTCTAACATGTTCTTCCTTAAAAGTAGAATATATCAAAATATCATCTATGAATATGATCATAAACTAATCCAGGTAATATTTCAATACTCTATTCATCAGATCCATAAAAATAGTTGGTGTATTAGTCACCCCAAAAGCATGACCAAAAGCTGTAGTGTCCGTACCGAATACTAAAAGCAGTTTTCATCAAATCAGCTTCTCTTACCTTCACTTGATAGTAACCAGATCTCAAATCAATCTTTGAGAATATAGAAGATCCAATAAGTTGATCAAACAAATTTTCAATCCGTGGCAATGGATACTTATTCTTGATTGTGACTTTATTCAAATCTCTATAGTCAACACACATACGCATTGTATTGTCCTTTTTCTTCATAAACAGAATAGGTGATTCTAAGGAGAGACACTCAGATGAACAAATCCTCTATAAACTAACTCTTGGAGTTGAAATTTTAACTCCATAAGCTCCTTGGGTGTCATTATATATGGAGCCTTAGATATCTAGGCCATACCCAGAATTACATCAATACAAAACTCAAAATCTCTATCTGAAGGTAACCCAACCAACTCCTCCGGAAACACATATGAAAATTCTCGTACTACTGGGATATCAGAAATAAAACCTGCATCTATATTCATATCCTACACTGATTCAGGAATACCATAAAGCTTTTCTTCCATAATTAATTTTCTTCCATCATAGTGATTAAGCAGGATAAAATACCTCTTAATCCTTGAAATACACAACTTTCAGTATCCATAAATAAAGTAACTTGCTTTTTTAAGCAATCAATTTGAGCCACACATAAACTCAGCCAATTCATACCCAAAATAACATCATACGAAGAAATTGGCAGTAAAATTAAATAAGACTTCCACTTCTTTCTAGAAATTTCAATCTCACATAAATAAAGCTTCATGCCTATCAAATTATTTCCCGCCAGCAAAATAACAGAAAATAAAATAGGTAATGTAACTGAAGCTAGTTGCAAAGCATCAAAATAGTGCTCGGAAATAAATGAATAACTAGCTCTAGAATCAAATAAAACACGATAGGGATGTTCAAAAATATAAATCATACCTGTCACCACATCTGGAGCATCTCGAGCTTCTTGCTGATTCAAACTGTACACAAGTAGCTAAATTGGAGCTAGAGCTACAGAACTACTAGGCTCCCTCTGATCACCACTGGGTGGTCTCCTTGCCACAAAACCTAAACCACCAGCTCTACCAGAGGATCCTTTAGAAATAGTACAGGGAGGAACTATCCTCAGCCTTCATGTCGGTCTAATAAAGCTCTCTAATTTGGACTCAAATCATCAGTCAAATCCGGCTTGCGTATATTCTGCTATCTGATGTTGAAACATTGTTAAGTATGAACTAGACTGTTAGACCTAAGCTTATATCCCAGTGGCTAACCAAGAGTGGGGGTGAATTGGTAATTAAAAAAATATGCCTCTTTTTGAATCGATAAAAAGTTTAGTGAATTTTTTTTTTTATAAAAACAATTTTTCAACCACACTTTCAAATAGAAAAAGTAAAGTAAAAAAGCAGCGGAAAATAAAAGAGACAAGATTTATAGTGGTTCAGTCAAACACGACCTATATCTACTTTCTGAAGTTTCCCACTTCAGGTTTTAAACAATTACCACTTAGTGTCTCACCTTTTGCTCCCACAGCAAGGCGGATAAGCCTTTACAAAAACTCTCTTCCACCACTACTCGGTGCGACAGAGAACCGTCATCCTTTTATACCCTCCAAGTGTAGGCAGAGTACCTCCCACTGTTCACACTTTCTAAGTATATGCAGAGAACCTATTGTCTTTTTACACTTCTCCAAGTGTAGGTAGAGTACCCTTCACTGTTCACACTCTCTAAGTGTAGGTAGAGAAACTTTCGTCCTTTCACACTTCTCTAAGTGTAGGCAGAGTACCCTTCATTTTTCACATTGCTTGAGTGTTAGCAAAGAATCGAATCTTCTTGACAATATCTTCTTATGAGAAATCTAGAAGGACAAGAGAGAAGAGTGAAGTAATCACAATTCAAAAATAAAGATCCTTACCTTTGAGTACCAAGTGAATCCTTCACGCTCCAGTGGTAAGAAATCTCTTTCTAACACTCTCTCACACTCTCTCCTTCAATCTCTCTTCAGGTTGCATGAAGACCAGTGGACAAAAAGATTAAGAAATAATTTTAAATGGACCTTTTATATGAAAAATATGAAAAATCATCCAAAAACTGCTAAATTACAAATCTCTACGTACTTGATCATCCTGTATAATCGTGATTTTGTCAATTCGAATAGTGCAAAAACTATTGCATACGAGCCCAAGGTGCATTGGTACGAAATAACTTCATACCCAATAATCGTCCCGTATGAACTAAGTTCGTCTGGTACGAATAGTTATTTCAAGGGTTCGTTGGGACTAAACTGCAGGACGGTCCATATATTTAAGCAAAAAAGGACATCATCTTGGGACGAATGTACAAGTTCGTCTGGACCAACTGAATAAGGCATGAGTCCAGAGAACATTGTCCTGGGACGAACTAGGTAAATCGTTTGGATGAATAGTTCAAGCCATGGGTCCAGAGAACATCATCTTGGGACAAACTGGGTAAATTGTCTAGGCAAATAGTTCAAGTCATGGGTCCAGAGAACATCGCTCTAGGAAGAACTGGGTAAATTTGCTGGACGAATAGTTCAAGTCATGGGTCTAGAGAACATCATTCTGGGATGAACTAGGTAAATCATATGGATAAATAGTTCAAAGTGATAAAATAGAGAGTATCATCCAGGGACGAATGGGATATTTCATCTGGATGATAAGGACTTAGAAAAAAAAATTTACAAAATAAAACATGCAAAAGATGAAAATTTAGTGTCTGGGATATTTCTATTCGTTCCATTTCTCTAAGGGGTATAACTGACCTGATCATCCCGTACAAACTTGGCTCGTCCTGTACGATTAGTATAAGAAAATTTAGATTTTTAAAGATCTCCCCCAGTGTGTGTATGCTAAATTACTCAATTACAATCACACTCTCTCAGATTCAATAAAGATGAAAAACACATACTTTAATTTACAAAATATCTTATGCTGAAATTTTATTTGAAGTCTTCAATAGTCTGGAGTACGATTGTCCTGAAATATTAGTCCACACAAGAGCAAAAATAATTCTTCCAAAAAGTGTTAGGAGAAAATAATAATTAAAACAGTAATATTTGGAATCATCAAAACTATACAAGTTGCAAGAATATAAAACATGCAAAAGCTAAGTAGTAACTCTCTTAATATCTGATGTCCTAGATGACCACATCTGAAACACCGACCAGTCATCCTGAAACACTAGCCAAAATATCTTCATCCACAATTCTGGCACATAGGTGCCCCACTAACTGAACCTAAACTGGCTACACTGCCACTACCAGAGACTGTAGCATATATTGAATGTCCACTTCTCTTGGAATCTCCACATAAAATCTATTTTTTTTTCCAGAAAAACCACTACTAGAAGTATCACCACAGAACCTCTTTATACTAGCACTCCACCACTGCTGAGTAGCTATCAGATCATTCTCTATCAATCGAGCTCTTTCTACAAGCTCAAAGAAATCATAAATATAAAATGGTACCAATGGTTGCCTCAAACTATATCGAAGTCCCCTCAGAAATTCATAACACTTCTCAACATAAGTACTCACCAACTGTGGAGCATATCTTGCCAAAGTAGTAAACTCTGTATTGTACTACATAACTGTCTTGCTCCCCTGAACCAATCTAAGAAAACTTTCCTGCATTTCTTGTCTTATAGAAGAGTTACAAACCAATATCTAAATACTTCAGAAAACTCTTCCCAAGAAATCAAAGAGTTTAACTTACCCTAAAATTTCTCCTCCTGTTGGGCCATCCACCAATGCTATGTTTCACCATCCAATAGAAAGACTGCTAATGGTACCTTTCTATCAGAGACATTACATACCATCAAAAGCCTTTTCCAATCCTCTCAACCAATCCTCAGCTGCTCTGAGCTCAACAGTGCCCTCGAATCTCAGAGGCTTCAATCTCAAAAATATTTGTAGATGTGTATCTACCCCTTAAATCTCACAGTAGAAACTCTTTTCTGCGTCTCGCTCATTATTTAAGCGATCAATGTGGAAAATTGAGAAACTATATATGAACCAACTACGGGAGCAAAAATATTCATAGGAGCTGCCTGACTAGCACTATGCCCATCAGTCATTTTTGGGTCTGGAGGATCTATAATCACACAGAATGTAATTATGCACATAAAACAAAAATAATAAAACTCAGATAGATTGTAACTATCCCACTAGACTTACAGATCAATTCCTATAGCTCTGTCTTACGATCCAAATTCCAAAACTATTGCTTTGATACCATTGTAATTGTCATGACCCAACTCGATCGGAATGAATCCCATCACGTTGAGTTGCGACGAATAACCCTAGGATCTAACCTTGGAATTTATTTTCAGAGTTATCTTCCAATACACAGACATACTAAAAATATAGAGCTATTATAAACATTTAAATATACAGAAAAGCTCATCCTTGATTTTCTTTCTTCTCATTCTTCAAATTAATCATCTGCATTATAGTACATGGCTTCTCACAAAAGATACAAAATAGAAAGTAAACTAGTCATGACTGTACAAAAATCAAAAGTACAAAAATACCTATACTTCAAATCAGATCCTAAACGATTAATTCAAAACTTCCTTCCCTTTCCCAAAACCTGAAAACCATGAATATAACCACAGTGAGCTAACAGCTCAGCAAGACTACACTAGCATATCTAAATTCTCATATATTCTCAAAATACATAACAAAAGCTTTAAAAAAAGTTTATTCAAATAGCCGTACAGAAGTCAGATACTCATACAGGAATTAAATTATTAGACATAGTTTAGAGATCCATAGAGAAAAGAAATCAAACATAATATAATTATTCGTACATAACAGATAAGATGACTGAGACAGAAGAGTTGAATCAAATTCATGTGACAGAATTATGCAAATTAGAATTCAAATCAAAGTTTAGAACAAATTTCAAAAAGATTTAAATCACATTTTGAAATAGATTTCCCTGACCCAGATAAAATCTCAAACCATTCTGGCCCCTTATGCCTCTATTCCCTAACACAGACTGAATCTCAAAGGATTCTAGCCCCTTATGCCTCCCTTTGTGCTTACAACACCAGAACATATCAGATATACTAACTTATCAGATCAAAATTTATTTTCATATTTCTGGACACATACAAAATCTTAAAAGATTCTGGCCCCTTATGTATCCCTTCCCTGACACAAACAGAATCTCAAAGGATTTCGACCCCTTATAACTCCCTTCTGACATCATTCCATCATATAAAATATCAAATCATCTCAAATTTTGAATTAGCATATGTCTAGGTTTAAATAATACTTGTTCAAAGTTCCTTTACTATTTCCACTATGCCTCCATCAAGGTTGTATGTTACTTTATTTTAAAAGTGGGTGGCCAAGGGCATAAAACTAAGCACTAGGAAATATGAAACACAATAAATCTATTCCGCACTGGTAACATATTTTTGAACGTTAACAAAAATCAGTGCATTATTAATTTAGAAAATGCAACATTCCACTATTAAACATGCTAAAAATGTAAAACTATTTTTTATACAAAAAAATAAAGAAATTAGCCTAAAATTTAGAGGGATACATTAAGTATCATCCAAGTGAGGCTACTAGAAATTATACTTGATCATACCTTGTCCCTCAATCTACAGACTCAGTATTACCCTTCTCTCTCACACACTTATAACACACAAGAAAATAGCAAATAAAATATACTATCACTATCCACACTCTCCCGGTACATTCCCCCTTTACATAACAAATGAGATACCAATTTATAGTTTTAACAAATAACCAAACTAGCACAATGACGTTAACACTGGTGCTGCAACTCAACTGACACATTGGTTCATTAATCATAGTATTAGTTTATAGGTTTGATAATAAATAATTATTATTGACTATAATGTTGTGGTGATTTGGCACTGCATCCACAATTTGGTGCTAAAATGCTCCATCTTTAGTGTTTCGATGCCTTGCTTCCTATTATAGATCTTGCTCTTTAAAATAGTGGTGATGCATATAGTGCTCCAATAATTGGTTTAGCATGAAAAAAATTAATTTGTGGACTCAACGCA
The DNA here is from genome assembly GCA_016618105.1 of Dendrobium huoshanense. NCBI lineage: Eukaryota > Viridiplantae > Streptophyta > Magnoliopsida > Asparagales > Orchidaceae > Dendrobium > Dendrobium huoshanense. The sequence goes on from CM028345.1 coordinate 21,622,081, forward strand.
CTTCTTCATTTATAACATAATTTACTTCTTTCATGCATAAAAAATATTTTTTAGATAACAATTTTATAAAATTAGGTGTAGTTTTGATTAAACATCTTTATCAAATTCCCCAAAAATTTATAACTTTACTTGTCATGAAGTAATTCATTTTGCACTTCAAATTAAAACTACTTTTCCTTTACTCTAATATGATCTTCTGAAATTATAAAAAAAATATCGATCTAAGTATTTTTACAATATTCCTTCTAAATAAAACATAAAAGATTATATGTGATAACTTTGACTAACTTACTTAGGGTTAATGATTTTTGGGAATTAATAGAATTTACACATTTATAACAATAATTATACTACAAATATTGTTTAAAAATATTATGATTCCAACAATTCCTCTGAGAAGTTTATAAGTTGGGCTGGAAATTGCAAGTACAAATTTTTAATTGCCCACTCTAGCTTTTCAGCTTCAATTTTCCTTTTTCTAACTTTCATTTTACCTAAGTAACTTATAATAATTTTGAATACCTTTCTTTTATCTCCACTTCTTTGATTAAGTGAGGCTATATATTATAGGTACTTATTTTTAATAGTCTAGTGCATAGTTTTTGTAATTTTTACTTTAACATTTTAATTTCAATTTTTTGCCTCAACGTTTTGTTTTATCTAAGGTTCATCAAAGGTTTCATAATTCACTAATTACTCACTTAATAGACGACATATAAGTAATCTGAAAAGTTTATTCACATTAATCCTTTAATCAATTAATCCAATATAAGTAGTCAAGTTCTCAAGTGATTTTACTTATTTTATTTATTAGAAATTAACTCAAATGAAATATTTAGTTATTTCTTAAATTGCATTATTTGAAATGTTTTTAAAATTATATGATGCTAATTACTTAATTATGTTTTTTTCCAAGTAAGAATAATATGTAAATACAATAAAGTGCAATAAGAAAATTAAAGACAAATAATAAAATTAACAAAGCATGGAAATTGAGAGTTTTATATTTTTATTTTTATTAATTTCACCCAAACTATATTAATATAAATTAGTTTAAACTAGGAGAAAAATAAGGTACAAATAAATAAAAATATAATGTACTCGATATTCCTTCTTAATCTTATCCTCATATCCTCTTCCTATTCCACTTTGGCCTCTACTGCTGCTATTAACAATGCTCCTAAAAATGCCAACCATTATTGTATTATAATCAACAAATTACTAATACTGTCTCTTCCATTAGAGCATCATACGGTTAGATCACTAGTATATCACATATTCCAAACTCTAAATTTACTATCTGAAACCATCCATATACACTTGGATTATATCAAATTTATCCCTAAGATACACAACTTATTCAACTAGACTTATAGGATCTCTAACCTAGGGTTGGCTTGGTTTGGTAAGTTAATTGGATCCAATTACCTACTCTAAGAAGGAGAATTTAAAAGACTGGATTTTAGACCTAATAAGGGCTAAAAAAAAGGAAAATTTTCTCCTCCCATTGGTTTCTTTTGGTTTTGATAGCTACATACAAATTATAAATTAAGTGAGGATGACATAACCCTAAAGTTTTAGACACTCTAAGCATATACTGAAGAGATTGAAAGACAACCTTCAGAAAGTTGATATTAAACTCCTTTAAATGCAGTAATTCAAAATAGTCATATTCAATAATATTTTTTTAGGATTGAGCTTAACAGAAATAAAATATTTTGAGGCAATAAATGTTTAGTTTAGAACTGAAACAAAGAAGTTTATTATCATATACCCCTTTTTCTTCCACTGAGCATAAGAAATACTATAGATAAAGAACATATGGATTTCTTCAAACTCAATAAGGGATAATATCCATCAAATCATAATTTTGGGAGTGGAAAGCTTGGTTTATTCCTACTAGGTTGAAAGGTACCCACTTCCCTCTAAGAAAATTAGCTTCATGGATGTGTGTTTTGTGGATAATCATGTTGTTGTACCTTTGCTCAGAGACGACACTAATGAACTACTAGCATCATGGAAGCCTAATCCTTTTCTTCCTTTCTATAATGAGTTTAAGTGAAATTTATGTAGATTTGATGAGTGCTCACACACTAGAGATTATTTTGAAAAAGAAAAGCTTTACTTTTGAAAGAAGTCAAAGCAATGCTAATTTTAATTTCTAAGGAGAATTTGTGACAATCACACACTACATTATATTCTCTCGTCTTATATTGCCTCGATTCCCTATTTTCCCCCCATAATAAAAGCTATAAGTCTTCTTCAAGATTTATTTAGTCAATTTCAGAAAGAACTATAAATTCCCGGTCAAAATAATATATGATCGAATCTTGACTTCTCATTTATC
>CM028345.1:21624927-21671927 GCA_016618105.1 Dendrobium huoshanense
GAGTTAATCCTTTGCAATATCTTATGACCCGACCTACGTTGTCAGGTCGTTTAGCTCGCTGGTCTATGATATTGTTGCAATTTGAGATTACTTTCACTCCTCTTCGTGCTGTGAAAGGACAGGCTGTTGCCGACTTTCTGGCAGCACACCCGCTGCCAGCAGATTCTCCTCTGAATGATGACTTACCCGACGAACAAATCATGAGTTTGGGGGAATCTAGCGAGGCCATCTGGGAATTATATTTTGATGGGGCAGCATCCTCTCGTAGGATTGCGACCCAACAATCTGTAATTCCTGGAAAGGCTGGAGTCGGTCTAATTTTTATTACACCAGAAAAAGGAATGATGCATTTTTCCTACCACTTATCGGAGCCTTGCACAAACAACGAAGCTGAATACGAAGCTCTGATAACTGGTTTGGAACTTGCAATTCTAATGGAGATTAAAGAGATTAAGATCTTTGGAGATTCCCAACTAGTTATTAACCAAGTCGCCGGAACTTATAAAGTCTTGAATCCGAATCTCCTAAAATATCACCAGTACACGCTTCACTTGTTGGAACAAATTCCCATTGCTACTTTGTATAGGGTTCCCCGTGGAAGCAATTCTGCGGCGGATGCCTTAGCAAAACTTGCAAAGGAATTTGCATGTCCTGAGGAGGATTCCATCCCTATAGAGATACAGGGTCGTAAGACTCTCTCCCTTATAGACTTGGAACATATTAGTAAGACTCCCCTTCAGATCCTTTCTGCCTCTTCGACGACTGACGAAGAAGGCGATTGGAGACGACCCTTAGTCGATTACCTTAAAGAAGGGAAGCTTCCCCAGGATAAATCACTCTCCAACCAGATTAAGAAACGTGCCCTATCATATGCACTAGTTAACGATCTGTTGTACCGTCGGTCTTTCGATCACATGTGGCTGCGCTGCTTGAACAAGCGAGAAGCCCAGAAGATTGTTAATGAAGTTCATTCAGGACTGTGCGGTGCTCATCAATCGGGTCCAAAAATGAAATTAAAGATTAAAAGACTTGGATACTACTGGCCTACAATGATTGACGATTGCATGAATACTGCAAAACACTGTCATCAATGTCAGGTCCATGGTGTAGTTTTACATCAGCCGCCTAATGTGTTACACCCTACGATAGCCTCGTGGCCCTTTGAAAGTTGGGGCACGGATATCATTGGGCCGATTGACCCTCCCTCCGCGAGAGGTCATCGTTTCATATTAGCAGCGACTGATTACTTTTCAAAGTGGGCGGAAGCAATTCCCCTGCGAAACGTAACATCACACCATGTCTTAAAATTCTTTCGTGACCATATTGTATATCGATTCGGCGTACCCCGCAGAATCATATCCGATAATGGGTCCGCATTCAAGTCTACAAAAATCAATAGTTTTGTAAGGCGCCATAATATTGATTGGAGATATTCGACGATCTATTACCCTCGGGCGAATGGATTGGCCGAGGCCTTCAACAAAACCTTGGTGCAAATTGTCAAAAAGACCCTTGATGATAACAAACGGCAGTGGGATGAGCGGTTGGTGGAAGCTCTGTGGGCTTATCGTACCACTTATAGAACCCCGACCCAATCCACCCCGTTTGCACTAGTGTATGGATCTGAGGCTGTTCTACCCTTGGAAATACAAATCCCTTCGCTTAGAATTGCAGTTCAGAATCAAATTACCAATGAACAAAATGCAAAACTACGATTGGAAGAACTCGAAGGCCTTGAAGAGCGACGTCTCCAAGCTCAACAAAGTTTAGAGTTGTATAAATCCCGTATGGTTCAAGCCCATGATAAGTTAGTGCGACCTAGGACCTTCCAAGCGGGAGACTTGGTTTTGGTCCTTCGGAGGCCTATCTTGGCCCATCGGAAGTTGGGAGGCAAATTTGAACCTACATGGGAAGGACCCTTCGTTATAGAGACTGTCTACGAAGGAGGCTCGTATCAGTTAGTAGATTGTAAAGGGAACCACCCAATGCTACCTGTTAATGGGCGTTTCCTTAAGAAATACTATGCTTGATGTAGCTCATTTTATCAATCAATAAAACTTCCTTTTCTTGATTTACAGTTTGATTCTACCTTTTTTTAAAAAAGAAAAAAAGTTTTTTTTTAACGCTCTTCGCCTTTTCCTTAAGGTTAGGTCCTTCCTTCCCTTAGGATTAGACCCGCTAGTGGTGGAGTACGCCCTCTGTGGCACCACCCTGGCATTTCACCCGGGGATTAGTGGTGGAGTACGCCCTTCGTGGCACCATCCTGATTCCCATTCGCTAGTGATGGAGTACGCCCTTCGTGGCACCATCCTAGTTTTCCAGTTAATTTGCCTATTTGGAGTAAGTCTTCTATCAGCATCCTATAGGCCTAAGGTTGGGTGATGCCCTTCCTTAGACCCAAGGTTAGGTATTCCCTACCTTGGTTTCCAGTTGATCCGTCTACTAGGAGTAAGTCTTCTATCAGCATCCTGTAGACCTAAGGTTGGGTGATGCCCTTCCTTAGACCCAAAGTTAGGTATTCCCTACTTTGGTTTCCAGTTAATTTGCCTATTTGGAGTAAGTCTTCTATCAGCATCCTATAGGCCTAAGGTTGGGTGATGCCCTTCCTTAGACCCAAGGTTAGGTATTCCCTACCTTGGTTTCCAGTTGATCCGTCTACTAGGAGTAAGTCTTCTATCAGCATCCTGTAGACCTAAGGTTGGGTGATGCCCTTCCTTAGACCCAAAGTTAGGTATTCCCTACTTTGGTTTCCAGTTAATTTGCCTATTTGGAGTAAGTCTTCTATCAGCATCCTATAGGCCTAAGGTTGGGTGATGCCCTTCCTTAGACCCAAGGCTAGGTATTCCCTACCTTGGTTTCTCCAGTTCCCTTGTCTACTAGGAGTAAGTCTTCTATCAGCATCCTGTAGACCTAAGGTTGGGTGATGCCCTTCCTTAGACCCAAGGTTAGGTATTCCCTACCTTGGTTTTACCAGCTTTCTTTATCCAATAGGTGTAAGCCTTCCATTAGCATCCTATAGGCTTGAGGTTGGGAGATGATCTCCCTTTCATTCCCAAAATTCTACTTCCATTCGGTCAACGCCAATGTGTGCAGCAGAAGTTCCTTCTACCACACACATTGGGGGTCCATTTGTTGACCTCATTTTTGTATGAGGTCACTAAGACCCTTCCAGAAGCCAGATTTAATCCTAGACCCTAGGATCCACTCTTGACCTTAGGATCCTTCTAGATCCAAGACCTTAGAGCTTATTCTAGAGCCTAGGATTCCTTTAAATCCTAGATCTTAGAACTCTCCTAGATCTTAGGATCACTCCAACTTCAAATCAAACTCAACCTTTGATCAGTCTCAATTTTAAATCAATTCCTATATTTAATCCACTCCAATTTCAATTTGATTCCTACCTGTGACCAATTTGAATCTCAAACTCCACCCAATTCAAGTCCAAATTAATTCAAACTTCAAATCAAATTCAAACCCAGAGTCTAAACTCAAATTCAAACCTTTAAGGCCCTGTCCTAAACACCCTTTTCAGAGATTTTTCAAACATCTCAAAACCCAGTCAAATGGCCTTTGATTCAGGCTCTATCACTTGCAAAGTGATAAGACATGTCTCTAAAGGCTACCCTCCAATTTTGAGCTCATTCTGAGGTCTCTAACCCCAGAATCTGAATTAAAATTCAAAGGCTGTAAAACCTTCAAATATTTACAGCCTATGCCACTGAGCATAACCCCTTTGAGATCTTGACCTTGGAACCCTTATCCAAGCCTCCAATCACTTCCAGACCTTTGAATTTAACCCATTGAGCAGTAAACTGCATTTTTCAGACCCATTTTTGACCATAGTTGACCAATAGGTCAAAATTGACCAAAACACCCCTATGGGGCTCAAATGGGGATTTCAAACCAAATGAGCTCCAAATAGGATGCAACCACCTTTAACAAATTTCAAATGCCATTTCAAATCTTTTGAACCCATTTCCAACCCTTGAGTCAACCTGGTTGACCAAGTCAACTGGTTTGACCCAAGGGACCCTTTAAGGGTCCAAACATGTGTTTTGACCCAAATGACCTCTTTAGGCCATCCAACCACTTCCATTAACCTTAAAATATCATTTCAAACCTGTTGAGCCCAAACCCAGACCCTGGGTCAACCTGGTTGACCAAGTCAACCTAGGTTGACCAAACAGGCCCTTAAGGGCTCAAATGATGATTTTGACCAAATTGACCTCTCCAAACCCTGGGACCACATCCAATAGACTCAGGACGACATTCTGAATTTGTTGAACCCATTTCTAGCCCTTGAACCCAACTGGTTGACCAAGTCAACCAGTGTTGGCCTAGAAGCCCATTAAAGGCCCATTAAGCCTTTTTAATCTATTTGACAAACATGGCTCTTGGAACCACCCTCCAATCCACCTAATCAACTCATTTGAATTGTCTAATTGAAAATTTCATAATCCTTGATGGAGTTGACTGGTCAACCAGTCAACCCAAGGCTTAAGGGACCATTTGTGTGGTCAAACCCTTTAACCCATTGGACCTAGCTCAAGCCACACCCATCCAGCCACTTGGAGAGACTCCATAACCTGCTTGGATGCCACATCAGCTCCATTGACCAGTTGACTGGTCAATTTGGTCAAACCCAAGCTTAAACCCTTCTAAAAGGTCTTAATCAACCTTTTAGACCTTTTTCCCTGATTTAACTCCCCAAGGCCGACCCCTTAATGTCCTAAAGCTCACTTGGAGCTCTCCTAACCAAGCTCAGGGCCTGGTTTAGCCTAAAATGGCAATGGCCCCCCCACTTGTCCCAAGTCCACCCAATGGAGGCAAGGCTTGGCCAGCCTTTGAGGCAGCCTTCTAGCTGTCCCAGGGACATGTGGCACCATCTAGGGAGCTCCTCCATCAATCCTAGCCATCCAATCTAGCCCAGCTCGTTTGAATAGGGAGAAAGGCAACTTTTGAGCATCATTGATCAAAGCAGCCTCTCTCACTAACCCTAGCCTCCCAGACCGAACTCTCAGTTCGTTTTGAATCTCCAGGGCCTCCTCTACCTTCCCACTACAAAACCCAGGTGGTTGCACGTCACCGGCGGCGAGTTCTCCGGCGAAACCACCACCTAGACCGTCCCAAGCCTATAGCAACCGATCTAGACGCGTTCGAGCTTGGATTTTCGCTGGGAATCTTCACTTGGACAATCTACAAGCTCAACCATCCAGAAATTTCGAAGATCTAACGGTATAACTCCCTAAAACCCTAGATCTAGGTCACATTAGTTAGATCTAAATAGCTTTATGCTTTTAGGGTTTTAGCTAAAGCTAACTATTCCCCACGATTTCTGTTCATGTCCTTAATTTAAGTTTAAAATTTCAAGTGAAATGATCGATCCGATCGAGAGAACGAGGCAAAATACGTTCTCTAGGGCGTCACTCACGGTCTCCGGTGAGTGTACGTTTTTTGGACCGTTGATCGCTCGATCAACGGTCCAGATCAAGCCCTTCCGCGGTCTGATTCGACTGCGCCTTTGATCCGTCGTTCGATCATCCGTCCGGCGAGATCAGGGCCGTCCATCCGGAACAGCGGGATCGAATCTCCGCCGTTTGATCCTCTCCTGGTGAGATCAAACCGCGGGATCTGATCTCAGCCGTTGGATCGAACCCGCGGTTAATCCAACGGCTGTAACGCGCCGCTGACGTGGTTAAGTGAAAACCGCGTGAAGCGGCCAGCGGCCGACGCGTGTCCCCGCCGTCGCGCGGTTTCGATCCCGCCAATCCCAGCGCGCCGCGTGTCTGACCGCCGCCATTTAATTAAAAATAATGAGTTTTAATTAGTTTTAATTACTGAAACTTAAACAAATCATAGTAAATTAAATACAGAGCCAAAAAATGAGTATAATATATCAAACTTTTCAGAATTTCATCTAGTTTATTATAAAAATAAAATCAGTTTATTTTGACTATTATTTTACTGGTAATTTAAGAAATACAGAAAAACTTATTTTATTTTTAATTACATATAAATTGGATAATTTTATTTGAAATTTGGCTTGAATGTTTTTAAGAATGTGACTGATTTCCAGAAAATTTTGTGTATTTATTTGAGCTATGTTTTGATAGTTATCAAATGTGCAAAATAAATACATTCTTTTATATATATATATATATATATATATATATATATATATATATATATATATATATATATATATATATATATATATATATATATATATATATATATCTATATGTATTTATATTATTTTAAAATCTACTTTAAAATTAGTTATATTTAAATCTTTTATGGTTTAAGAGATCTCCTTTGCAATTTTAAACATGAGTTAAGTATATGAATGGAAATAATGGGGATGATTGGTGGATAATCATTTTTTTGACTATTCACTAATCATAAGTTTAACTAATTATGCTAATTAATCCTTACATGTTTAGGAAACACACACCACATAGTCTAAGGCTCTCCTAGATTTAGGTTTTGAATGTGTTTATGTGATTCATGCATGCCTTATGTATTGAGTATGAGGGTTAGTCCAAACATTGATTCAAACCCATTAAATTAGTGACATAATTAAGGACAATAATTAAGGACTCATGTATAGAAAACTTAGAAAAATTTCAATAATTAGGATTTACCTCTCCTTTAGTTGAAACTTTGAACATTTGAACTTAGTGACATCCTCAGCCCCTAGAGAAATTTTCACTAATTTTTGAGGTCATTAGGTCCCCTAATTAATTTTCTAAGTCTTAAACCCTTAATTAAGCCTTTAGAACTTCTAAAAATTGTAATAAATCCAATTTAAATCCAAAAATTGCATATAAACCCTCAAACGGACCAGAATTCAGTCCTTAATCTGTGATAATTGAAAGCCTTTTGATTTGACAGCAATTTAAACCTTAATTTAATTTTAAGTGAAGACCAATATTTAATTAAGATAATTAATTAATAATAATTTAAAAATCCAAAAATCTCCCAAACACTTGGGGATCCCTCCTTAGGTTATTCCTGACCTTTGGAGGTGTTTTCAAGGGATTGGGAATTTGTTTGAAGTAAAATCACAAAAGAGACCCTCTAATTAAGAAATTCCTAATTTCAATAAATACCCAAACTTCCAAAATTCATAACTAATTGTAGAAAATTCCAAATCAATCAAATTCAGTGGCTAATGACTCTAATTAAAATCTAGTATTTTCCAAAAATTTCAAACCCCCAAAATCTGGTCAAAGTCAAAAAGTCAACAAATCGGTCAACTTTAAGTCAAAACTAGTTCAAAACTTCAAACCTTCGTAATAAAATGTAGAAAAATCTGATTTCAACGTACTTACTGTCTAACTGATCGTAGTGAGGTCTAGTATTTTAATAAAATACAAGAATTCCAGAATTTGAGCTTAATCAAAAATTCAACTTTTGATCCTTTAACTAAATGATTAAAATATTCAAAAATTCATAAAATTCAAAATTATTCTAAAATTCCAGAAAATGTTAACTTAATGTTTAAAACATTCAACAAACCTTTTAAAACACAACAACCATCCTAAAGATGAAGTTTATTGGCTGGACTACTCCGGGCTGCGGGGCTAAGTGTCCTAAGGAGGCTGGTTCCTCGAGCCTGGTGGCACAACGCCACGAATGGATTCTAAGGGGTGTTAAACTTTAAAATAGATTAATCATTAATTATGTAACCTTTTAAAACCTCTAATTCAACTACATTAATTTGGTTTATCGGCTGGACTACTCCGGGCTGCGGGGCTAAGTGTCCTAAGGAGGCTGGTTCCTCGAGCCTGGTGGCACAACGCCACGAATCAATTAATGGCAAACTTAAATTAATCAAGCTTTTAAAATCAGTAACTAACTTTTTTTTAATATCAAGCCACTCTTTTAATTCTAACCAATTTAAATAACTTAATCAACCCCGATTGCTACTAGGTAACCCAGGCCTACGAGGCTATTAGCTTAGCCCCAAGGAAGGTGAAATAAACTTCACGGCCTCGGTGTGAAACAAAGGTAGCAATCAATTAACTTTTAAAATATGTTTAATTAAAATTCTTAATTCATTAATACTTAAATTTTAATTTAAATCCCCTTCTAAGCCTTAACAAACCCAGACTTTTAGACAACTTCAACTAATAACCCACTTTAGGATCTATCCCAGCCACACGACCTTTCTCACACACTTTAGATGATGTGCTAGGACAACCAACTTTAGATCTAGGATAGGCCGGTGTTTACTTTACTGCTGTGTGCCGGATTTTTCGTAGTTTTCACTGCATGTTGTGGATGAAATTGCTTTGCTGTGTCTGCTTACTTTTTCTGTACTCTGTGGATGGATTGATGTGTTTGGCGACTAGATTACCCTTAGGTTAGGTACGATCTAGATGTTGACACAGTTTTCTGTAGGTGGCCACGCTCATGCAGGGCAATATAAAAAAGGGGGCAAATCAAAAAAATGAATAAATATTATAAACTCTTTGCACAGGTGCTTCAGCTGCTAAAGCCCCCAAATAAAAAGAGCGTGGCCAGTGTGTTTACTTTCTTTTCTGCTCATATACAACTGCTTGGGAATAACTGCTTTTTTTTATATATTAATTGCTTAGGATAACCCTGCAGGTGAGTCTAGATTTTTATTTTGATATCAATGTAATTTGTATAATTGTTAAGTGTTGTGAAAGTTAAGTTTGAGTTTGGGATACATAGATCCAAAGCTTGGATTCCAAAGAGGAAAGGATACCCCTTTGGGGAACACTCCTTTTCCATTTGGAAATCCAAATTTGGATCATACCTCTTCCTTACCCAAAGAGGAAAGAGTGGCCTTCCCCTTTGAGGGAAGTGCCCTCTTGTTCATTTGGGTAATCCACTACGAAGATTCCAAGAAGATTGAAGAAAAGGAGTCCAAAGAAGAATGAAATCGAAGATTTGAAGACTTGAAGATTGAGAGTATCCCACTCAAAATAACTTGCGTCATTACTAGGCTTAGAATCCGGGCTGTTGTCAGTGGTGCCCGGCCACTTTACTTTTTGCAAAACTCTGATTTGTAATAAGCAAGGCAATTCTGCCTATGGACATTTATTAATTAATTTGTATTTGATTTGATGATTTGATTGCCTTTAGGATTACTTGTTTTTACTAGTTTTTTGGCGATTGCATGCCGCTCTTTGTTTTCGCCTGGATACGTGAGGCTCGTGAGGGTGTGAAATTTTTATACTCATAATCTTAAAAGTCTAAAATTTTAGTGAGTCTAAATAACATAGAAAGATAACGAATCTAGGGAATTAGCCGGGGATCGCCCCCGGGGTCGCATGCATATTTTTGCATTCTTCTTTCCTTGTTTTAGACCCTTCCCCGCCTGCGGGTAGAGTCCGGATAGTCTGACCTATGAGGACGAGGTGCCGGACCTGGGGAAGTCCAGTCTTCTAAAAAATTATTTTATAAGCCTATTTTTAAAATTTCAAGCATACTTGATTTGGAAGTTGTCGACCAGCATGCATTGCATTAGATACAAATTAAAGAGTCAAAATTTTAATTTCATAGTCCTTAGCATTTTAGCACCCAACATAAGTCAAAGGGGCCAATTAGGAAAATCTCTAGATGTTGGCCCCGCCTCTTCAAAACTTTAATTACAACGTCCCTATCACTCTTTCATAAAAGATCAGATTCATGTATTTTAAATCGATTAGGTGGTTAGCTGGCTCCCCAATCCAGGCCGGGGTAAGTCCAGATCTTGCACTGCATTAGTTAGGATCGGACGACTGTGGTCCAGTGTCCAAAATAGATTTAGGATCCGGGGCAGATCTTTGATTATAAGACCCCAAATTTCGGGAATCTAATCCCAAATTTCTAATAAAATGCTCAACTCTAATTAAATATCATTTCAATCCAAAAAATAAAGCCCAACACTTAGATTAAGTTGGGACACTTCCGGATGGTTCTGGAATCTTAAGGTGTCCCCTACATCTCCTCCTTTAACTCCGTTAATAACTGCTCAATTTTGATCCATTCCCTTTTGATTTTCCAATAATTCTATTCATACTTTGATATCACTCCTAGAAACTCTAAACAAAATTCTGCCATTATTTTAATCGAGAGTTTTCGTAGGAGATTTTATCTCCCTACGATGTAATTAACTACGAGGGCTTGCGCTCGTAGGAGATTTAGAACCACATACGCACCTGATTTTAAAAATTGATTTTTCAAAACTCAATTGGATTTCTTTGGGAAAACTTAAAATACTAGTGATTATTATTATCATATTCAAAGAATTATTATCGAATGATATTTTCTCCCTTCGGGGAGATACATCTTTCTTTGATAAGACTTTGGATGTGGACCTAACGATCACACTTCTTGAATATTGTATTGGATATTCAGTTGAACCTCATTTTGACCCTTCGGAGTCATATGAATTTCTCTTTAGCATCCGTTCGCAATATTCAAGATGGATTTCATAATTCTAAGTCTGAACACCATTATGAAAGTTTATTTTCGTCCTCCGGGGTGATATACTCTTTCTAACGAGTCGATTCGACCTTAGAATTAGAACTTAACCTTAATCTTAAAATCCCCAAAGAAAACTAATATTTTTCAAAACATGTTTTCAAAATTCCACCAACAAGAACTAAGATGCATAAACCTAGACATATCATACATGCATCTGATTATAAATTTCATAAAGGTGAACCCAAACTAGTTTGGGTTCCCAGGTCTAACATTTGAGAATTTTGCAGGTATACTCTCACACAAGACCTCGTGAGAGTATATGGTACCTGGACAGCGGATGTTCTAAGCACATGACTGGAGATACTGCTCAATTCATAACGCTGGAAGCCAGGAGTGGAGGCAAGGTTACACTTGGAGATAATACCACAAAGAAAGTGGTTGGATCAGATATGATTGGAAATTTGAAAAACTTTTTCATAGACAATGTCTTATTAGTTGAAGGCTTAAAACATAATTTGCTTAGCATAAGTCAGCTATGTGATAAGGGCTATAATGTAAAATTTTTACCTACTAACTGCAAAATTAGCCTAAATGGGAAAATTGTTTTAAATGGAAAAAGGGTGAACAATGTCTACATGCTAGATTTAAATTGTATTCAATCTCCTACTGCTTTTTGTTTGAAAACTGTTTCTGATGAATCATGGCTTTGTCATTCTAGTATGAAAAATCTTAGAAGAATTACCCAAAAGAATTTGGTTAGAGGAATACCTAAACTAGACTTTACTAAGGACCACCTATGTGATGCATGTCAATTAGGAAAACAAGTGAAGTCCTCTTTTAAGTCCAATAAAGATCTTAGGACCAGTAAACCTTTAGAAATTTTTCACATGGATCTTTTTGGACCTGTAAGCACTGTTAGTCTAGGAGGAAAGGTATATGAATTTGTTATAGTAGATGATTTTTCAAGATTCACCTGGATTAAATTTCTTTTTCATAAGAGTGAATCATTTGAGGAATTCAGAAATTTTTCAACTTGGATACAAAGAAAACTAGGATGTGAAATAATTTCTATACAAAGTGATCATGGAGGAGAATTTGAAAATGAAAGATTTGAAGATTTCTGTAAAGAAAAGGGGATTGATCACAATTTTTCTGCACCTAGAACTCCTCAACAAAATGGAGTAGATGAAAGAAAGAACAGAACATTAATAGAAGCCGCCCGAGCAATGTTAGCAGAATACTCGCTTCCTAGATATTTTTGGGCTGAGGCGGTTAGCACTGCATGCTATGTTCTGAATAGGGTGAATGTGAGATCAAATTTGAATAAAACACCCTATGAGTTGCTAAAAGGTAGAACACCAAATTTGTCTCATTTACATGTATTTGGTTGCAAGGTGTTCATACATAATAATGGAAAATCTGCCTTAGGAAAATTTGATCCAAAATCAAATGAAGGAATTTTTGTTGGATATTCAAGTGTTGGAAAATCTTATAGAGTATTCAACAAAAGAACTTTAGTCATTGAAGAAACCACACATGTTGTTTTTGATTAAAATGGAAACATGGAAGAGCCAAAAGTTGTTGAAGAAGAAATTAAAGAAAACTCCCAAAAGATTGATAGATTAAATTTGAAAGAAAATGTGGAAGAAAATTTAGAAAGAGAAGACCTTTTGCCTAGAGATTTGAGATTTTCTAAAAACCACCCAAAGGAATTAATCATAGGTGAACCAAGTGAGGGTGTTAGAACTAGGCGTGGATTAAACAAGGAAGTCAATCATTCAGCCTTTATTTCAACTATTGAACCCACTAACATTGATCAAGCACTTTCAGATGAATTTTGGATATTGGCCATGCAAGAAGAGTTGAATCAATTTGTAAGAAATAAAGTTTGGGAACTAACTACAAGGCCAAAAGATCAAAGTGTTGTTGGAACCAAGTGGGTGTTCAAAAATAAAATGAATGACTCAGGAGTAGTCATTAGAAATAAGGCTAGATTAGTAGCTAAGGGGTATAATCAAATTAAAGGAATTGATTTTGAGGAAACTTTTGCCCCTGTAGCTAGACTTGAAGCAATTAGGGTTTTACTAGCCTTTGCCTGTTTTAAAGGTTTTAAATTGTTTCAAATGGATGTTAAAAGTGCCTTTTTAAATGGGATAATTGAAGAAGATGTTTTTGTAGAACAACCTCCAGGTTTTGAAAATTCTAAATTTCCAAATCATGTTTTCAAATTAAAAAAGGCATTATATGGATTGAAACAGGCACCTAGGGCTTGGTATGAGAGGTTAAGCACCTTCCTACTTGAAAGATCTTTTGAAAAAGAAAGTGTGGATACAACTCTCTTTTTAAGGAAAATTGGAAAGGATATACTTATTGTTCAAATTTATGTGGATGACATCATCTTTGGATCTTCAAATAAACATCTTTGTGATGATTTTTCTAAAACAATGAGTAGTGAATTTGAAATGAGTCTAATGGGAGATTTAAATTACTTTCTAGGATTTAGCATTAAGCAACTTGAGGAAGGTACTTTTCTTAGTCAAACCAAATATATTAAGGATATCCTCAAAAAATATGAAATGGACAATGCTAAACCTGTTAGTACACCAATGAGTTCTTCAGTTCAGTTGGATAAAGACCTTAAGGGAAAACCTGTTGATCAAAAGAAATTTAGAGGGATAATTGGATCTTTACTTTACTTGACTGCTAGCCGACCAGATATTATGTTTAGTGTTTGCTTATGTGCTAGATTTCAATCAGATCCAAAAGAATCACATTTGAAAGCAGTGAAAAGGATTTTAAGATATCTACTAGGAACTCAAAACTTAGGAATTTGGTATCCTAAGTTTAGCTCTTCATTTGAAATTATTGGTTACTCAGATTCTGACTTTACAGACTGTAGAGTGGATAGGAAAAGCACTTCTGGAACATGTCAATTCATTGGAAATTCATTAGTTTCATGGTCTAGTAGAAAACAAAATTCAGTGGCACTATCTACTGCAGAAGCAGAATACTTTGCATTAGGAAGTTGTGTGGCACAAGTACTTTGGTTAAAACAACATTTGATTGATTTAGGATTAACTATAGGCACTATTCCAATTTATTGTGACAATACTAGTGCTATTTGCATTTCCAAAAATTCTATTCAACATTCTAGAACCAAACACATTGATATAAGGCATCATTTCATAAGGGATCATGTATCCAAAGGAGAAATTGAACTCATACATGTTTCAACTGAAAATCAACTTGCAGACATTTTTACAAAACCTTTAGCCTTTGATACCTTCAGTACTTTAAGAACAAGGCTTGGTGTTATTAATTTGAATGCTTAACCAAAATGTCTTTGCAACATTGATACTTGTTGTGTTTTGTTTTTGTGATTTTGTGAATTTTGTGTGTTTTTGAATGAATTGTTTTTGGATTTATGATTTTGTTTTATGTTTTCTGTGTTTTTGATTTTTTTTGTTGATTTTGTTAATTTAAAAAAAAAAATTCAAAATTAAAAATTTTTTTTTGAGGAAATCGTCCAGGACGAAATTAGTTTCATACGGGACGATGTGTGAAGGAACAGTTTGCGCGAATTTAAACCGTTTTGAGAGCAGTTTTTAATTAGATCGTCTGTACGATATGTGATCGTCCAGGATGAATTTTTTCTCTCTCAAACGTCGGGACGATTGAATGTAGCGGTTGAGCGGATAAGACAGTTTTTAATACGAACTTCGTCTGTACAAAATTTTCGTTCGTCCAGACGAACATGTGTCGGTTCATTGTAGGGGACAATTTTCAAGAGTCATTAAAACAATTCACTTTTTGATCGTCTGTACGAAATTTTTTCATCTGTACGATCGGTCAAGTCAAAAAGCCTGTATGAAGGGACGCATCGTAAGTTGTGTTGAATACGAAAAGCCGTTATATTTTGGACGAATTGGATCGTCTGTACGAAATTACTTCGTCCAGACGAACGATAATTTTTCGTCCAGGACGAATATTTTCGTCCAGGACGAACGTATCGTTTTTCTTTAAATATGAAGGCTTTCAAACTTGACAATCACACTTTCAAACTTCTTTTTCAATCCCTTTCTACATCAAATCAACAATGACCTCCTATAGCAAAAGACAAAAGGTTTTGGTGAGAAAACCAAATAGGAATGCCCCAGACAACTTTCTTTCCAAGGCAAATGAGGAATCTTTTCCTCGTTTTGCATCTGCAAAAATCACTCCGTCTCGCATTCTTATCCAAACAGAGTTGAAATTTCGGGTATTGCACCTCTTCGCCTCAACCCAATTTCAGTTCATTCTTTCTCTCGTCCATCTCTACAATAAACAAACCTACCATTACTTTCTAGCAAACATGAGTTTCAATTCTGACCATTCCACCATTAGTTCTTTTATTTTTAAGAAAAAAGTTGAGATCACCAAGCACGACCTTGGTGCATTTTTAAACTTAAGAACTGAGGGATATAGAGCCCACACCCTAATGTCAAAAACCTCCTTCAAATGGTTTCAAATCAATAGGGTAATTAGAGAAAATGAGATTGACAATCATGTTGCTAGAGTCTCCGGTATGACCCAAGATGCCCGAATCATCCAGCATATCCTTAGATCCTCAATTATTCCTAAAGCTGGTGATATGATTAACATTACTCCTCTTCTTTCTTGTCTAACTTTTTTAATCATGCAAAGACATCCTATTGATGAAGCCCAACTCATCATAGATCATATCTATGGGCTTTCAGAAATAGGACATGCTGATCAGAAGATGAAGAAGAACATTTCATTAGGGCACTTAATTACTTATATTTTGGAAAAGAAGTACAATATAGTGCATCCTGATGAAGAATATGAAGAGTCAGTTTACTATAACGATGCATCATTCAGATTGCTCTTCAAGGAGGAAAAAGAAAAAGAAAAAGCACATGCCAGTGCTTCAGAAGAAGAAGAAGAAGAAGGAGTGCAAGCTTCTGCTTCTCAATCAGATTACCATAATCTGATTGAGAGATTTGATAGACTAGAGACTCACATTGATCAAAGGTTTGATCAATTTGATGCTCAACTTACGCAGCAGCAACATGACATTGGTAATATTAAAGATGAAGTTCATGAAATAAATACCAATGTAATGTTGATGGCCTCCTACTTCAACCTCTTTGGCGGCATTCCTCCTCCTCCTCCAGAACAGTAGAAATTGTTTTTATGTCTGTGTCTGTTGTATTTTTTTGTTTTTATTTGTTTTGTTTTTATCTTATCTGTTTTATTGTAATGTGTTTGTTTTTATGTTTTTAAGTTCAATGTATTTTTTTCTGTAATCTGTTTCTTTAATATCAATGAAAGTTTGTTTCTGTTAGATTTGTTTTGAAATGTGGTTAATGTTTGTGAATTTCATTAGTATTATTTAATTTACATAGTGCTTAAATTCGATTGTAATTTGAGATTATCTATATTAGAAAATCTAGACTTTCTTAATTTATAAGTTGTATATAACTTGTTGTAATTAGAACTTTTAAATTCATGTCTATTCATTTAGACTACATAAAATTAATATTACTATTGCAATTTAGATGTTTTCTTATTTTATATATCTATGCTCAAGAGATATTTATGTACCTAGAAATATTTGAAATTTTAGATTATAGATTTTGGAAAGAATTGGTCAAATTACTCTTGAACATTGTACAAATGTATTAAAAGTGAAAAAGAGGCACAAAATAAGCCCAACCAAAGAAAAATGCACAAAAATGTGCTCCAAAACTTTGAAAAGATGCGCAAAGCGCCACATGAGGTAATTCTCTTCTTTCCAAATTCATTCAATCTCTTAATTCAAATTGATCTTATGTTCATTTATATTCTATTGAACTTTGAAATATAGAATTTTTTATACATCTCTCTTGTAATGATTTTCAATAGTCAAATGTCTAAATTGAATCATGTCTTTGATAAATTCTTCTTACTTACAATGTTATATCACTTCTTAAATTTTATGAATTTCTATGATTGATCTAATATCCTTAGTTTAAAATTGCATATCCTATGTCAAATCACAATTTAGATTAAATTTTAAAAATGAATTTCATATAATTTTTTACATTTCTTGTCTTTTTCTTCTTCACTTTTTGTTGCTGTCAAAAAGGGGGAGAAATTATTATGTTTGTGTTTTGTGTTTTTGTGGTTTGTGTTTTCTATTTTTGATTGTTCTGTTTGCAAGTTTTTTTTGTTTGTGTTAAAAAATTTGAAAAACAAAAATATTGTCCTTTAATGCCTCCTTATTTTAATGTACTCATAAATTCAGGGGGAGTTTAGGAGATAAGAGATTTGTTTTAATTTGAAACCATACTAATAATAATTGTTTTGCCATCATCAAAAAGGGGGAGATTGTTTGAATAGTTGCTATTTGAATGATTTATATTTGTGCAACTTATGTAGTTTTCATGATTCCAAACATTATTGTTCAAATATATAGTTATCTCCTAACAATTTTATAAGATTTGCATTTGCTCTTGTGTGTACTAACATTTCAGGAAAATCAGACTCCAGACTACGAAAACTTCAAATCAAATTCAACATGAGATATTTTGTTTATTTGAAGTTTGTCTTTTCTTTGAATTAATTTTGAAAGGGAGTGATTGTAATTGAGTGAATAAAATCTCACACACACAAATAAGGAGATCTTGAAATTCTATACTGATCGTACAGGACGATATTTATCGTACTGGACGATCTGTCAGTTATCTCCTGTAGAGCACTTGGAACGAATAGGAACTTGCTTGAAAAATTTTTTCTAAGTCCTATTCGTCCAGGACGAATTTTATTATCGTCCCAGACGATGGGTTCTCTGTAAAATTTTCGTCCAGACGAATTTTATCATCGTACGAGGCGACTAGTCCTCTGGAAAATTTTCGCCCCGACGAAAATAAATATCGTACCGGACGATCAGCTCTCTGGAAAATTTTCGTCCAGACGAAAACAAATTATCGTCCGCGGCGATTGGTCCTCTGGAAAATTTTCGTCCAGACGAAATAAATAATCGTCCAGGACGATCGGCTCTCTGGAAAATTTTTGTCCAGACGAACATATTTTCGTCCAAACGATTAACCGACTTAGAACAGTTTTCAGCAGTTTCTAGAACCGACCTTGTAATAACCGTTCATACTGGACGAACCTAGTTCGTACAGGACGATCAGCTGTACGAAGTCATTTCGTACACATATACAAATTGGGTCGTTTCAGATCGTTAAGTAAAATCGTCCAGGACGATCCAGGATCGTACGGGACGATCCACTGCGTACAGAATTGAAAATATGCAGTTTTTGGGCGGTTTTTCATGTCTTTTGTATAAATAGTTTAAATTAGACTGCCACCCAATCTTTTTTGTCATTTGATCTTCGTGCCTCTTGAGAGAATAGCCAAGGAGATAGTGGAAGAGAGCATTCAAAGGAGGATTCCTACCACTAGAGCGAGAAGGCTTCACTTGGATTGCTAAGGTAAGAGTCTCTACTTGTGAAATTGGATTTCTTCACTCTTTTCTTTCTTTCTTCTAGATTCTTGTGAGAAGATCAGTCAAGGAGATCCGGTTCTCTGCCGACACTTAGAGAGTGTGAACAGCCGAAGGGTTCTCTGCCCACACTAGGAGAGTGTAAAAGGACGAAGGTTCTCTGCCTACACTAGGAGAGTGTAAAAGGACGAGGGTTCTCTGTCGACACTTGAAGAGTGTGAACAGCCGAAGGGTTCTCTGCCCACACTAGGAGAGTGTAAAAGGACGAAGGTTCTCTGCCTACACTTGGAGAGTGTGAACAGCCGTAGGGTTCTCTGCCCACACTAGGAGAGTGTAAAAGGACAACGGTTCTCTGCCAGCACTGTGGATTGTGTAAAAGGACGACGGTTCTCTGCCGCACCGGGTAGTGGTTAAAAGAGTGTTTTGTACAGGCTTCTCCGCCTTGCTGTGGGTGCTAAAGGAGAGTCACTTTGTGGTATTAGTGCAATACTCAGAGAGTGCCTCTGAGGAGTGGATGTAGGTCTGGTTATAGACCGAACCACTATAAATCTGGTGTCATTTACTTTATTGCTTTTACGTTTCCGCACTTTAAATTTTAGTTTTAACAACTCTGTGGTTGAAAAACATTTTTCTACAAACTTTAAAAGAAACTTTTATTTCGGTTCAACTTTATCATTAAGAGGGTTTAAAATTTTTAAAACTACCAATTCACCCCCCTCTTGGTAGCCGTGGGACATTTCCTTAGGCTTAACAACCTAATTACTGGACTCAACAATCTTTTGGTCTCCTACTTTGGGTTGGGCTTTCTTCTCTAACCAGGGATATTTTGGTTGGTTCTCCTTTTTTTTTACAGGTCCTTGTTGCTGATTCAAGTATTTTCATTTGTTTTCTATTGTGGTATCGTCCTCTAATGCTATCTTATGTGGTCTTCTCTATTTTTTTCTTTTCTTGGAGTTTCTAACATTATCTTTTTTGTAGGTACCTTTTATTTCGCAATATTTTGTTTTATGTTTTTTTCTTTTTTGCAGATATTATATTGACATCTACGTGTAAACTGGACTAATCTTCCCAGCTATGCGGCTTTTGTGGGTCTTGGCTTTGGATCTTTTTTGGGTTTTATTATTGTAATTAGTTAGGGATATATGGCTCCTTAGGTTCTTTTCTATTTTGATTGTAGCTCTTTGAGCAAAGTGAGATGTGGATCCCTCTTATGACTTGTAATCCTTTTATTGATTTAACTCATAAGTCCATTGTGAGTTTTATAAAAAAAATACTAATAATTGATACGTCATAAAAAATTTGCTTTGATCAAGCACGAATCTCGAGGCATATTCAAATTGAAAACTTTCAAAATTTGATTTAGGATCATTTGAATTTCAATTTCAGCAAACTTTTAGTAAAACTGAAGGTCTTAAAGTGACGAACCAAATAATACAAAAATCGATCCAACTCGAGTCCAAATGGGTTCAAATTGGGGGCTACAAACCTTATTTGGAAGATCAAAACATTATTTGGATGACAAAATTTTATCAAAATATGACATGCTTATAGTCTAATCAATCGGCTTGGAAAGACAAATCCAACGAGTCCAAGATCATTAAATTCCGACATTGTTAAGGCACTTAAACATTTGAAAAACTCTCTATACTTAAGGGTATCAATACGAGCCATCTAATGGAGCACTCCGAACCCCCCATCGACTTACGTCGAACCACCGTTCGGCCGTCGATCACCGCTGAAATTCCGCCCGACTACAGCCGGACTTCATCCTGATTATCGTCGGACCACCGCCTGGCCAACGATCTCTTGCGAACTTCCACCCGGCTGCCGACCGCCACCAGACTTTAACCTGACCATCGTTCAAACACTTTCTTGTCACCGATCGCGGCCAAACTTCCACCTGGCCGCCTACCGATGCCAAACCTCTACCCTACCATTGTTGGACCACCACCTTGCCTCCGCTGAACAACGTCGGGCTTCCATCCTGTCGCCAACTGCGCCACCAGACTTCACCCTAACAGTTGTCGGACCTCTACCAAACCACCGACCATTGTCAGACTTCAGCCTGACCATCATCCGATCATAGCCCAGCCCCGACAACTGACAGACTTCCACTCGATCACCGACGACTGCCAAACTTTAGCACGACCATCATCGAACCACCGCATTGCCATCAACCATTGTTGTACTTCCATCAGTCGACAATCATCACAGGACTTCAACCTGATGGTTGTCGAACCATCGCCCGATCGCCGGCCGTGGCTGGAGTTTCACCTGGTCGTCAACCGCCTCTGGACTTCAGCTTGACTTTCATCCCCAAAATTCCACATGGCAGTCGAGCGTAGCCGAACTTCTGCCCGACCTTTGTTAAATCATTCCCCGACAACTAAACTTTTGCACCAACGTCGTTGGACTTCCATCCGACCATCGCTAGACCTTTGTATAACTCTTCAAACTACTGTAATTTGTCCGCTTCTAAGTCAAGGGATGGGTCAAACTTTTTAATTCACTCAAATTTAGTTGACTCTTTTCACCTATGCGATGATCCTTGGTTTTTTCCTCTTCGGGC
This sequence comes from Dendrobium huoshanense, assembly GCA_016618105.1. NCBI lineage: Eukaryota > Viridiplantae > Streptophyta > Magnoliopsida > Asparagales > Orchidaceae > Dendrobium > Dendrobium huoshanense. The sequence goes on from CM028345.1 coordinate 21,645,429, forward strand.
TTTCCACGTAAAAAGATCATGTAATTTACTACTCTCTCTGTCTATGTGTTGGATATCCGTGCATCGCTGAGACGAAATGTTTACTCTCTTTATAGCCGCAAATTTTTTAGCCTGCAAAAATAATAATAAGAGAGTTGAAAAAAAAATTCTTTAATGATTAAAACATGTATACAAAAAAAGCATAAGAAAATAAATGAAATGCTGGTTAAGTTATAATGAATGATAAGTTTAAACATAATTAATAATATGTTAAAATAAACACAAGGAAAAAAGAAAGGACTAAAATGCGTCAGCATAATGAATCATATTATGATATTAATTAATCAACATAAGTTTAACTAATCAGATGAAATTTAATTTATGCAATGAGGAATTTAATTAAGATTTTATTTGAAACAACTTTTTAATTATTTTGTAAAATAGTTTTTTAGTAAAAAAAATTTTAATTCAAAATTTTTTTTATTAATAAACTATTTTAAAAACAACAAAAAATTTAACATAGAATTATCAAGAAAAGGACTTTGAATTAGTTTTATTTCCTGAATATGTTGATAAAAAAAACTACGCATACTTAAAAGATCTGTGCAGAAAGGAATGTTGAATAATGACTGAAGTCGGTCTTCTCTGGCAAGATCTCATTCGACTTTATAGTGAGTATTTTGTTCTTTGAATCTTTCCACCACCACCTTTGCATGGCGGAGCCTAGTATTGAATCCAACCTCAATCGTGGAAGAGAAAGATCTAGAGGGATCTCCACGAAAGGGAAAGTGGGGGATCTCTCTTGCTCTTGGAGGATGGTGAAGCTAATAGGGATTGATCTGAGTACAACTCTACGTACCCGAAAGTCTTGTTTGATGGAAGAGAAGAGATCAGTTAATTGGCTTCCCCTCTTCCTATTTTCCTCCTTAGAACCATTGTCATCATTTTTGATCAATTTCAAAAGTCAATCAGATTAGCGAAAGAAATTAGTAAAAACTGAAACTTGTAAATAAGAGAGATCTTTTTCGATCGATCATTCAGCAAACAGTTGCATGTATCACGGAGTGGTACCGTGAATCCTTAGCAAATGAAATATATTTAACGGTCATGATGTAATCAATCCATTAATCTTTCGTTTTTTTTTTGTTGTATTTACGAAATGATGGCTTCTATTCAACATTATTATTTTTAAATAATAAATGCGATCAAATAAATTCCAGAGTTTATAAAGAATTTAAAGTTTTGTCTATGCAACTAGCATCATTTGATTTTTTTTTAATTTTATATTATTTTACTTATTTTTTGATGTGAAATAATATATATATATATATATATAATTTTTATTTTTATTGAATATAATAATAAAGCATTTAATGTTATTATTATAAATCATCTTCCATCGTTCTTGCTAAAACATTTATACAGCATGTTTTTTGTTTTTTCTTTAAAGGCTCCAGTTTAACTTCATTTAAATTTTTGCTTATCCTATGTATGCTCCTACCAAAAGTTTAATATTTAAAGCATTTATCGATTTATTTTAGTTTGAAGAAAGAAAAAATCCCATCGAAAGAATTCTAATAAGTTTGTTTAGCTTACTCTGAAATTTATTTGAAAGTCGCTGAAACTCAAAAACATATATAATAGCGATATTCTATAGAAAAGTGCTGTTAAAATAACTGACAGAGGTATAAAGGAAAAAATATTATATTATTGATACAAATTAACATTACAATTTCATAAACATGTAAATTTTTACATTCTTTAAATATAAAAAAAAATCAGTATCTAGAACTAATCAATGAATTAAGTCTTAATACAGAAGCACTCTCTCATATACATGTCAAACTCAAAACTTTCATAAGATTTGTAATGTCCTCAATACATGTATCTATTTTGGGATCTGAGTGCTCAATTAAGCTTAAACCTGTCATAAGATTTGAGATGTCGTCAACACTCATATCCATACGATCAACCATATTCAAATCCATCATGAGATTTGCGATATCATCAACACTCATGTCTGAATGAACACTCATATCTGAATGAAGGTCCTCGGCCAGGCTCAAACTGTCCATCAATCTTGTGACACAATCCATAAGCAAATCCCAAGGCTTCATTGGTCGTTCTACTTCCATATAATCTTCTGCTTCTTCCACCCCTCCTTCGCAATTCTCCTCCTCATTATTTCTGCTACAGGCAGTTGTGTCAAAGGCATCATCTGCTACCTTCAATCTTTTAGAGCTTAGATACCAATCTAACTCAAAATCACTACTTGCGGCGAGAGAGCGCTTCTTGTTCTCTTTCAACTTCAAAAAATTAGCCTTACACATTGAATTTTTCTTCTTCTCCTTTTTCAGCACAATTTTTTTAATCCTGCAATAAAATATGAAAAAATAAATCTCAAATTAATAATTAAAAAATAGAGGTAATAAATCAAAGTAGACTTTTGGAGTTTAAAAGAATTTAGCATGCTTAAAGGATAATATTTAATCCCATAAAATTTCTAACCCGAACCTGAAATTTTTGAGCCGGATCAAATATTAACAGCCGAACATGACAGTTATTAGTCTTGAGAAATAATTACCTCAAAAGAGATACATTTTTCTTCTTTGAGATAACTATGGGGGCACGGCCATTTTCCTCAAAGTGAGCAGATGGTCTTCTAAAGTTATTAACCGCCCTAAAATAACAATAATAGAACAATATTAGTGAAAAATCACACAATAACTAAATTATTTAAAGATATTAATAGTATTATCTCAATAATTATTAAAAAAAAAAAGAGATGAAATAAAATAATTAGTGGCAAGAAATAATTACCAAAAAAGAGAAGCAGGTTTCCTCTCTAAGGAAACCGTGCGAGCATTTCTTTCTCCGTTCTCCAAACGAGAATGTTGTTTTATGAATTGATCAGCCTTGCTAAAATGAAGAGATAAAACGCTAACAGTAAGCATACAATAACTAATATAATCATTCATATAAATGATTGCTCAAAATTTTATAAAGTTATAATAAATTTGCAATAAGATCGACATTTTAAATAGAAATTTTTCTTAGGAGGCTAATAATAGTTTTCTGCACATCTACATATAGATTTCTTATCAGTTAATTAATTATTTAAGCTCGGCAACAGCGAGCTCACATATTTCTTATAAGTTAATTTTTAATCATTAACTAGCTAGCAGTACCTCGACTGAAGAATATTCACCAAGTTCGTCGTCCGGCCATTCCTCATCGGCAAAGGTTTACATGGCCAAATAGCCCTCTGTCGGGGAAACTCCTTTGGCTTTGACAATTCAACGTGGTGTTTTTCAAAAACACTATCTTCCCCGGCGAAGAAAAAGATCCAGCTGAAATTAGGATTCTGCACATAAAAAATCACCATTGTTCCCACCACGAGGCCGATGGCGGCGACAAGATGGAAAAGGAATAGTTGGAGATATTGTTGAAAGAGCATAAATAATTCTCGAAAGACAATCATATTGATTTAAGCAGAAATCTCTTAGTGTATTCTTCATTTGATATTGGAAATGGCCAAAGCTATATATTGTATTTGCCGTTGCCTATCTCCTCCTTTCACTCCATGCAACTCGTCACTGAGCCCGCCTCTTACATTTGACTAATTCCTCAAGTAAAACAACTTAACTAATTCCATGAGAGACGGCTATATGCTTTCATATCAATTTTATTAAATTTTTATTTCGATTTTACGCACTAAAGCCGCCATTTATGATTATGTTGTTATTATTATTATTATTATTATTATTATTATTATTATTATTATTATTATTATTATATATCGAAATTTTATCTTGATCACGCACAAACCTCGAAGCAAAATTAAGTAGTAAATTTCAAAAATTTAACTGGAGACCGTCTGAGCTCCGTTTCTAGCAAAATCATAGTCTTACTTAATGTTTCAAAAGTATGAACCCAACTGTTGAGATTCAATCACTTTGAATTAGGTTGTTCAACCTAAGCTTATGTCCCAATGCTATCTAAGAGGAGGGGTGAATTGGTATTTAAAAAAAAAAAGTATCCCTCTTGAGTATGTTGAACCGAAAATGAACTTTATTGAATTTTTAAAAAAAGTTTTTCAAGCACAATTTTTGGAACAAAAACAAAAAGCGGAAAATAAAATGAAATAAAAATAAAATACACAATATTTATAGTGTTTCGGTCTAAATAAGACCTACATCCACTCCCCGGAGTCATCCTCCGAGTATTGCACTAATAGCAATAGTGTCTATCCTTTTGCACCCACAGCAAGGCGGAGAAGCCTTTACAAATACACTTTCCATCACTACCCGGTGTGGCAGAGAACCGTCGTCCTTTTATACTATCCCCAGTATTGACAGAGAACCGTCCGTCCTTTCACACTCTCTTAGTCTGGGCAGAGAACCCTTCGACTTTTCACACTCTCCTAGTGTGGGCAGTGAACCCGAGACTGTTTACATTCTCCAAGTGTCGGCAGAGAACTGGATCTCCTTGACAGATCTTCTCACAAGAAATGAAGAAAAACAACTTGAAATGAAAGCAAAGATATGAAAATCATTTGATAATGTAATCTTAACAGTGATTGAAATATGTTATGCAAATAAAAGTAAAACACTAAGCAAATCATAAAAATTCATATAATTTAAGAAATGGTATAACATAGATAAAAAAAGAATTTATCAAGGACATGAGTCAATTTAGACACTAAGCAGATAGAGAATATCATTGCAATAAGGATGAATGAAAATTTGTATATTTCAAATTTCATTATCAATTATAAATGAACATTAGATCAATTTGAATTAAGAGATTAAAAGAGTTTAGAAAAAAATAACTACCACATGTGACGCTTTGCACATCTTTTTCATAGTTGTGGCACACTTTTGTGCATCAATTTTTTTTTGGGCTTATTTTGTACATCTTTTTCATTTTGCGAACCTTTGCGCATTCCTTTTACTTTTTTTTGTACATTTACACATTTTGCAAGAGTAATTTTATTCTTTCCAAAAACAATAATCTAAAATTTTAAATCTCTCCAAGTGCATAAATAATGATTGATAAGTTAAATATAAAATAAGAAAACATCGTAGTTGCAATAATAATATTAACAATAATACAGTCTAAAGAAGAGACATGAAATTGATAAATCTAATAATATCAAGTTATAAACATAACTTAAATTTAGAATAACTAGATTTTCTAATGAATTTAATTTTTCTTGCAATTCAGGTTATAGCACGATTAAGATTAAAAAACTGATGATTTACATAAAATCTAACAAACATTTCAAAAATAAATTTAAATCAAAATGAGTCTCTAACTTATCAAATCTTTGAACCAAATTTTGATAATTTGGTTCATTTATAGGAGACGGTGCACCTTCAGGCTCTTCTTCTGTATCACTGATGACATGTGCTTTTTCTGATTCCTCCTTTCAGATCTCTCTAAATGATCCATCATTGTAATAGAGCGGTTCAACATACTCTTGATCAGGGACCAAGTTATACTTCTTTTGTAGAACATAGGAAACTAAGTGTCCTAAAGCAATATTTTTTTTTCTTTTCTGTTATGCATGGCCAATTTCAGAAAGCTCATAAAGGTAGTCAAGAATAAGTTGGGCATCATCTATAGGTTTATTGCTCATGATTAAAAAAGTCACCATGGAAAGAAGTGGGGTAATATTGACTCTATCACCAGCTTTTGGAATGATTGAAGTTCTAAGAACATGCTGGATGATGCGAGCATTACAGACAAGACCAAATACCCTAGCCACATGCTCAGTTAAACTATTTCCTCTAATCACCCTATTGATTTCAAACCATTTATATGTATCATTGGTGATTAAGGTATGGGCTCAACTCCCCTCAGTCCTTAAATATAGAAAAGCTCCTAAACCGTGTTTAGTGATTTCAACTTTTTGTTTGAAAATAAAGGAGCGAATCAAAGAGTGATAAGAATTGAAGGACATATTGGCTAGGAAATAGTAGAAGGATTCTTTGTTATAGAGGTGAACCAAAGTAAGGATAAATTGAAACTGAGTCGAAGCAAATAAATGCATTACCTTAAAGGTAATATCTTCTTGAATTAAAATTCAGGAATGAGTGATTTTGGCAGAAGCAAATCTAGGAAAAGAATCCTTATTTGCTTTGGATAGAAAGTTTTCGGATGAATTCCTTTGAGGCTTCTTGACTAAGACCTTTTGGCGCTTACTTGAACTAGCTATTTGAAAGTGATCTAGAGTAAGAAAAGAGTTGAAAGTGATGTTTAGCGTGTGACTATTGAGTTAAAAAGCCCGCCTATATATTGAAAATGAAATGTTTGTACCAGACAAAAAATTTTCGTCTCGTATGAAAATTCTCGATTGTCCCGTATGAAAATATTTCAAAGAGACAATCTAATATGACCAGAATAAAACAGCTTTTCGTAATCAATACGACTTACGAAACATCCTTTCGTACAGACTTTTGACCAGTCTGATTGTACAGATGAACACGTATTCATCCCGAAATGATTAGAACTTATATCATTTTAATGACAGTTGAAACCGTCCCCTACATCGAACTGACATGTGTTCGTCTAGACGAACCAAATGTTCGCACAGATGAAGTTCATATTAAAAAAAATCTTATCCATTCAACTGCTCCATTCATTCATTCCGTCGTTTGAAAAATATTTCATCCCAGATGATTGTGACGATCGTACAGATGAACTACATTAAAATTGCACTTAAAACGATTCAAAATCCCACAGTTTGTCATACTGCACAAATCGTCCCGTACGAAACTATTTCGTCCCGGACGATGATAACTTAAAAAAAATTTTTGCACTCAAATAAAAACTAAAATTCAAAAATAAAACAAAATAGATACCAAAAATAACAAAAACGTACAGACTCTAAAAGGAAAAAAATCACACAAACATAATTATAAACACATAAAAAAACATTTAATTAATAAACAAACATCAATGTTGCAAGAACATTTTTATTTAAGTATTTAAATCAATCACACTAAGCCTTGTTCTTAATGCACTAAAAATATCAAAGGTTAAAGGTTTTGTAAAAATGTCTGCAAGTTGATTTTCAGTTGTAACATGAATGAGTTCAATTTCTCCCTTGGATACATGATCCCTTTTGGAATGATGCCTTATGTCTATGTTTTTGGTTCTTGAATGTAGAATAGGATTTTTAGAAATGCAAATAGCACTAGTGTTATCACAATAAATTGGAATAGTGCCTATAGACAATCATAAATCAATCAACTGTTGTTTCAACCAAAGTACTTGTGCCACACAACTTCCTAATACAATGTATTCAGCTTCTGCAGTAGATAGGGCTACTGAATTTTATTTTCTACTGGACCAAGAGACTAAAGAATTTCCAATGAATTGACACGTTCCAGAAGTGCTTTTCCTATCTATCCTACATCCTGCAAAGTCAAAATCAGAAAAACCAATTATTTCAAATGAAGGGCTAACCTTATGATATCAAATTCCTAAGTTCTGAGTTCCTATTTATTTTCAATTACATGATTTGAGTATTTAGAATTTTCAAAGCCTAAAGGTTGTTATACAAACACATCCTCTTGAATTACCTCATTTAAAAATGTACTTTTGACATCCATTTGATACAATTTAAATCCTCTAAAACAGGCAAAGGCTAGCAAAACCCTAATTACTTCAAGTCTATTTACAGGGGCAAATTTTCCCTCAAAATCAATCCATTCAATCTGATTATACCCCTTAGCAACTAATCTAGCCTTATTTCTAATGATTACTCCTAAGTCATTCATTTTTTTTTGAATATTCATTTAGTTCCAACTATACTTTGATCTTTTAGTCTTGTAGTTAATTTCCAAACTTTATTTCTTATAAATTGATTCAACTCTTCTTACATGATAAAAATCCAAAATTTATCATAAAGTGTTTGATCAATATTAGTGGGTTCTATAGTTGAAATGAAGGCTGAATGATTAACTTCCTTATTTAATCTACGCCTAGTCCTTACACCCTCACTTGGTTCATCTATGATTAATTCTCTTGGGTGGTTTTTAGAAAATCTCAAATCTCTAGGCAAAGGGTTCTCTATCTCCAAATTTTCTTCCATATTTTCTTCCAAGTTTTCTTCCAAGTTCAATTTATCAATCTTTTGGGCGTTAATCTCAATTTCATCTTCTACAATATTTGGCTCTTTCATATTTTCATATTCATCAAATACAATATGTGTTATCTCTTCAATTACTAGAGTTCTTCTATTGAATACTCTATAAGATTTTCCAACACTTGAGTATCCAACAAAAATTTCTTCATCTGATTTTGGATCAAATTATTCTAAGGCAGGTTATCCATTATTATGAATGAACACCATACAACCAAAAACATACAAATGAGATAAATTAGGTGTTCTCCCTTTTAGCAACTCATAGGATGTTTTATTCAATTTAGATCTTATATTTACCCTTTTCAGAACATAACATGATGTGCTAACCGTCTCAGCCCAAAAATATTTAGGAAGTGAATATTCTGCCAACATTACTCGGGCGGATTCTATTAATGTTCTATTTTTTCTTTCGACTACCCCATTCTGCTGAGGGGTTCTAGGTGCATAAAAGTTGTGATCAATTCCTTTTTTCTTTCAAAATTCTTCAAATCTCTCATTTTCAAATTCTTCTCCATGATCACTTTGAATAGAAATAATTTCACACCCTAATTTCATTTGAATCCAAGTCAACAAATTTCTAAATTCCTCAAATGATTCACTCTTATGAAATAAAAATCTAACCCATATGAATCTTGAGTAATCATCCACAATCACAAATCCATGTGCCTTCCCTCCTAGACTCACAATTCCAACTGGTCCAAAAAGATCCATATATAAAATTTTCAATTGTTTATTAGTTCTAAGATCCTTATTGGACTAAAAAGAGGACATCACCTGCTTTCCAAATTAACATGCATCACAAAGGTGATCCTTAGTAAAGACTAGTTTTGGTATACCTCTCACTAAGTTCTTTTGGGTAAATCTCCTAAGATTTTTCATGCTAGAATGACAAAGTCTCCTATGCCAAAGCCATGACGCATCAGATACAGTTTTTAAATAATAAGCACTAGGAGTTTGAATGCATTTTAAATCTAACATATAAACATTGTTTACCCTTTTTCCATTCAAAACATCTTTACCATTTAGGCTTAATATGCAGCTAGTAGGAAAAAATTTTACACAGTAACCTTTATCACATAGCTGACTTATACTTAACAAATTATGTTTTAAACCTTCAACCAATAATACACTGTCTATGAAAAAATTCTTTAAATTTCCAATCATACCTGTCCCAACCACCTTCATTATGGTGTTATCTCCAAGTGTAACCTTGCATCCACTCCTGGCTTCCAGCATTATGAATTTAGTAGTATCTCCAGTCATGTGCTTTGAACATCTGCTGTCCATGTAACATATGCTCTCATGAGGTCTTGTGTGAGAGCGACGCTCTTCTTGATTTAATTGATCAAGACTGTCAGCTATTAAGCATAGATTAGTGTCTTCCTCTTCTTTTTTAGTCTTCGATGAATCTGAAGCTGAATCCGCCCATAAAGCTTTTTAAAACTTCTTTCTGCCCTTTTTTTACAGTAGGTTTCTCCTCTATATTCTCCTTCATAGGATTGACTTTGAGTTTAGGGCAATTCGTCTTTATATGTCTAGGTTTCCTGCACTCATAGCAAATAACATGATTTGAAACCTTAATATTTCTATTGAATTTACCTCTATTCTATTGCTGGCGTTTCTTCTGCTTCCTCTTCAGAAAGCTTTTGAATTAACTAGTCATTAATGCGATGACTTCTTCATCCTCAGATTGTGAGTGTTCACTTTCAGACTCTTCCACATTAAGTGATATGTTCTTCTCCCTTCGTGGTTCACCTGTATCAGTCTTTCTTGGCTAACTCTTTTCTCGTAAGTAATAAGCGAACCAAGAAGATTGTCAATAGAATAAATATTTAAATCCTTAGACTCTGTAATTACAGTAATTTTAGCATCATATGCAGTAGGTAAGCAATGAATAATCTTATTTACTATTTAAGCATTGGTTAACTCTTTACCCAATGCATGTAAGGATGTGATTATTTGTGTGAATCTTGTGTACATATCAGAAATAGATTCATTTGGTTTCATGCGAAATAGTTCATAATCATGCTATAAGATTTTGAGTCTAGATTGTTTAACCTCGTTAGTCCCCTCATATGTTATACTAAGTCTATCTAATATGTCCTTTCCACTTTTGCAAGTGAAAACCCGCATGTAGTCTTCTGATTTTAAATCACAAAAGAAACTATTCAAGCATTTGACGTTTAGTTGTGCTAAGTCACGTTCTTCTGCTGTCCAGTCTGCAAAAGGTGTTTCAACTCTAACTCCATTAACTAATCTAGTTGGTTTTGTATATCCTTCTTGGACTAAGATCCACATATGATAATCAAGTGACTGTAAGAAAGTAGACATATTCGTGTTTTCCAAAAATTAAAAGGTATATTGTCAAACAGTGGAGGTCTAGTAATAGAGTAACCCTCAGGTGTTTTTCAATTTTCAAATGTAGCCATTCACGTTAATCTAAAAGCAGTCTAAACTTATGATTTTGAAACAAAGCTCTGATACCACTTGTTGAAATTCATTCACTATGAATTGGATTGTTAAACCTAAGCTTCTGTCCCAAGGTTAACCAAGAGGGGGAGGGGGGTGAATTGGTATTTTTTTAAAAAAAATGAAAAGAAAAAAATTATCCCTCTTGAGTATGTTGAACCAAAAATAAATTTTAATGAATTTTTAGAAAAACGTTTTTCAGTCATAATTTTTGGAACAAAAACAAAATGCGGAAAATAAAAAGCAGTAAAAATAAAAGACACAAGATTTATAGTGATTCGGTCTAAACCAGACCTACATCCACTCCCCGGTGGAACCCTTTGAGTATTGCACTAATACCAATAGTGTCTCTCCTTTTCCACCCATAGTAAGGCGGAGAAGCCTTTTCAAACACTCTTTCCACCATGCGACAGAGAACCGTCATCCTTTTACATTATCCCTAGTGTTGGCAGAGAATCGTTGTTATTTTACACTATCCCCAGTGTTGGCAGAGAACTGTTGTCCTTTTACACTATCCCTAGTGTTAGCAGAGAACCGTCTTCCTTTAACACTATTCCCAGTGTTGACAGAAAACCATTCGTCCTTTCACACTCTTCTAGTGTGGGCAGAGAACTCTTCGACCTTTCACACTCTCCAAGTGTGGGCAAAGAACCTGCGACTGTTTACACTCTTCAAGTGTTGGCAGAGAACTGTAGAGAGAGTTGTTATTTGCATGTTTTACATTCTTGCAACTTATATTATTTTGATGATTTCAAATATTATTATTTTTATATATCTCCTAACACATTTTTGAAGTTTTATTTTTGCTCTAGTGTGTACTAACATTTCAGAAAATTCAACTCCAAGCTATTCATTTGTAAAACATAAGTTTTTAAATAAAAGGAAGTGATTGTAATTGAGTGAAAAATTACAACACACACTCTTAGGGGACAATTTTTGTAAACTGATCGTACGGGACAAACCTGGTTCGTACGGGACGATCATGTCAATTAACCCTTCAGAAGAGCAATGGATTGAACATGTGAGGAGAAATTTTTCTAAGTCCTCAGTTCAGTTGGATAAGGACCCTAAGGAAAAATCTATTGATCAAAAGAAATTTAGAGAGATTATTGGATCATTACTTTACTTGACTGCTAGCCGACCAGATATCATGTTTAGTGTTTGCTTGTGTGCTAGATTTCAATATGATCCAAAAGAATCACATTTGACAGCAGTGAAAATGATTTTAAGAAACTTATTAGGAACTCAGAACTTAGGAATTTGGTATCCAAAGTTTAGCTCTTCATTTGAAATTATTGTTTATTCAGACTCTGATTTTACAGGCTGTAGAGTGGATAGGAAAAGCACTTCTGGAACATGTCAATTCATTGGAAATTCATTAGTTTCATGGTCTTGTAGAAAATAAAATTCAGTGGCCCTATCTACTGTAAAAGCAGAATACATTGCACTATGAAGTTGTGTGGCAAAAGTACTTTGGTTAAAACAACAGTTAATTGATTTAGGATTAACTATAGGCACTATACCAATTTATTGTGATAATACTAGTGCTATTTGCATTTCAAAAAATCCTATTCAACATTCAAGAACCAAACACATTAACATAAGGCATCATTTTATAAGGGATCATGTATCCAAGGGAGAAATTGAATTTAGTCATGTTTCATCAGAAAATCTACTTGCAGACATTTTTATAAAACCTTTAGCCTTTGATACTTTCAGTACATTAAGAACTAGGCTTGGAGTGATTGATTTAAATGCATAGATAAAAATGTTTTTCTGCAAAATTGATATTTTGTTTTTGTTTGTGTGTTAATTGTATTTTTGTTTTATTTTGTTTTGTTGTTAAATATTTTAGAAATGTGTGTTAGACTTTATGACATTCCTTTTTTATTTTTATCTTAATAGTGCTTTATTTAATTTGTAAATTAAAAATAATTTTATTAGAAAATATAATTTTTCTAAATGTAAGAAATGCTTATTACTTGATATTATTAGAATTTTCAATTCCATATCTCTTATTTAGACTACATTATCTTTAATATTATTATTGCAATTTAGATGTTTTCATATTTTGTATTTCTCTTTTCAATTAATATTTATGCATTTAGAAAAATTTAAAATTCTAGATTATTGATTTTGGAAAGAAATTCAAATACTCTTGAGAATTGTACAAATGTACAAAAATTAGAAGGATTCTGCAAAAAATGTGTAATGACAAAAAGAGGCACAAAATAAGCCCAAAAAAAAGGGAGAGATGCACAAAAGTGTGCCATAAAAATTGAAAAAGATGCGCAAAGTGCCACATGTGGTAATTACTTCTTTCTAGACTCTTTTAATCTCTTTATTCAAATTGATCTAATGTTCATTTATAATTTATATTGAAATTTGAAATATAAATTTTTTTATTCATCATTAGTGCAATGATTCTCTTTATCTTCATGTCTAAATTGACACATGCCCTTGATTTTTTTTTTTTTTCTAAGTTATATAACTTCTTATTTTTTTTAATTCAAATGCCTCCTTATTTTCATGAGTTCATCATTCAGGGGGAGTTTAGAAGGTACTTAGAATTTGAAACCCTACAAACTATAATTATTTTGTCATCATCAAAAAGGGGGAGATTGTAGAGAGAGTTGTTATTTGTATGTTTTACATTCTTGCAACTTGTATTATTTTGATGATTTCAAATATTATTATTTTTATATATCTCCTAACACTTTTTGGAAGTTTTATTTTTGTTCTAGTGTGTACTAACATTTCAGAAAATTTAACTCCAAGCGATGAAGACTTCAAACTATTCATTTGTAAATCATAAGTTTTTAAATGAAAGGAAGTGATTGTAATTGAGTGAAAAATCACAGCACACACTCTTAGGGGACAATTTTTGTGAACTGATCGTAAGGGACGAACCTGGTTCGTACGAGACGAACCTGGTTCGTACGGGACGAACCTGGTTCGTTCGGGACGATCATGTAAATTAACCCCTCAGAAGAGCAATGGATTGAACATGCGAGGAGAAATTTTTCTAAGTCCTAATCGTCCAGGATGAATTTAATATTCATCCCGGGATGAACTTCTCGGGATTCTCACTTGCACTGTTCGTCCAGAAGAAAAATAAGATTCGTACCGAGACGAAACTCTCTATATGTGATCGTACATGACAAAATTAATTTTCATCCCTAGACGAAACTCTCTGTATGTGATCGTAAAGGACGAAATTAATTTTTATCCCTGGACAAAATGCTCTGTATAAAATCATCACAGGATGAAACCTATTCGTCCCAGGAGGAACTGAACCAACTTACGTCAGTTGTTTACGTCCTGTAGAATTTTGGGAACCAACCTATGTAATAACCGTTTCATACCGGACGAACAAAGTTTGTACAGGATGATGAGCATGTACGAACTATTTAATTGTGGTTGAAAAACTTTTTTAAAAAACTCATTAAATTTTAATTTCGGTTAAACTTATCAAAAGAGGGAAAAATTTTAAATACCAATTCACCCCCCCCCCCCCTCTTGGTAGCTTTGGGACATTAACTTAGTTCTAACAACCTATTTACTAGACTCAACAAGAACCGGATCTCCTTGACAGATCTTCTCACAAGAATTCTAGAAGGAAAGAAGAAAAGAGTGAAGAAATCCCAAATCACAAGTAGAGATTCTTACCTTTGAACACCAAGCGAGGCCATCACGCTTCAGTGGCAGGAATCCTTCTTTGAATGCTTTCTCACACTGTCTCCTTGACTCTTCTTTTAATAGGCACAAAGATCAAATGACAAAAAGATTGGGTGGCAGTCTAAATTGGACTATATATAGGAGAGACATGAAAAACTGTCCAAAACTGTAAATTTTTCAAGTCAACACGAAATGAATCGTCCCATACAATCGTGGATCGTCCTGGATGATTTTACTTAAAGTGTTGGAAATTATCCTAATGAATATTGGTATGAACTATGTTCGTACACGATCAACATCCCGTACGAACTAGGTTCGTCCGGTACGATCAGTTATACCTTAGGTCGGTTCCCAAATAACTGCATGGACGAAACCAATTTTGGTAAGTCGGTTCACATCGTCCTGAGATGAACAGAACTTCGTCCGAATATAATTTTAACAGAGAGCAACTCATCCTGGTACGATAATGAACTTCATCTTAACAAAATTTTTACAGAAAAGAATTTATCCTGGGACGATTTGGATTTCGTCTGGACGAAATTTCTACAGAGAATATATTGTCCTAGCACAATTATAGATTTTGTCTAAATGAAATTTTTACAGATCCTATTTCATCCTCAGACAAAAATAATTTCGTCCTGGACGATCAAGACATAGAAGCATTTCCTCCAACTCCTGTTCGTTCCATTGCTCTTACGGGGAGAAGAACTGACTTGATCGTCCCATACGAACTAGGTTCGTCCCATATGATCAGTACAAATTTGTAAGATCTCCTTAAGTAAGTGTGTGTGTGTGTGTGTGTGTGTGTGTGTGTGTGTGTGTGTGTGTGTGTGTGTGTGTGTGTGTGTGTGTGTTTATTCACTCAATTACAATCACTCCCTCTCAATTCAAGAATGATTTAAAGCTTCAATTTGCAAAGAATTGTATGCTGAATTTGATTTGAAGTCTTCATAATTTGGAGTTCAATTTTCCTGAAATGTTAGTACACACAAGAGAAAAAATAATTCTTCCAAAAAGTGTTAGGAAATAATTGCACGTAAAATAATAATATTTGAAATCATCAAAACTATACAAGTTGCAAGAATGTAACATATGCAAATAGCGACTCTCTTAACACCAACGACATAAAATTTGACTCAATTCTAGCCCAAATAGATCCAAATTGAGGACCCAAAATATATTTGAAGGGTAAACCATAAATTGGATGACCAAAATAATCTCCAAATGTGACATACTTATAGTCAAATAGAGCGGATCGACACGATGAATCCAGCGAGTCCAAGATCGTCAAATTCTAACATCATTAAAGCACCAAAAACTTGATGAACGGTCTATAATCAAGGGAATCGATATCATCCATCCATTCAAACCAATTACAACATGCCCTTGATATTCTCTCTATTTATTAATAATGCTACTTCCATAAAATTGAAATCTCTCTTGCCACCAAGCTCCTCCTCAACCACTGACAGTCGTTGGACTTCCGCCTAGCCACCAATTATTGTTGGACATACGTCAGGCCAACAATTTTTTTCTGATATCCTTTCAAACATTATCGTCTAACTACGGTCTTTCTGACCTTTCTCGCCTGACCATAATCCTTTCGATCGTAGTAATCAGACAATGATCTTTTGGGCCTCCATCACCAGCCAAATATGGTGCTCTCGACCACCGTCACCCGACTACGGTCTTCCCAACTACAAGAAAGTCATGCAGTTCCGGCGGAAAGTAATAAAGTTTTCAGCGGATTTCAAAAATTTCAGATAGATTTCCGACGAAACATCTTCGACAGTAAATCGAGCGTCGGAAAACCTTTCCATTGAAAAAAACCTATCATAAATTTTTTTCCATCATAATAATTAAACTAGTTTTTTTTTAAAAAAAAATATGCGCTAGCCGACCTGGTTCCTTGGACCAGGGGAGCCAGTCCGCTGTGAGCTCACTCACGTCCTCGCCAGCAAGCCCAGGTCAGCCCTCTCCTGTCCGCACCATTGGGTCTAGTTCTCTGCCCAGGTGAGCCCGCTACCATTGTATTGAGCCCGCTCTCGTTGCGTTGAGCCCGCTCCCATCGCGGTTTGCCAGGCCGTGCCTATCCGCCATAAGAATTGAACCGAGGACTCCCCGCACCCCTCTCGCGCGATAGTGTGACCACCATGTCGTTCCTGCAAAAGTGTTTTAATTGATAATTTTTTATTTATATTAAAATCAATAAAATATTAGAATTTAAACTACTTAATTTAAGTTTATTATTTTAATCGATAATCAAAATAATTTATTTAAGTAACAATTAATTAAATTATGTCATTAAATTAATAATGAATTAAAATACATTATTAAATAAGTAATAAACTAAAATAAACTATAAAATTATAAATGAATTAAATTCAGGAATAAATTATATTTTCAGAGATTTTTACTTTTATCGGAAAATCCGTCGAAAACATATTAACCGAAAAAGCCGTCGAAAAATCTATTTGAAAATTTGTCAGAAATATTTTTAAATAATCCGTTGAAAATCCATCGAAATATTCACCAGTAATGGACAATTTTCTTGTATTGTGATCTTCGTCGTTTGTCGACTATGGTCTCTCCAACCACCATCTCCATACTATGGTCTCCCCGACCATCATCGCCTGACTCCTTAGGTCTATTATTCATCGTGATTGTGAAATAAATGGAGATATTATTAGCTGAATTCAAGTTGGATGTTTGAAGTGAAGGAATGCATCAGGTTTGTTGTATGATAGAAAAGTCCCCCTAGAACTTAGTGGAATATTCTATAAGAAATGGCGAGACCTGCAATGCTTTATGGTGCAAAATGTTTGCCATTAAAAGAGGAGCATAATATTAGGTTAAGTGTTGCAGAGATGAGGATGCTCAAGTGGATGAGTGGCTTCACTCTTAAAGTCATGGTTTAAAATGAGCATAAATTATGCCTATAACAAAGAATTTTACGTTCATTTAATTAAAAATAGAAGTTACTTACAATGATAGAAGCAAAATCCCAATTTTATTCTGGTTTGCTTGGCTACAACAACAACATCATTTTGATTCAGGTTTGCTCGGCTACGCCAAACAATAATCCTCACAACTAGAAAGTTAGCATTTGCTGTGTGTTTTCAGCCGACTTTACGGTGAATTATTTTTTGTCAAAAATGGCGACCGATTTACGATGGAAATTTTTTATGTTTTTTTTTGTCGCAGAATTTCTGCCATAAGTTTACAGTGAAAAATCTGTCACAATTTCGCAGCAAATTTGACGAAAATTACCCTATCTAGCTGATGGATTGTGCTTTTGTTTCATTTTTTCGTTTGATTCTTTGACTTCTCTCTTCTGCCCTTCAACTCTCTTTCAACTTTGCCTCCGCACATTATCGGCTATAGTCGCTAAATAACTTCTTTGCCTCCTACGATATTATTCCTTCCTATCGCATCGCTCCTTCAATGACGTTCCTCCATGTCACATTCAAAATCTCACCTCCTCATCATTCTTCTATCACATCCGAAGTCACACCTCCTTTACCTCTGACGGGCGCTTTGTCATTGTGATGGTATCCATCTTTCTTCCTTTCGCCCTTCTTCATCCAAATTCGTAATCATGACAAACTCTTTCCTTACTGCGGGGCTTTGTTGTGAAGGTATGCAATTTGTTTATGATATTCTTCTTTTTGATAATACTAGAGAGGGAGTTGAAGGTAAACTTGAATTATAGAGGAAAACCTTATAGTCTAATTAGAGCGATTGTGACTTTGGCTTATTAATCATCTTTTGTAATGGTTCTAATGATTGTGTTAAGAAGGTCAAGAATTTTCTTTCTACTTTTGAAAGGGAAAGTGGTCTTAATTTTAATAATAGCAAATGATATTCCATTGGTGGCAAAGGTATGTCACTGCTGCATTTTGAGAATATTAAATTATGCATTAACTTTTGCAATCATGTTTTAACCATTTGTTATCGTATAACTTTTTTGTATAAAGGTTGTAAGAAGTCATTTTTGTTTAATAATACATTTACTACCGTTAATAGGAAGCTCTCTGCCTATGAATTTAAAATTCTCTCTATGGGAGCAAAACTTATTCTCATTAAGAGCATTTTTTGTTCTATGCTTATCTATCTCCTTCAAATCATTAATCCAACTTTAGGCATTTGTGATAGCTTGGAGAAATTTTTAAATAATTATTTTTGGAGCTCCACTAATAATTCTAAATGGATTCTTTGGTCCAATTGTGGTACTATACTGGCCCGTTTTTAAAGTGGTGGTAGTCTTGCAAGTCCATTTATGATTTGGTTAAAAGTTTTTCTTTCATATTACGGTAGAAACTCAGGAATAATTAATCTCTTTGGGCCATATTCATGAATAAAAAATATTGTATAGCAAACATCCAACCTCTTGCTCTTTTAAACAAAGTCAATCCCTGAGGTGGAAAAGCTTTGGCAACATTAAATGGTATGTATAATAAATTATTCAATGGGGAATACATAATTGCTCATCTTTCTTTTGGCAGGATGATTAGTTTGGTGAGGGGTCTCTATACTCCTATCTCAATTCTCATTCTACATCCTCATTGAAAGCTTCTTGGTTCATTAGTAATGATGTTCGGTCAAAAAATTACTTTTTTGTGTGCATTCCTCAAAACTTGGTGGACATGGTTTGTGATATCCCCATTAATTGTAACTATAATTATAAAATCATGTGTAAGTTATATGAGGATGGTAATTTTAGTCTCAATAAAGTGTGGCATTTAATTAGAAATAAAAAAGATTTTATCCCTATCTTTGATAAGATTTAGAATTTTTCTACTCCTTTAACTTCTTCTATGTTAGTTTAGAAATTTTGAAAAGGTTTTATTCTTTTTTATAGTAGATTACAAGATAAAGGTTTATGTTTATTTTCTAAATGTCAATGATATTATTATGTTGAGACTATTAGTCATGATTTTTTGAATGGGTGTGTGGCTACTAAAGTTTGGACTGCTTTGTAAAAAGGTTTGCAAATTAAGATTGATTTTAATAACTTGGATATTTCTAATTTTTTAGATTGTTGGTTTCATCTTAAAGTAAAAAAGTCTTATATTCACCGTCATTTCTTTATTAGTGTTTTGATTACTTTTGGATGAGAGGAATAAGAGCAAACATAATTATATTAAAATGTGTCATCAAAGGGTTTTTGGCTCCTTATCGTTCAAAATTTAACAACTCTTTAAGGGTGGTTTGCTATCTTTGAAATACTTTAGAGGTAGGAATAATTGGCTTTCTTTAATATTCATTATGAAACTCTAATGTGGTTACTCCTTTGATAATTAACTGGTCTAAGCCTCATATTAATGAGTTTAAACTTAACATTCATGTTGTTAGTAAAGGGTGTGGTGACTTGATTCAGGATCACAATGGCAAGATGGAGTAATGTTTTTCTTTCAATTATATTAATAGTGATGTTGTAGGGGTGTTGACCTCATTTTTGTATGAGGTCCTTTAGACCCTTCCAGACTCCAGATTAATCTAGATCCTAGGACCTTTCATACTCTAGATCCTAAGACCTTTCTAGACTCCAAATCCTAAGGCCTATCTGGATCCATAACCCTTCTAGATCATAGATCTTAGAATCCCTTTGGATCCTAGGATCAATCCATATTCAAATCAAACCATACCTTTGATCAATTCAAATCCCAGATAAATTCAAGTTTCAGATCCATTCAAATCTTCACTCAGTCCAATTGAAAATTCAAACTTCAATCTAGACTCTGATCCTACCTTTGATTTAAGCTTTGACCCCATCCAGTCACTAATAATCACCACATGATTGTGAATGATTTGGATACTCCAATATTGATCATCCAAACTCAAAATCTAATCTAAATCCAGAAATTCAGACTCAAATTCAAAGTCTTAAGGCCCTGTCCTAAAGACCTTTTTCAAATATTTTTCAAACATTTCAAAACCCAGTCAAATGGCCTCTGATTTAGGGTCTATCACTTACAAAGTGATAAGACATGTCCCTAGAGGTTGCCTTCCAATTTTGAGCTCATTCTGAGGTCTCTAACCCCAGAATCTGAATTAAAGTCCAAAGGCTGTAAAACCTTCAAATATTTACAGCCCATGCCACTGAACCTAACCCCTTGAAGATTTTGATTTTGGAGCCCTTATCAAAGCCTCCAATCACTTCCAGACTCTTGATTTTAACCCACTGAGCAGTAAACTGTATTTTCCAGACCCATTTTTGACCCTAGTTGACCAATAGGTCAAAATTGACCAAAATACCCTTATGGGATTTCAAATGGCCATTTCAACTCAAATCAATTCCAAACTCTTTGAAACCACTTTCAATGAATTTCAAATATCAAACCCAACTTGTTGAACTCAAACCCAGACCTTGGGTCAACCTGGTTGACCAAGTTAACCAAGTTTGACCCATGGACCCATACACCCTTCTCTTTCAAAATTTTGAATCTAGTCCATTCCAAGTCCTTTGAATGTATGGGATGAACCCTTGGGTACCCAAGAGACCCCTCTTGGTGACCCAAGCCTTGGGCTCACTTGGGTTAGCCATATGGCTTGACCCAAGTGACCAAAGAGAGGTCTCCCTTGAGCCATCTTTTGATCTTAATCAAATTGAATCCAAATCAAGGTGCTATTGAGTTCCCATTGACCCAATACACCTTCCTTGATCAGCCCAATCCTTGGGCTCACTTGGGTCAAGAGTTAGGCTAACCCAAAGTGCCCAAAAGCACTTGGGATTGAGCCAACTCTCAACCTAAGCCCAATTGAACCTGATCAACACCTCCCATAGGTGGCCCTAGGTCCAATACACCCCCTCCAGCCAGCCCATGCCTTGGGCTAGCTTGGGTCAATAGTTAGGCTAACCCAAAGTAGCCAAAAACACTTGGACCCGAGCTATTTTCCAGCTCAGATCAAATTTGACCCAATTTCCACTTGCATTGGGTGCACCAGACCCAGGCCTGCCTCCTATACCGAACCCAGGGTCTGACCTGACCTGGATCGAGCTCAATTCGACTCAAACCAAGCAAGTTTGAGCCCAACCGAGCCACCGGATCGATCCCAGCTTCCCCAGACCAATTTGACTCCATTCCCAGCTCCAGTGTGTCCCCATCAGCCTTCCCTGGTCAACCCGACCCAGACCATGGCCGGCGGTGGTCGGAACCAATGGGGAGCAAGCTCCGGTGGTCCCCCTAGGCCGATCCTGACTGAAAGCCTTCCAAAGGCTGTGGCTCACTGGCTTGAGGCTCACGAGCTCTCTAGAACGGTGCCACTTTCCACTTGGCATCAATCCGAGACCCCCTCAATTTCAATCATGGCCGTCCGAGCTTGCGGGAGGAGGCTAAATAGGCTGGTGCTCCCCAGAGCTCAAGAATCGATTCCAGCATTTCGAAATGACTCCCCAGAGTTCCCCCAATCTCCCAGCATCTTCCCTCGAGCTCCCAGACCTCCCCTTCCATTACTTTGAGCGAACTCCGGCGAAAGGCTTCGGCATCCCGCTCAAAGTCCTACCTCAGGCCATCCTCCAGTCGCGGCCTCTGAAGGAAACCTGCTCGCCTTCGTCCCCTGAAGCTTCCAGATAGAGAAGCTCATCCGTTGAGACTTTCTCTGCGGTAATTCCTTCATCCCGAGCTCCCTAGCTAGGTAGTCCGGTCAAGTGTGAAGGAAACCTTCACCCCAACGGATTTCCACCGTTGGATTGAAGGTTTCCACCCCCCTGATCCTCCCTGTGAAATTTCATCGAAGTTCGCCGGCGGGATCACTCGGATCATGCCGGAGAAGGTTCACGGCCTCAGATAAGAGCGGAGGTTGAAGACGAAATCTCAGTCGTTGATTCCGATCAACGGCTCGAATTAGATCCCACTTTTTCGGAGCGCGTCTGATCCCAGCCGTCCGATCCGCCATCCGATGGCTGTGGTTAATCCGACCATTAACAGTTAGCGCCAATGATTGCCCAGCCAATCAGCGCGCGGCGCGTGTAAAGGGAGCACTGACTGTGTAATGGCCGAATTAATAATTCCAGAAATTCAAGGGAACTTTGGAAATTCATATCTCCTTGCACACTTATCCAAATTAGGTGTTCTTAAGCTCATTGGAAAGGACTCAGGGAGACCTATAAAAGCCTTATGGTTCCATGCCCTGGTTAGGTCAGTGTTAGGTTTAATTTAAGTTTGAACATTTTGTTAATTTCTTTAATTATTCTTTAAATACAAGTCCACCAGGCATGGAATTTTGGGAGATTGAATTTGAACATGTTTTTGACATGTCCGAATTTTATCTCCCCTTTTTAAGATGTTCAAGGGCTGGTTTGACCCTTAAATTCAAAATGGGGTATAGACCTATCCAATGGGATTTAGGGTGTGATTTTTTGTGTGCTGATGATGTGTAGGATAAGGAGTGTAGAGCCACTGATTTTGCCCCAATCCAAGCTTAGGATACACCCCTATGGTGGTTTGAAGGTGACTTAGAGCTCACTTTAGGAGGTTTAGTTAACCACCTTAGAGTACTCCATTTGAGCTCAAATTTGGTGGGTTTAGTCCTTAGGGTCAGGTGATCCTATGGTCCAAATTTCATCAAATTTAGAATCCATTTGGTTTCTCAAGTAGGAACCATAATAATCCCCCTTAGAAATAACCCTTTAGCCTTAATAAAATTCTAATAAATTTGATTTAATTCTTAAAATTCCCTAAAATACCCCCAACTAACTTCAATTTATCTCTTAATCAGTGAAAATTGAAATCACTTTAATTTGACATTAAAATCCATTCTAATTTAATTATAATCAAAATCAATGTCTAATCAATTTTAATTTATTAAAAATTATTAAAAATCCCAAAAAAATCTTTAAACACTTTCTGATCTCTCCTTAGATCATTTCTGATCTTTGGAGTTGATTTCAAGAAGTTTAAGACTCATGTGGGTTCAAATCATTAAAAGGGCCCTTAATTGAAATAATTTAATAATTCCAATAAATACCCAAACTTCCAAAATTCATAACTAATTGTAGAAAATTCCAAATCAATCAAACTCAGTGGCTAATGACTCTAATTAAAATCTAGTATTTTTTTAAAAATTTCAAACCCCGAAATCTGGTCAAAATAAAAAAGTCAACATTTTTGTCAACTCTAGGTCAAAATCGGGTCAAAACTTCTAAAAATCATAACTTTTCATAGAAAACTCCAAATTGAATGTACCACCTGTCTAACAACTCATAATTAGGTCTAGTATTTATTAAAAATCTGAAACTCTTAAGATTAACTCTAATTTTAAAAATCAAATTTTGACCCCATAATTAGTACATCCGGATAATCTCTTAAAACCCATTAACTCTCCCAAATTCCAAAATTTTCTTAATAGGCTAATAAAACTCTCAACTAATCTATTAAAATCAATAACCAACTCTCTTTAATATCAATCTATTCCTTTAATTCCAACCAATTTAAATAACTTAATCAACCTTGATTACCACTGGATAACCCAGGCCTACGAGGCTATTAGCTTAGCCCCAAGGAAGGTGAAAAAAACTTTACGGCCTCGGTGTGAAACAAAGGTAGTAATCAATTAATTTTTAAAATATGTTCAATTAAAATTCTTAATCTATTAATGCTTAAATTTTAATCTAAATCCCCTTTTAGGCCTTAACAAATTCAAAACTTTTCTAGATAACTCTAACTAATCACCCACTTTAGGACTTACCCCAGCCACACGACCTTCTACACACACTTTAGATGATGTACTAGGACAACCAACTCTAGATCTAGGTTAGGCCGGTGTTTACTTTACTGCTGTGTGCCGGATTTTTCGTAGTTTTCATTGCATGTTGTGGATGAAATGTGTCTGCTTACTTTTCTGCACTCTGTGGATGGATTGATGTGTTTGGCGACTAGATTACCCTTAGGTTAGGTGCGATCTGGATGTTCATATAGTTTTCTACAGGTGGCCACGCTCATGCAGGGCAATAAAAGGGGGGCTAAGTTAATAAAAAAATAATTATTATAAATGCTTGAACAGGTGTTTCAGCTGCTAAAGCCCCCAAATAAAAGGAGCGTGGCCAGTGTGTTTACTTTCTCTTCTGCTCATTTATAACTACTTGGGAATAATTGCTTTTTCATTTATTAACTGCTTAGGATAACCCTGCAGGTGAGTCTAGATTTTATTTTCAAATGAA
This sequence comes from Dendrobium huoshanense, assembly GCA_016618105.1. Lineage (NCBI taxonomy): Eukaryota > Viridiplantae > Streptophyta > Magnoliopsida > Asparagales > Orchidaceae > Dendrobium > Dendrobium huoshanense. The sequence goes on from CM028345.1 coordinate 21,669,872, forward strand.
TGTAATTTGTATAAGTGTTAAGTGTTGTGAAAGTAAGATTTTGAGTTGGGATATATATAGGTCCAGAGCTTGGACTCCGTCGAGAAAAGGATGCCCCTAAGGGGAGTAGACCTTTTCTATTTGGAGATCCAAATTTGGGCCACACTCCTCCCTACCCAAAGAGGAAAGAGTGGCCTTCCCCTTAAAGGAAGTTCCCTCTTATCCATTTGGGTAATCCAGTATGAAGAATCAAAGGAGCTTAAAGTAAAAGGAGCCCAAAGAAGAACGAGACTGAAGATTTGAAGATTGAGAATATCCCATTCAAAACTACTTACGTCATTACTAGGTTTAGAATCCAGGTTGTTGTCAGTGGTGCCCGACCACTTTACTTTCTGCAAAATTCTGGTTTGTAATAAGCAAGGCAACTTTACCTATGGAAATTTATTAATTAATTTATATTTAATGTGATGAATTGATTGCCTTTAGGACTGCTTGTTTTTCTTAGTTTTTTGGTGATTGTGTGCCGCTTTTGTTTTTGCCTGGACTCGTGAGGCTCGTAATGGTGTGAAAGTTTTATACTCGTAACTTTAAAAGTCTAAAATTTTAGTGAGTCTAAATAACATAGAAATATAATGAATCTAAGGAATTAGCCGGGAATCGACCCAGGGGTCGCATGCATATTTTTGCATTATTCTTTCCTTTCTTTAGACCCTTCCCTGCCTGCAGGTAGAGTTCGGATAGTCTGACCTATGAAAACGAGGTGCCGGACCTGGGGAAGTCCAGTCTTCTAAAAAATTATTTTCTAAGCCTGTTTTTAAAATTTCAAGCATATCTAATTTGAGGTTGTTAACTAGCATGCATTGCATTAGAAAAGAATTAAAATAGTCAAAATTTTAATTTCATCAGTTTTAGCATTTTAGCACCCAATATAAGTCAAAAGGGGCCAATTAGGAGAATTTCTAGATGTCGGCCCCAGCTCTCCAAAACTTTAAATATAACGTCCCTACCACTCTTTCATAAAAGACCGAACTCATCTCTTTTAAATCGATTAGGTGGTTAGCTGGCTCCCCAATCTAGGCTGGGGTAAGTCCAGACCTTGCACTGCATTAGTTAGGATCGGACGACTGTGGTCCAGTGTCCAAAATAGATTTAGGTTTCGGGGCAGATCTTTGATTATAAGACCCCAAACTTCGGGAATCTAATCCCAAATTTCTAATAAAATACCCAACTCTAATTAAAACTTCATCTCAATCCTAAAACATAAAGCCTAACACTTAGATTAAGTAGGGACACTTCCGGATGGTTCTGGAATCTCAAAGTGTCCCCTACCTCTCCTCCTTTAACTCCGTTAATAACTGCTCAATTTTGATCCATTCTCTGTTGAATTTCCAAAATTCACTTCTCTTTTTTTATATCACTCCGAGAAACTCTAACAAAATTCTGCCACCATTTTAATCGGGAGTTTTCGTAGGAGATTTTATCTCCCTACGATGTAATTAACTACGAGGGCTTGCGTTCGTAGGAGATTTGGAACCCCACACACCTGATTTCAAAATTAATTTTTTTTTACAAAAAAAACCCTCTTAGATTTCTTTAAAAAATAAAGGAGTCAAAAGTGATTGCCATTGTCATATTAGAAGAATTCTCATTGAAAGATGATACCTTCCTTTGGGGAGATACATTCTTCTTTGATAAGGCTTTGGATATGAATTCGGCAATCATACTCCTTGAATATCATAACTAGATTATTTAGTTGAACTCTATCTCATCCCTTCGGGGCCGTGTCGAGTTCTCTTTAGAATCTAGCCGTGATATTCAAGACGAATTACTTAATTCTAAATCTGAACACCGTTACGAATTTTTATTTTCGTCCTTCGGGGTGATATAATTTTTCTAACGGGATGATTCGATTTTAGAATTAGAATTAAATCTCAATTTTAAAATTCCTAAATAAAACTAATATTTTCAAAATATATTTTCAAAATTCCACCAACAAAAAATGGCACACCCGGTGGGACCAAATTTCTCTTCCCACCTTTAATAGTGGCAGAATTTCGTTTCATCGATAGTTTTAACT
>CM028345.1:21672427-21716427 GCA_016618105.1 Dendrobium huoshanense
AAATTACATTCATTTGAAAATAAAATCTAGACTCACCTGGGCAGGGTTATCCTCATGACAGTTAAATAAAAGCATTATTCCCAAGTAGTCATAATATTCTAATGACAAGAATAGAAGTAACACACTGGACACGCTCTTTTATTTGGGGGTTTAGCAGCTGAAACACCACTGTTCAAGGCATTTATAATATTATTATTTTATAACTTAGCCCCCCTTTTATTGCCCTGCATGAGCGTGGCCACCTGTAGAAAACTGTGTGAACATCCAGATCGCACCTAACCTAAGGGTAATCTAGTCGCCAAACACATCAATCCATCCACAGAGTGCAGAAAAGTAAGCAGACACAACAAGCAATTCATCCACAACAATGCAGTGAAAACTACGAAAAATCCGGCACCAGCAGTAAAGTAAACACCGCTAACCTAATCTAGAGTTGGTTGTCCTAGTACATCATCTAAAGTGTGTGTAGAAGGTCGTGTGCTGGGGTAAGTCCTAAAGTGGTGATTAGTTAGAGTTATCTAGAAAAGTTTTGAATTTGTTAAGGCCTAAAGGGGATTTAGATTAAAATTTAAGCATTAATAGATTAAGAATTTTAATAAACATATTTTAAAAATTAATTGATTACTACCTTTGTTTCACACCGAGGCCGTGAAGTTTTTTTCACCTTCCTTGGGGCCTAAGCTAATAGCCTCGTAGGCCTGGGTTACCCAGTGGTAATCGGGTTGATTAAGTTATTTAAATGGTTGGAATTAAAGGAATAGATTGATATTAAAGAGAGTTGGTTATTGATTTTAATAGATTAGTTGAGAGTTTTATTAGCCTATTAAGAAAATTTTGGAATTTGGGAGAGTTAATGGGTTTTAAGAGATTATCCAGATGTATTAATTATGGGGTCAAAATTTGATTTTTAAAATTAGAGTTAATATTAAGAGTTTTCAGATTTTTAATAAATACTAGACCTAATTATGAGTTGTTAGACAGGTGGTACATTCAATTGGAGTTTTCTATGAAAAGTTATGATTTTTAGAAGTTTTGACCCGATTTTGACCTAGAGTTGACAAAAATGTTGACTTTTTTATTTTGACCAGATTTTGAGGTTTGAAATTTTTAAAAAATACTAGATTTTAATTAGAGTCATTAGCCACTGAGTTTGATTGATTTGGAATTTTCTACAATTAGTTATGAATTTTGGAAGTTTGGGTATTTATTGGAATTATTAAATTATTTCAATTAAGGGCCCTTTTAATGATTTGAACCCAAATGAGTCTAAACTTCTTGAAATCAACTCCAAGATCAGAAAGATCTAAGGAGAGATCAGCAGTGTTTAAAGATTTTTTTGGGATTTTTAATAATTTTTAATAAATTAAATTGATTAGACATTGATTTTGATTATAATTAAATTAGAATGGATTTTAATGTCAAATTAAAAGTGATTTCAATTTTCACTGATTAAGAGATAAATTGAAGTTAGTTGGGGGTATTTTAGGGAATTTTAAGAATTAAATCAAATTTATTAGAATTTTATTAAGGCTAAAGGGTTATTTCTAAGGGGGATTATTATGGTTCCTACTTGGGAAACCAAGTATGGATTCTAAATTTGATGAAATTTGGACCATATGATCACCTGACCCTAAGGAATAAACCCACCAAATTTGAGCTCAAATGGAGTACTCTAAGGTGGTTAACTAAACCTCCTAAAGTGAGCTCTAAGTCACCTTCAAACCACCATAGGGGTGTATCCTAAGCTTGGATTGGGGCAAAATCAGTGGCTCTACACTCCTTATCCTACACATCATCAGCACACAAAAAATCACACCCTAAATCCCATTGGATAGGTCTATACCCCATTTTGAATTTAAGGGTCAAACCAGCCCTTGAACATCTTAAAAAGGGGAGATAAAATTTGGACATGTCAAAAACATGTTCAAATTCAATCTCCCAAAAATTCCATGCCTGGTGGACTTGTATTTAAAGAATAATTAAAGAAATTAACAAAATGTTCAAACTTAAATTAAATCTAACACTGACCTAACCAGGGCATGGAACCATAAGGCTTTTATAGGTCTCCCTGAGTCCTTTCCAATGAGCTTAAGAACACCTAATTTGGACAAGTGTGCAAGGAGATATGAATTTCCAAAGTTCCCTTGAATTTCTGGAATTATTAATTCGGCCATTACACAGTCAGTGCTCCCTTTACACGCGCCACGCGCTGATTGGCTGGGCAATCATTGGCGCTAACTGTTAACGGTCGGATTAACCACAGCCGTCGGATGGCGGATCGGACGGCTGGGATCAGACGCGCTCCGAAACAGCGGGATCTAATCCGAGCCATTGATCGGAATCAACGGCTGAGATTTTGTCTTCAACCTCCGCTCTTATCCGAGGCCGTGAACCTTCTCCGGCGTGATCCGAGTGATCCCGCCGGCGAACTTCGACGAAATTTCACAGGGAGGATCAGGGGGGTGGAAACCTTCAATCCAACGGTGGAAATCCGTTGGGGTGAAGATTTCCTTCACACTTGACCGGACTACCTAGCTAGGGAGCTCGGGATGAAGGAATTACCGCAGAGAAAGTCTCAACGGATGAGCTTCTCTATCTGGAAGCTTCAGGGGACGAAGGCGAGCAGGTTTCCTTCAGAGGCCGCGACTGGAGGATGGCCTGAGGTAGGACTTTGAGCGGGATGCCGAAGCCTTTCGCCGGAGTTCGCTCGAAGTAATGGAAGGGGAGGTCTGGGAGCTCGAGGGAAGATGCTGAGAGATTGGGGGAACTCTGGGGAGTCGTTTCGAAATGCTGGAATCGATTCTTGAGCTCTGGGGAGCACCAGCCTATTTAGCCTCCTCCCGCAAGCTCGGACGTCCAGGATTGAAATGGAGGGGGTCTCGGATTGATGCCAAGTGGAAAGGGGCACCATTCCAGAGAGCTCGTGAGCCTCAAGCCGGCGAGCCACAGCCTTTGGAAGGCTTTCAGTCAGGATCGGCCTAGGGGGACCACCGGAGCTTGCTCCCCATTGGTTCCGACCACCGCCGGCCATGGTCTGGGTCGGGTTGACCAGGGAAGGCTGATGGGGACACACTGGAGCTGGGAGTGGAGTCAAATTGGTCTGGGGAAGCTGGGATCGATCCGGTGGTTCGGTTGGGCTCAAACTTGCTTGGTTTAAGTCGAATTGAGCTCGATCCAGGTCAGGTCAGACCCTGGGTTCGGTATAGGAGGCAGGCCTGGGTCTGGTGCACCCAATGCAAGTGGCAATTGGGTCAAATTTGATCTGAGCTAGAAAATGGCTCGGGTCCAAGTGTTTTTGGCTACTTTGGGTTAGCCTAACTATTGACCCAAGCTAGCCCAAGGCATGGGCTGGCTGGAGGGGGTGTATTGGACCTAGGGCCACCTATGGGAGGTGTTGATCAGGTTCAATTGGGCTTAGGTTGAGAGTTGGCTCAATCCCAAGTGCTTTTGGGCACTTTGGGTTAGCCTAACTCTTGACCCAAGTGAGCCCAAGGATTGGGCTGATCAAGGAAGGTGTATTGGGTCAATGGGAACTCAATAGCACCTTGATTTGGATTCAATTTGATTAAGATCAAAAGATGGCTCAAGGGAGACCTCTCTTTGGTCACTTGGGTCAAGCCATATGGCTAACCCAAGTGAGCCCAAGGCTTGGGTCACCAAGAGGGGTCTCTTGGGTACCCAAGGGTTCATCCCATACATTCAAAGGACTTGGAATGGACTAGATTCAAAATTTTGAAAGAGAAGGGTGTATGGGTCCATGGGTCAAACTTGGTTGACTTGGTCAACCAGGTTGACCCAAGGTCTGGGTTTGAGTTCAACAAGTTGGGTTTGATATTTGAAATTCATTGAATGTGGTTTCAAAGAGTTTGGAATTGATTTGAGTTGAAATAGCCATTTGAAATCTCATAAGGGTATTTTGGTCAATTTTGACCTATTGGTCAACTAAGGTCTAAAATGGGTCTGGAAAATACAGTTTACTGGTCAGTGGGTTAAAATCAAGAGTCTGGAAGTGATTGGAGGCTTTGATAAGGGCTCCAAAATCAAAATCTTCAAGGGGTTACGTTCAGTGGCATGGGCTGTAAATATTTGAAGGTTTTACAGCCTTTGGACTTTAATTCAAATTCTGGGGTTAGAGACCTCAGAATGAGCTCAAAATTGGAAGGCAACCTCTAGGGACATGTCTTATCACTTTGTAAGTGATAGACCCTAAATCAGAGGCCATTTGACTGGGTTTTGAAATGTTTGAAAAATCTTTGAAAAAGGTCTTTAGGACAGGGCCTTAAGACTTTGAATTTGAGTCTGAATTTCTGGATTTAGATTAGATTTTGAGTTTGGATGATCAATATTGGAGTATCCAAATCATTCAAAATCATGTGGTTATTATTAGTGACTAGATGGGGTCAAAGCTTAAATCAAAGGTAGGATCAGAGTCTAGATTGAAGTTTGAATTTTCAATTGGACTGAGTGAAGATTTGAATGGATCTGAAACTTGAATTTATCTGGGATTTGTATGGTTTGATTTGAATCTGGATTGATCCTAGGATCCAAAGGGATTCTAAGATCTATGATCCAGAAGGGTTATGGATCCAGATAGGCCTTAGGATTTGGAGTCTAGAAAGGTCTTAGGATCTAGAGTATGAAAGAATCCTAGTATCTAGATTAATCTGGAGTCTGGAAGGGTCTAAAGGACCTCATACAAAAATGAGGTCAACACACCTACAACATCACTATTAATATAATTGAAAGAAAAACAACACTCCATCTTGCCATTGTGATCCTGAATCAAGTCACCACACCCTTTACTAACAACATGAATGTTAAGTTTAAACTCATTAATATGAGGCTTAGACTAGTTAATTATCAAAGGAGTAACCACATTAGAGTTTCATAATGAATATTAAAGAAAGCCAATTATTCCTACCTCTAAAGTATTTCAAAGATAGCAAACCACAATTAAAGAGTTGTTAAATTTTGAACGATAAGGAGCCAAAAACCCTTTGATGACACATTTTAATATAATTATGTTTGCTCTTATTCCTCTCATCCAAAAGTAATCAAAACACTAATAAAGAAATGACGGTGAATATAAGACTTTTTTACTTTAAGATGAAACCAACAATCTAAAAAATTAGAAATATCCAAGTTATTAAAATCAATCTTAATTTGCAAACCTTTTTACAAAGCAGTCCAAACTTTAGTAGCCACACACCCATTCAAAAAATCATGACTAATAGTCTCAACATAATAATATCATTGACATTTAGAAAATAAACATAAACCTTTATCTTGTAATCTACTATAAAAAAGAATAAAACCTTTTCAAAATTTCTAAACTAACATAGAAGAAGTTAAAGGAGTAGAAAAATTCTAAATCTTATCAAAGATAGGGATAAAATATTTTTTATTTCTAATTAAATGCCACACTTTATTGAGACTAAAATTACCATCCTCATATAACTTACACATGATTTTATAATTATAGTTACAATTAATGGGGATATCACAAACCATGTCCACCAAGTTTTGAGGAATGCACACAAAAAAGTAATTTTTTGACCGAACATCATTACTAATGAACCAAGAAGCTTTCAATGAGGATGTAGAATGAGAATTGAGATAGGAGTATAGAGACCCCTCACCAAACTAATCATCCTGTCAAAAGAAAGATGAGCAATTATGTATTCCCCATTGAATAATTGATTATACATACCATTTAATGTTGCCAAAGCTTTTCCACCTCAGGGATTGACTTTGTTTAAAAGAGCAAGAGGTTGGATGTTTGCTATACAATATTTTTTATTCATGAATATGGCCCAAAGAGATTCATTATTCCTGAGTTTCTACCGTAATATGAAAGAAAAACTTTTAACCAAATCATAAATGGACTTGCAAGACTACCACCCCTTTAAAAACAGGCCAGTATAGTACCACAATTGGACCAAAGAATCCATTTAGAATTATTAGTGGAGCTCCAAAAATAATTATTTAAAAATTTCTCCAAGCTATCACAAATGCCTAAAGTTGGATTAATGATTTGAAGGAGATAGATAAGCATAGAACAAAAAATGCTCTTAATGAGAATAAGTTTAGCTCCCATAGAGAGAAATTTAAATTCATAGGCAGAGAGCTTCCTATTAACGGTAGTAAATGTATTATTAAACAAAAATGACTTCTTACAACCTTTATACAAAAAAGTTATACGATAACAAATGGTTAAAACATGATTGCAAAAGTTAATGCATAATTTAATATTCTCCAAATGCAGCAGTGACATACCTTTGCCACCAATGGAATATCATTTGCTATTATTAAAATTAAGACCACTTTCCCTTTCAAAAGTAGAAAGAAAATTCTTGACCTTCTTAACACAATCATTAGAACCATTACAAAAGATGATTAATAAGCCAAAGTCACAATCGCTCTAATTAGACTATAAGGTTTTCCTCTATAATTCAAGTTTACCTTCAACTCCCTCTCTAGTATTATCAAAAAGAAGAATATCATAAACAAATTGCATACCTTCACAACAAAGTCCCGCAGTAAGGAAAGAGTTTGTCATGATTACGAATTTGGATGAAGAAGGGCGAAAGGAAGAAAGATGGATATCATCACAATGACAAAGCGCCCGTCAGAGGTAAAGGAGGTGTGACTTCGGATGTGATAGAAGAATGATGAGGAGGTGAGATTTTGAATGTGACATGGAGGAACGTCATTGAAGGAGCGATGCGATAGGAAGGAATAATATCGTAGGAGGCAAAGAAGTTATTTAGCGACTATAGCCGATAATGTGCGGAGGAAAAGTTGAAAGAGAGTTGAAGGGCAGAAGAGAGAAGTCAAAGAATCAAACGAAAAAATGAAACAAAAGCACAATCCATTAGCTAGATAGGGTAGTTTTCGTCAAATTTGCTGCGAAATTGTGACAGATTTTTCACTGTAAACTTATGGCAGAAATTCTGCGACAAAAAAAACATCAAAAATTTCCATCGTAAATCGGTCGCCATTTTTGACAAAAAATAATCCACCGTAAAGTCGGCTGAAAACACACAGCAAATGCTAACTTTCTAGTTGTGAGGATTATTGTTTGGCGTAGCCGAGCAAACCTAAATAAAAAAGATGTTGTTGTTGTAGCCAAGCAAACCAGAATAAAATTGGGATTTTGCTTCTATCATTGTAAGTAACTTCTATTTTTAATTAAATGAACCTAAAATTCTTTGTTATAGGCGTAATTTATGCTCATTTTAAACCATGACTTTAAGAGTGAAGCCACTCATCCACTTGAGCATCCTCATCTCTGCAACACTTAACCTAATATTATGCTCCTCTTTTAATGGCAAACATTTTGCACCATAAAGCATTGCAGGTCTCGCCATTTCTTATAGAATATTCCACTAAGTTCTAGGGGGACTTTTCTATCATACAACAAACCTGATGCATTCCTTCACTTCAAACATCCAACTTGAATTCAGCTAATAATATCTCCATTTATTTCACAATCACTATGAATAGTAGACCTAAGGAGTCAGGCGATGATGGTCGGGGAGACCATAGTATGGAGATGGTGGTTGGAGAGACCATAGTCGACAAACGACGAAGATCACAATACAAGAAAATTGTCCATTACTGGTGAATATTTCGATGGATTTTCAACGGATTATTTAAAAATATTTCTAACAAATTTTCAAATAGATTTTTTGACGGCTTTTTCGGTTAATATGTTTTCGACGGATTTTCCGATAAAAGTAAAAATCTCTGAAAATATAATTTATTCCTGAATTTAATTCATTTATAATTTTATAGTTTATTTTAGTTTATTACTTATTTAATAATGTATTTTAATTCATTATTAATTTAATAACATAATTTAATTAATTGTTACTTAAATAAATTATTTTGATTATCGATTAAAATAATAAACTTAAATTAAGTAGTTTAAATTCTAATATTTTATTGATTTTAATATAAATAAAAAAATTATCAATTAAAACACTTTTGCAGGAACGACATGGTGGTCACACTATCGCACGAGAGGGGTGCGGGGAGTCCTCGGTTTAATTCTTATGGCAGATAGGCACGGCCTGGCAAACCGCGATGGGAGCGGGCTCAACGCAACGAGAGCGGGCTCAATACAATGGTAGCGGGCTCACCTGGGTAGAGAACTAGACCCAATGGTGCGGACAGGAGAGGGCTGACCTGGGCTTGCTGGCGAGGACGTGAGTAAGCTCACAGCGGACTGGCTCCCCTGGTCCAAGGAACCAGGTCGGCTAGCGCATTTTTTTTAAAAAAAAAAACTAGTTTAATTATTATGATGAAAAAAAATTTATGATAGGTTTTTTTCAATGGAAAGGTTTTCCGACGGTCGATTTACTGTCGAAGATGTTTCGTTGGAAATATATCTGAAAATTTTGAAATCCGCTGAAAACTTTATTACTTTCCGCCGGAACTGCATGACTTTCTTGTAGTTGGGAAGACCGTAGTCGGGTGACGGTGGTCGAGAGCACCATATTTGGCTGGTGATGGAGGCCCAAAAGATCATTGTCTGATTACTACGATCGAAAGGATTATGGTCAGGCGAGAAAGGTCAGAAAGACCGTAGTTAGACAATAATGTTTGAAAGGATATCAGAAAAAAATTGTTGGCCTGATGTATGTCCAACAATAATTGGTGGCTAGGAGGAAGTCCAACGACTGTCAGTGGTTGAGGAGGAGCTTGGTGGCAAAAGAGATTTCAATTTTATGGAAGTAGCATTATTAATAAATGGAGAGAATATCAAGGGCATGTTGTAATTGGTTTGAATGGATGGATGATATCGATTCCCTTGATTATAGACCGTTCATCAAGTTTTTGGTGCTTTAATGATGTTAGAATTTGACGATCTTGGACTCGCTGGATTCATCGTGTCGATCCGCTCTATTTGACTATAAGTATGTCACATTTGGAGATCATTTTGGTCATCCAATTTATGGTTTACCCTTCAAATATATTTTGGGTCCTCAATTTGGATCTATTTGGGCTAGAATTGAGTCAAATTGTATGTAGTTGGTGTTAAGAGAGTCGCTATTTGCATATGTTATATTCTTGCAACTTGTATAGTTTTGATGATTTCAAATATTTTTATTTTACGTGCAATTATTTCCTAACACTTTTTGGAAGAATTATTTTTTCTCTCGTGTGTACTAACATTTCAGGAAAATTGAACTCCAAATTATGAAGACTTCAAATCAAATTCAGCATACAATTCTTTGCAAATTGAAGCTTTAAATCATTCTTTGAATTGAGAGGGAGTGATTGTAATTGAGTGAATAAACACACACACACACACACACACACACACACACACACACACACACACACACACACTTACTTAAGGAGATCTTACAAATTTGTACTGATCATATGGGACGAACATAGTTCGTACGGGACGATCAAGTCAGTTCTTCTCCCCGTAAGAGCAATGGAACGAACAGGAGTTGGAGGAAATGCTTCTATGACTTGATCGTCCAGGACGATATTATTTTTGTCTGAGGATGAAATAGGATATGTAAAAATTACATTTAGACAAAATCTATAATTGTGCTAGGACAATATATTCTCTGTAGAAATTTCGTCCAGACGAAATCCAAATCGTCCCAGGATAAATTCTTTTCTGTAAAAATTTTGTTAAGATGAAGTTCATTATCGTACCAGGATGAGTTGCTCTCTGTTAAAATTATATTCGGACGAAGTTCTGTTCATCTCAGGACGATGTGAACCGACTTACCAAAATTGGTTTCGTCCATGCAGTTATTTGGGAACCGACCTAAGGTATAACTGATCGTACCGGACGAACCTAGTTCGTACGGGATGTTGATCGTGTACGACTATAGTTCATACCAATATTCATTAGGATAATTTCCAACACTTTAAGTAAAATCATCCAGGACGATCCACGATCGTATGGGACGATTCATTTCGTGTTGACTTGAAAAATTTACAGTTTTGGACAGTTTTTCATGTCTCTCGTATATATAGTCCAATTTAGACTGCCACCCAATCTTTTTGCCATTTGATCTTTGTGCCTATTAAAAGAAGAGTCAAGGAGACAGTGTGAGAAAGCATTCAAAGGAGGATTCCTGCCACTGAAGCGTGATGGCCTCGCTTGGTGTTCAAAGGTAAGAATCTCTACTTGTGATTTGGGATTTCTTCACTCTTTTCTTCTTTCCTTCTAGAATTCTTGTGAGAAGATCTGTCAAGGAGATCCGGTTCTTGTTGAGTCTAGTAAATAGGTTGTTAGACCTAAGTTAATGTCCCAAAGCTACCAAGAGGGGGGGGGGGTGAATTGGTATTTAAAATTTTTCCCTCTTTTGATAAGTTTAACCGAAATTAAAATTTAATGAGTTTTTTAAAAAAGTTTTTCAACCACAATTAAATAGTTCGTACATGCTCATCATCCTGTACAAACTTTGTTCGTCCGGAATGAAACGGTTATTACATAGGTCGGTTCCCAAAATTCTACAGGACGTAACCAACTGACGTAAGTTGGTTCAGTTCGTCCTGGGACGAATAGGTTTCGTCCTGTGATGATTTTATACAGAGCATTTTGTCCAGGGATGAAAATTAATTTCGTCCTTTACGATCACATACAGAGAGTTTCGTCTAGGGATGAAAATTAATTTTGTCATGTACGATCTCATATAGAGAGTTTCGTCTCGGTACGAACTTTATTTTTCTTCTGGACGAACAGTGCAAGTGAGAATCCCAAGAAGTTCATCCCGGGATGAATATTAAATTCATCCTGGACGATTAGGACTTAGAAAAATTTCTCCTCGCATGTTCAATCCATTGCTCATCTGAGGGGTTAATTTACATGATCGTCCCGAACGAACCAGGTTCGTCCCGTACGAACCAGATTCGTCCCGTACGAACCAGGTTCGTCCCTTACGATCAAGTCACAAAAATTGTCCCCTAAGAGTGTGTGATGTGATTTTTCACTCAATTACAATCACTTCCTTTCATTTAAAAACTTATGATTTACAAATGAATAGTTTGAAGTCTTCATCGCTTGGAGTTAAATTTTTTGAAATGTTAGTACACACTAGAACAAAAATAAAACTTCCAAAAAGTGTTAGGAGATATATAAAAACAATAATATTTGAAATCATCAAAATAATACAAGTTGCAAGAATGTAAAACATACAAATAACAACTCTCTCTACAATATCCCCCTTTTTGATGATGGCAAAATAATTATTGTTTGTAGGGTTTCAAATTCTAAGTACCTTCTAAACTCCCCCTGAATGATGAACTCATGAAAATAAGGAGGCATTTGAATTAAAAAAAATAAGAAGTTATATAACTTAGAAAATAAAAAAAAAATTCAAGGGCATGTGTCAATTTAGACATGAAGATAAAGAGAATCATTGCACTAATGATGAATAAAAAAATTTATATTTCAAATTTCAATATAAATTATAAATTAACATTAGATCAAATTGAATTAAGAGATTAAAAGAGTCTGGAAAGAAGTAATTACCACATGTGGCACTTTGCGCATCTTTTTCAATTTTTATGGCACACTTTTGTGCATCTCTCCCTTTTTTTTGGGCTTATTTTGTGCCTCTTTTTGTCATTACACATTTTTTGCAGAATCCTTTTAATTTTTGTACATTTGTACAATTCTCAAGAGTATTTGAATTTCTTTCCAAAATCAATAATCTAGAATTTTAAATTTTTTTAAATGCATAAATATTAATTGAAAAGAGAAATACAAAATATGAAAACATCTAAATTGCAATAATAATATTAAAGATAATGTAGTCTAAATAAGAGATATGGAATTGAAAATTCTAATAATATCAAGTAATAAGCATTTCTTACATTTAGAAAAATTATATTTTCTAATAAAATTAATTTTAATTTACAAATTAAATAAAGCACTATTAAGATAAAAATAAAAAAGGAATGTCATAAAGTCTAACACACATTTCTAAAACATTTAACAACAAAATAAAATAAAACAAAAATACAATTAACACACAAACAAAAACAAAATATCAATTTTGCAGAAAAACATTTTTATCTATGCATTTAAATCAATCACTCCAAGCCTAGTTCTTAATGTACTGAAAGTATCAAATGCTAAAGGTTTTATAAAAATGTCTGCAAGTTGATTTTCTGATGAAACATGATTAAGTTCGATTTCTCCCTTGGATACATGATCCCTTATAAAATGATGCCTTATGTTAATGTGTTTGGTTCTTGAATGTTGAATATGATTTTTTGAAATGCAAATAGCACTAGTATTATCACAATAAATTGGTATAGTGCCTATAGTTAATCCTAAATCAATTAACTGTTGTTTTAACCAAAGTACTTGTGCCACACAACTTCATAGTGCAATGTATTCTGCTTTTACAGTAGATAGGGCTACTGAATTTTATTTTCTACAAAACCATGAAACTAATGAATTTCCAATGAATTGACATGTTCCAGAAGTGCTTTTCCTATCCACTGTACAGCCTGTAAAATCAGAGTCTGGATAAACAATAATTTCAAATGAAGAGCTAAACTTTGGATACCAAATTTCTAAGTTCTGAGTTCCTAATAAGTTTCTTAAAATCCTTTTCACTGCTGTCAAATGTGATTCTTTTGGATCATATTGAAATCTAGCACACAAGCAAACACTAAACATGATATCTGGTCGGCTAGCAGTCAAGTAAAGTAATGATCCAATAATCTCTCTAAATTTCTTTTGATCAACAGATTTTTCCTTAGGGTCCTTATCCAACTGAACTGAGGACTTAGAAAAATTTCTCCTCACATGTTCAATCCATTGCTCTTCTGAAGGGTTAATTGACATGATCGTCCCGTACGAACCAGGTTTGTCCCGTACGATCAGTTCACAAAAATTGTCCCCTAAGAGTGTGTGTTGTAATTTTTCACTCAATTACAATCACTTCCTTTTATTTAAAAACTTATGTTTTACAAATGAATAGCTTGGAGTTGAATTTTCTGAAATGTTAGTACACACTAGAGCAAAAATAAAACTTCAAAAATGTGTTAGGAGATATATAAAAACAATAATATTTGAAATCATCAAAATAATACAAGTTGCAAGAATGTAAAACATGCAAATAACAACTCTCTCTACAGTTCTCTGCCAACACTTGAAGAGTGTAAACAGCCGCAGGTTCTTTGCCCACACTTGGAGAGTGTGAAAGGTCGAAGAGTTCTCTGCCCACACTAGGAGAGTGTGAAAGGACGAATGGTTTTCTGTCAACACTGGGGATAGTGTTAAAGGAAGATGGTTCTCTGCTAACACTGGGGATAGTGTAAAAGGACAACAGTTCTCTGCCAACACTGGGGATAGTGTAAAATAACAACAGTTCTCTGCCAACACTAGGGATAGTGTAAAAGGATGACGGTTCTCTGTCGCATTGTTGAAAGAGTGTTTGAAAAGGCTTCTCCGCCTTACTGTGGGTGCAAAAGGAGAGACACTATTGGTATTAGTGCAATACTCAAAGGGTTCCACCGGGGAGTGGATGTAGGTCTGGTTTAGACCGAATCACTATAAATCTTGTGTCTTTTATTTTTACTGCTTTTTATTTTCCGCATTTTGTTTTTGTTCCAAAAATTATGACTGAAAAACTTTTTTCTAAAAATTCATTAAAATTTATTTTTGGTTCAACATACTCAAGAGGGATAATTTTTTTTCTTTTAATTTTTTTTTTAAAATACCTATTCACCCCCCCCCCCCCCCCCCCCCCTCTTGGTTAACCTTGGGACAGAAGCTTAGGTTTAACAATCCAATTCATAGTGAATGAATTTCAACAAGTGGTATCAGAGCTTTGTTTCAAAATCATAAGTTTAGACTACTTTTAGATTAACGTGAATGGCTACATTTGAAAATCGAAAAACACCTGAGGGTTACTCTATTACTAGACCTCCACTGTTTGACAATATACCTTTTAATTTTTGGAAAACACGAATATGTCTACTTTCTTACAGTCACTTGATTATCATATGTGGATCTTAGTCCAAGAAGGATATACAAAACCAACTAGATTAGTTAATGGAGTTAGAGTTGAAACACCTTTTGCAGACTGGACAGTAGAAGAACGTGACTTAGCACAACTAAACGTCAAATGCTTGAATAGTTTCTTTTGTGATTTAAAATCAGAAGACTACATGCGGGTTTTCACTTGCAAAAGTGGAAAGGACATATTAGATAGACTTTGTATAACATATGAGGGGACTAACGAGGTTAAACAATCTAGACTCAAAATCTTATAGTATGATTATGAACTATTTCGCATGAAACCAAATGAATCTATTTCTGATATGTACACAAGATTCACACAAATAATCACATCCTTACATGCATTGGGTAGAGAGTTAACCAATGCTTAAATAGTAAATAAGATTATTCATTGCTTACCTACTGCATATGATGCTAAAATTACTATAATTACAGAGTCTAAGGATTTAAATATTTATTCTATTGACAATCTTCTTGGTTCGCTTATTACTTACGAGAAAAGAGTTAGCCAAGAAAGACTGATGCAGGTGAACCACGAAGGGAGAAGAACATATCACTTAATGTGGAAGAGTCTGAAAGTGAACACTCACAATCTGAGGATGAAGAAGTCATCGCATTAATGACTAGACAATTCAAAAGCTTTCTGAAGAGGAAGCAGAAGAAACGCCAGCAATAGAATAGAGGTAAATTCAATAGAAATATTAAGGTTTCAAATGATGTTATTTGCTATGAGTGCAGGAAACCTAGACATATAAAGATGAATTGCCCTAAACTCAAAGTCAATCTTAGGAAGGAGAATATAGAGGAGAAACCTGCTGTAAAAAAGGGCAGAAAGAAGTTTTAAAAAGCTTTATGGGCGGATTCAGCTTCAGATTCATCGAAGACTAAAAAAGAAGAGGAAGACACTAATCTATGCTTAATAGCTGACAGTCTTGATCAATTAGATCAAGAAGAGCGTCGCTCTCACACAAGACCTCATGAGAGCATATGTTACATGGACAGCAGATGTTCAAAGCACATGACTGGAGATACTACTCAATTCATAATGCTGGAAGCCAGGAGTGGATGCAAGGTTACACTTGGAGATAACACCATAATGAAGGTGGTTGGGACAGGTATGATTGGAAATTTAAAGAATTTTTTCATAGACAGTGTATTATTGGTTGAAGGCTTAAAACATAATTTGTTAAGTATAAGTCAGCTATGTGATAAAGTTACTGTGTAAAATTTTTTCCTACTAGCTGCATATTAAGCCTAAATGGTAAAGATGTTTTGAATGGAAAAAGGGTAAACAATGTTTATATGCTAGATTTAAAATGCATTCAAACTCCTAGTGCTTATTATTTAAAAACTGTATCTGATGCATCATGGCTTTGGCATAGGAGACTTTGTCATTCTAGCATGAAAAATCTTAGGAGATTTACCCAAAAGAACTTAGT
This sequence comes from Dendrobium huoshanense, assembly GCA_016618105.1. Classification (NCBI taxonomy): domain Eukaryota; kingdom Viridiplantae; phylum Streptophyta; class Magnoliopsida; order Asparagales; family Orchidaceae; genus Dendrobium; species Dendrobium huoshanense. Next base: position 21,687,881 of record CM028345.1, read on the forward strand.
GAGAGGTATACCAAAACTAGACTTTACTAAGGATCACCTTTGTGATGCATATTAATTTGGAAAGCAGGTGATGTCCTCTTTTTAGTCCAATAAGGATCTTAGAACTAATAAACAATTGAAAATTTTATATATGGATCTTTTTGGACCAGTTGGAATTGTGAATCTAGGAGGGAAGGCATATGGATTTGTGATTGTGGATGATTACTCAAGATTCATATGGGTTAGATTTCTATTTCATAAGAGTGAATAATTTGAGGAATTTAGAAATTTTCTAACTTGGATTCAAAGGAAATTAGGGTGTGAAATTATTTCTATTCAAAGTGATCATGGAGAAGAATTTGAAAATGAGAGATTTGAAGAATTTTGAAAGAAAAAAGGAATTGATCACAACTTTTATGCACCTAGAACCCCTCAGCAGAATGGGATAGTCGAAAGAAAAAATAGAACATTAATAGAATCCGCCCGAGTAATGTTGGCAGAATATTCACTTCCTAAATATTTTTGGGCTGAGGCGGTTAGCACATCATGTTATGTTCTGAAAAGGGTAAATATAAGATCTAAATTGAATAAAACATCCTATGAGTTGCTAAAAGGGAGAACACCTAATTTATCTCATTTGTATGTTTTTGGTTGTATGGTGTTCATTCATAATAATGGATAACCTGCCTTAGGATAATTTGATCCAAAATTAGATGAAGAAATTTTTGTTGGATACTCAAGTGTTGGAAAATCTTATAGAGTATTCAATAGAAGAACTCTAGTAATTGAGGAGATAACACACATTGTATTTGATGAATATGAAAATATGAAAGAGCCAAATATTGTAGAAGATGAAATTGAGATTAACGCCCAAAAGATTGATAAATTGAACTTGGAAGAAAACTTGGAAGAAAATATGGAAGAAAATTTAGAGATAGAAAACCCTTTGCCTAGAGATTTGAGATTTTTTAAAAACCACCCAAGAGAATTAATCATAGATGAACCAAGTGAGGGTGTAAGGACTAGGCGTAGATTAAATAAGGAAGTTAATCATTCAGCCTTCATTTCAACTATAGAACCCACTAATATTGATCAAACACTTTATGATAAATTTTGGATTTTTACCATGTAAGAAGAGTTGAATCAATTTATAAAAAATAAAGTTTGGAAATTAACTACAAGACTAAAAGATCAAAGTATAGTTGGAACTAAATGGATATTCAAAAAAAAATGAATGACTTAGGAGTAATCATTAGAAATAAGGCTAGATTAGTTGCTAAGGGGTATAATCAGATTGAAGGGATTGATTTTGAGGGAAAATTTGCCCCTGTAAATAGACTTGAAGTAATTAGGGTTTTGCTAGCCTTTGCCTGTTTTAGAGGATTTAAATTGTATCAAATGGATGTCAAAAGTACATTTTTAAATGAGGTAATTTAAGAGGATGTGTTTGTATAACAACCTCTAGGCTTTGAAAATTCTAAATACTCAAATCATGTAATTGAAAATAAATAGGAACTCAGAACTTAGGAATTTGATATCATAAGGTTAGCCCTTCATTGGAAATAATTGGTTTTTCTGATTTTGACTTTGCAGGATGTCGGATAGATAGGAAAAGCACTTCTGGAACGTGTCAATTCATTGGAAATTCTTTAGTCTCTTGGTCCAGTAGAAAATAAAATTCAGTAGCCCTATCTACTGCAGAAGCTGAATACATTGCATTAGGAAGTTGTGTGGCACAAGTACTTTGGTTGAAACAACAGTTGATTGATTTATGATTGTCTATAGGCACTATTCCAATTTATTGTGATAACACTAGTGCTATTTGCATTTCTAAAAATCCTATTCTACATTCAAGAACCAAAAACATAGACATAAGGCATCATTCCATAAGGGATCATGTATCCAAGGGAGAAATTAAACTCATTCATGTTACAACTGAAAATCAACTTGCAGACATTTTTACAAAACCTTTAACCTTTGATATTTTCAGTGCATTAAGAACAAGGCTTAGTGTGATTGATTTAAATACTTAAATAAAAATGTTCTTGCAACATTGATGTTTGTTTATTAATTAAATGTTTTTTTATGTGTTTATAATTATGTTTGTGTGATTTTTTTCCTTTTAGAGTCTGTACGTTTTTGTTATTTTTGGTATCTATTTTGTTTTATTTTTGAATTTTAGTTTTTATTTGAGTGCAAAAAATTTTTTTAAGTCATCATCGTCCGGGACGAAATAGTTTCGTACGGGACGATTTGTGCAGTATGACAAACTATGGGATTTTGAATCGTTTTAAGTGCAATTTTAATGTAGTTCATCTGTACGATCGTCACAATCATCTGGGATGAAATATTTTTCAAACGATGGAATGAATGAATGGAGCAGTTGAATGGATAAGATTTTTTTAATATGAACTTCATATGTGCGAACCTTTGGTTCGTCTAGACGAACACATGTCGGTTCGATGTAGGGGACGGTTTCAACTGTCATTAAAATGATATAAGTTCTAATCATTTCGGGATGAATACGTGTTCATCTGTACAATCAGACTGGTCAAAAGTCTGTACGAAAGGATGTTTCGTAAGTCGTATTGATTACGAAAAGCCATTTTATTCTGGTCATATTAGATTGTCTCTTTGAAATATTTTCGTACGGGACAATCGAGAATTTTCATACGAGACGAAAATTTTTTGTCTGGTACAAACATGTCATTTTCAATATATAGGCGGGCTTTTTAACTCAATAGTCACACGCTAAACATCACTTTCAACTCTTTTCTTACTCTAGATCACTTTCAAATAGCCAGTTCATATAAGCGCCAAAAGGTCTTAGTCAAGAAGCCTCAAAGGAATTCATCCGAAAACTTTCTGTCCAAAGCAAATAAGGATTCTTTTCCTAGATTTGCTTCTGCCAAAATCACTCATTCCTGAATTTTAATTCAAGAAGATATTACCTTTAAGGTAATGCATTTATTTGCTTCGACTCAGTTTCAATTTATCCTTACTTTGGTTCACCTCTATAACAAAGAATCCTTCTACTATTTCCTAGCCAATATGTCCTTCAATTCTTATCACTCTTTGATTCGCTCCTTTGTTTTCAAACAAAAAGTTGAAATCACTAAACACGGTTTAGGAGCTTTTCTACATTTAAGGACTGAGGGAAGTTGAGCCCATACCTTAATCACCAATGATACATATAAATGGTTTGAAATCAATAGGGTGATTAGAGGAAATAGTTTAACTGAGCATGTGGCTAGGGTATTTGGTCTTGTCTGTAATGCTCGCATCATCCAGCATGTTCTTAGAACTTCAATCATTCCAAAAGCTGGTGATAGAGTCAATATTACCCCACTTCTTTCCATGGTGACTTTTTTAATCATGAGCGATAAACCAATAGATGATGCCCAACTTATTCTTGACTACCTTTATGGGCTTTCTGAAATTGGCCATGCATAACAGAAAAGAAAAAAAATATTGCTTTAGGACACTTAGTTTCCTATGTTCTACAAAAGAAGTATAACTTGGTCCCTGATCAAGAGTATGATGAACCGCTCTATTACAATGATGGATCATTTAGAGAGATCTGAAAGGAGGAATCAGAAAAAGCACATGTCATCAGTGATACAGAAGAAGAGCCTGAAGGTGCACCGTCTCCTATAAATGAACCAAATTATCAAAATTTGGTTCAAAGATTTGATAAGTTAGAGACTCATTTTGATTTAAATTTATTTTTGAAATGTTTGTTAGATTTTATGTAAATCATCAGTTTTTTAATCTTAATCGTGCTATAACCTGAATTGCAAGAAAAATTAAATTCATTAGAAAATCTAGTTATTCTAAATTTAAGTTATGTTTATAACTTGATATTATTAGATTTATCAATTTCATGTCTCTTCTTTAGACTGTATTATTGTTAATATTATTATTGCAACTATGATGTTTTCTTATTTTATATTTAACTTATCAATCATTATTTATGCACTTAGAGAGATTTAAAATTTTAGATTATTATTTTTGGAAAGAATAAAATTACTCTTGCAAAATGTGTAAATGTACAAAAAAAAGTAAAAGGAATGCGCAAAAGTTTGCAAAATGAAAAAGATGTACAAAATAAGCCCAAAATAAAAATGATGCACAAAAGTGTGCCACAACTATGAAAAAGACGTGCAAAGCGTCACATGTGGTAGTTATTTTTTTCTAAACTTTTTTAATCTCTTAATTCAAATTGATCTAATGTTCATTTATAATTGATATTGAAATTTGAAATATACAAATTTTCATTCATCCTTATTGCAATGATATTCTCTATCTGCTTAGTGTCTAAATTGACTCATGTCCTTGATAAATTCTTTTTTTATCTATGTTATATCATTTCTTAAATTATATGAATTTTTATGATTTGCTTAGTGTTTTACTTTTATTTGCATAACATATTTCAATCACTGTTAAGATTACATTATCAAATGATTTTTATATCTTTGCTTTCATTTCAAGTTGTTTTTCTTCATTTCTTGTGAGAAGATCTGTCAAGGAGATCCAGTTCTCTGCCGACACTTGGAGAGTGTAAACAGCCTCGAGTTCAATGCCCACACTAGGAGAGTGTGAAAAGTCGAAGGGTTCTCTGCCAAGACTAAGAGAGTGTGAAAGGACGGACGGTTCTCTGTCAATACTGGGGATAGTATAAAAGGACGACGGTTCTCTGCCACACCGGGTAGTGATGGAAAGTGTATTTGTAAAGGCTTCTCCGCCTTGCTGTGGGTGCAAAAGGATAGACACTATTGCTATTAGTGCAATACTCGGAGGATGATTCCGGGGAGTGGATGTAGGTCTGGTTTAGACCGAAACACTATAAATATTGTGTATTTTATTTTTATTTCATTTTATTTTCCGCTTTTTGTTTTTGTTCCAAAAATTGTGCTTGAAAAACTTTTTTTAAAAATTCAATAAAGTTTATTTTCGGTTCAACATACTCAAGAGGGATACTTTTTTTTTTTTAAATACCAATTCACCCCTCCTCTTAGATAGCATTGGGACATAAGCTTAGGGTGAACAACCTAATTCAAAGTGATTGAATCTCAACAGTTGGGTTCATACTTTTGAAACATTAAGTAAGACTATGATTTTGCTAGAAACGGAGCTCAGACGGTCTCCAGTTAAATTTTTGAAATTTTCTACTTAATTTTGCTTCGAGGTTCGTGCGTGATCAAGATAAAATTTTGATATATATCAATAATAATAATAATAATAATAATAATAATAATAATAATAATAACAACATAATCATAAATGGCGGCTTTAGTGCGTAAAATCGAAGTAAAAATTTAATAAAATTGATATGAAAGCATATAGCCGTCTCTCATGGAATTAGTTAAGTTGTTTTACTTGAGGAATTAGTCAAATGTAAGAGGCGGGCTCAGTGACGAGTTGCATGGAGTGAAAGGAGGAGATTGGCAACGGCAAATACAATATATAGCTTTGGCCATTTCCAATATCAAATGGAGAATACACTCAGAGATTTCTGCTTAAATCAATATGATTGTCTTTCGAGAATTATTTATGCTCTATCAACAATATCTCCAACTATTCCTTTTCCATCTTGTCGCCGCCATCGGCATCGTAGTGGGAACCATGGTGATTTTTTATGTGCAGAATCCTAATTTCAGCTGGATCTTTTTCTTCGCCGGGGAAGATAGTGTTTTTGAAAAACACCACGTTGAATTGTCAAAGCCAAAGGAGTTTCCCCGACAGAGGGCTATTTGGCCATGTAAACCTTTGCCGATGAGGAATGGCCGGACGACGAACTTGGTGAATATTCTTCAGTCGAGGTACTGCTAGCTAGTTAATGATTAAAAATTAACTTATAAGAAATATGTGAGCTCGCTGTTGCCGAGCTTAAATAATTAATTAACTGATAAGAAATCTATATGTAGATGTGCAGAAAACTATTATTAGCCTCCTAAGAAAAATTTCTATTTAAAATGTCGATCTTATTGCAAATTTATTATAACTTTATAAAATTTTGAGCAATCATTTATATGAATGATTATATTAGTTATTGTATGCTTACTGTTAGCGTTTTATCTCTTCATTTTAGCAAGGCTGATCAATTCATAAAACAACATTCTCGTTTGGAGAACGGAGAAAGAAATGCTCGCACGGTTTCCTTAGAGAGGAAACCTGCTTTTCTTTTTTGGTAATTATTTCTTGCCACTAATTATTTTATTTCATCTCTTTTTTTTTTTAATAATTATTGAGATAATACTATTAATATCTTTAAATAATTTAGTTATTGTGTGATTTTTCACTAATATTGTTCTATTATTGTTATTTTAGGGCGGTTAATAACTTTAGAAGACCATCTGCTCACTTTGAGGAAAATGGCCGTGCCCCCATAGTTACCTCAAAGAAGAAAAATGTCTCTCTTTTGAGGTAATTATTTTTCAAGACCAATGTTTAAAATATCGTATTCGGGTATTGAGGCGTTTTTCATTAGTGAGGCGAGGCGTAAGCCTCAAGGCATGTTGAGGCGTAAGCCTCAAAATCAAAAGATTGCGTAAACATAAAATGATAATTTTTTTATATACAAATGAGTGAATAATATAAATCATAAAAAGGCATAAGGTATGAAGTGAAATCAAAATATCCCAATAATAAGACAACATGAAATATAGTTCAACTCAAAATTCTATCTTTCCCAAATCCCAGTATTATTTTCATTAACATATAATTTAAATTTTCAAAAATAAATAGCAATGACATATCACATAATAATTCATAAGTCATCAACATTGTCATCCCTAAGGGGTTCTTCATTTGAATCATCATTATGATGACCTGCTCTCTGCCCTTCCTGCTCTCCTATAGAGTCCAATGTCGGGCATTTACTTCAAGATTTATGTGAGTTTTAATATATATAGTGTGAGGCGTAAGCCTCATGCCAGTGAGGCAAGGCGGGCCTCAACCAAGTTGAGGCGCAAGCCTCATAAAAAAAAATTGAGGCGTAAGCATCGAGGCAATTTTTACTGGAATTGCGCAAAGGCGGGCCTCAAGGCGAGCCTTATATTGCGCAATTTTAAACCATGCTCAAGACTAATAACTGTCATGTTCGGCTGTTATTATTTGATCCGGCTAAAAAATTTCAGGTTCGGGTTAGGGATTTTGACCTGTTTGTAAAATCGGGTTTGGTTCGGATTGCCCCATTTTTAATTGATTTATGAGGGTTTTAAAATATTATTAAGAAATAAATAAATGCAATTTATAAAAATAATAAACTATTTTGCCTAAACTGAATTAAACTTGATTTATTTTCAAATTATTGAAGTAAATCTTACATTAATTCAATTTAAGTTTAAATAAATAAAATTAAATAAAAAAATTAATAAAACATATCCAAAGCTGGTCGGGTTCTGGTTGACCTGGACCCAAAGCGTGTTAGGTTCAGGTCCGAAAATTAACCCGTTTACAAAAATAAGTTTGGTTCGAGTCGGGTCGAACAACGCCGGGTCAATTCTTGATTGGACCTGAACCTGGCACGTGACCTAATTTTGACAGCCTAACATGTTTCATCTCTTATTCAAAATAATATTTGTGAAATAACTTCTTAATGAGTGTATTATATATAGATATATGATATCATTTTCAGCATCTTAATTATTGCATATATCATCTCCAAATTGATAAGATGATCTGTCTGTCTTAATATAGGAAGAAAATTGCCCTGAGTTCTAAATTTCAATGCATTTTTTTTTGGGGTACATTTAGGCCTTTTAAGACAAACTCAAGGAGCTAAAAATAAACTATAACAAAATTCTATTACTTATTTGCAGTTTATATCTACTCAAAATAGCAACCACTAAGAAATGTGCTAATTTTATACTGGCATTTGTATTTGTTGATTTATCCCTAAATTGCCCATAGAGAAAACGTGCTACTTAATTATCTAATAATCCTTAAGAAAAAAAAATTCGATGTAAATTATCATATTTCATATTTAAAGTTATAACAATATTATGCTTGAACTTAATTTAATTTCCAACAAAATAAAGCCATGGAAGCACTCATGGTGGTATGGGCGGTGGTTTTGGGTAGAGAGAGAGAGAGAAAGAGAGAATAATGAATATATATTTTTTTTAATATTTTAGATATTCTAAAATTAATAACAGATTATTTTATGTAGAATTTTAAAATAATTAAAAGGTTTCAAGAATTTTTATAACAACATTTTAACTTAATTTTAGTGGGGTTGCACAATACAAAAAACTGTCTACTAATTAATGGTGAAAAAGAAGCAGGCATGGTACTGTCAGAGAGGAAAAATATTTCTCTTTCTAGGTAATTATTTCTTAACACTCAAAATTTTGTTCCATATCTTTTCCAAAATTATTATAATAAGAGATTATATTAGTATTTATGTATTAAGCATGCTTTCTAGAGTGTAAATATATTTATATTATTATTTAAAAATATTAAATTTTATGGGATTAAATATTATCCTCTAAGCATGCTAAATTCTTTTAAACTCCAAAAGTCTACTTTGATTTATTACCTCTATTTTTTAATTATTAATTTGAGATTTATTTTTTCATATTTTATTGCAGGATTAAAAAAATTGTGCTGAAAAAGGAGAAGAAGAAAAATTCAATGTGTAAGGCTAAATTTTTGAAGTTGAAAGAGAACAAGAAGCGCTCTCTCGCCGCAAGTAGTGATTTTGAGTTAGATTGGTATCTAAGCTCTAAAAGATTGAAGGTAGCAGATGATGCCTTTGACACAACTGCCTGTAGCAGAAATAATGAGGAGGAGAATTGCGAAGGAGGGGTGGAAGAAGCAGAAGATTATATGGAAGTAGAACGACCAATGAAGCCTTGGGATTTGCTTATGGATTGTGTCACAAGATTGATGGACAGTTTGAGCCTGGCCGAGGACCTTCATTCAGATATGAGTGTTCATTCAGACATGAGTGTTGATGATATCGCAAATCTCATGATGGATTTGAATATGGTTGATCGTATGGATATGAGTGTTGACGACATCTCAAATATTATGACAGGTTTAAGCTTAATTGAGCACTCAGATCCCAAAATAGATACATGTATTGAGGACATTACAAATCTTATGAAAGTTTTGAGTTTGACATGTATATGAGAGAGTGCTTCTGTATTAAGACTTAATTCATTTATTAGTTCTAGATATTGTTTTTTTATATTTAAAGAATGTAAAAATTTACATGTTTATGAAATTGTAATGTTAATTTGTATCAATAATATAATATTTTTTTCTTTATACCTCTTCAGTTATTTTAACAGCACTTTTCTATAGAATATCGCTATTATATATGTTTTTGAGTTTCAGCGACTTTCAAATAAATTTCAGAGTAAGCTAAACAAACTTATTAGAATTCTTTCGATGGGATTTTTTCTTTCTTCAAACAAAAAAAAATCAATAAATGCTTTAAATATTAAACTTTTGGTAGGAGCATATATAGGATAAGCAAAAATTTAAATGAAGTTAAACTGGAGCCTTTAAAGAAAAAAAAAAAAAAAACCATGCTGTATAAATGTTTTAGCAAGAACGATGGAAGATAATTTATAATAATAACATTAAATGCTTTATTATTATATTCAATAAAAATAATATATATATATATATATATATATATATATATATATATATATATATATATATATATATATATATATATATATATATATATATATATATATATATATATATATATATATATATATATATATATATTATTTCACATCAAAAAATAAGTAAAATAATATAAAATTAAAAAAATCAAATGATGCTAGTTGCATAGACAAAACTTTAAATTCTTTATAAACTCTCAAATTTATTTGATCGCATTTATTATTTAAAAATAATAATGTTGAATAGAAGCCATCATTTCGTAAATACAACAAAAAAACGAAAGATTAATGGATTGATTACAACATGACCGTTAAATATATTTCATTTGCTAAGGATTCACGATACCACTCCGTGATACATGCAACTGTTTGCTGAATGATCGATCGGAAAAGATCTCTCTTATTTACAAGTTTCAGTTTTTACTAATTTCTCTCGCTAATCTGATTGACTTTTGAAATTGATAAAAAATGATGACAATGGTTCTAAGGAGGCAAATAGGAAGAGGGGAAGCCAATTAACTGATCTCTTCTCTTCCATCAAACAAGACTTTCGGGTACGTAGAGTTGTACTCAGATCAATCCCTATTAGCTTCACCATCCTCCAAGAGCAAGAGAGATCCCCCACTTTCCCTTTCGTCGAGATCCCTCTAGATCTTTCTCTTCCACCATTGAGGTTGGATTCAATACTAGGCTCCGCCATGCAAAGGTGGTGGTGGAAAGATTCAAAGAACAAAATACTCACTATAAAGTCGAATGAGATCTTACCAGAGAAGACCGACTTCAATCATTATTCAACATTCCTTTCTGCACAGATCTTTTAAGTATGCGTAGATTTTTTTATCAACAAATTCAGGAAATAAAACTAATTCAAAGTCTTTTTCTTGACAGTTTTATGTTAAATCTTATTTGGACAAATTTTTGTTGGTTTTTAAAATAGTTTATTAATAAAAAAAATTTTTAATTCAAAAATTTTTTTACTAAAAAACTATTTTAGAAAATAATTAAAAGTTGTTTCAAACAAAATCTTAATTAAATTCCTCATTGCATAAATTAAATTTCATCTGATTAGTTGAACTTATGTTGATTAATTAATATCATAATATGATTCATTATGCTGACGTATTTTAGTCCTTTCTTTTATCCTTATCATTTATTATGACTTGAGCAGCATTTCATTTATTTTCTTATGCTACATGTTTTAATCATTCCAAAATATTAGTTTCAACTCTCTTATTATTATTTTTGCAGGCTAAAAAATTTGCGGCTATTGAGTGAGTAAACTTTTCGTCTCAGCGATGCACGGATATCCAATACATAGACAGAGAGAGTAGTAAATTACATGATCTTTTTACGTGGAAAGCCCGAAGAGGAAAAAACCAAGGATCATCGCCTAGGTGAAAAGAGTCAACTAAATTTGAGTGAATTAAAAAGTTTGACCCATCCCTTGTCTTAGAAGCGGACAAATTACAGTAGTTTGGAGAGTTAGACAAAGGTCTAGCGACGGTCGGACGGAAGTCCAACGACGTTGGTGCAAAAGTTTAGTTGTCGGGGAATGATTTAACGAAGGTCAGGCAGAAGTTCGGCTATGCTCGACTGCCTTGTGGAATTTTGGGGACGAAGGTCAAGCTGAAGTCCAGAGGCGGTTGACGACCAGGTGAAACTCCAGCCACGACCGGCGATCGGGCGATGGTTCGACAACGATCAGGTTGAAGTCCTGTGATGATTGTCGACTGATGGAAGTACAATAATGGTTGATGGCAATGCGGTGGTTTGACGATGTTCGTGCTAAAGTTTGGCAGTCATCGGCGATCAGGTGGAAGTCTGTCGGTTGTCGGGGGCTGGGCTATGATCGGACGATGGTCAGGCTGAAGTCCGATAGTGGTCAGTAGTTTGGTAGAGGTCCGACAACTGTTAGGGTGAAGTCTGGTGGCGCAATTGGCGACAGGATGGAAGTCCGACGTTGTTCAGCGGAGGCAAGGTGGTGGTCCGACAATGGTAGGGTAAAAGTTTGGCATCGGTAGGTGGCCAGGTGGAAGTTTGGCTGCGGTCGGTGGCAAGAAAGTGTTTGAACGATGGTCGGGTTAAAATCCGGTGGCGGTCGGCAGCCGGGTAAAAGTTCGCTAGCGATCGTTGGCCTGGCGGTGGTCCCACGATAATTAGGCTGAAGTCCGGTTGTAGTCGGGCGGAAGTTCGGCGGTGATCGACGGCCGAGCGGTGGTCCGACGTAAGTCGATGGGGGGTTCGGAGTGCTCCATCAGATGCCTCGTATTGATACCCTTAAGCATAAAGAGTTTTTCAAATGTTTAAGTGGCTTAACAATGTTGGAATTTAATGATCTTGGACTCGTTGGATTTGTCTTGCCAAGCTGATTAATTTGACTATAAGCATGTCATATTTTGATAACATTTTGTCATCCAAATAATGCTTTGATCTTCTAAATAAGGTTTGTGGCCCCCAATTTGAACCCATTTGAACTCGAGTTGGATCGATTTTGGTGTTATTAGGTTCGTCTCTTTAAGACCTTTAGTTTTACTAAAAGTTCGCTGAAATTGAAATTCAGATGATCCTAAATCTAATTTTGAAAGTTCTCAATTTGAATATGCCTCGAGATTCGTGCTGGATCAAAGCAAATTTTTTATGACGTATCAATTATTATTATTTTATTTATAAAACTCACAATGGACTTATGAGTTAAATCAATAAAATGATTACAAGTCATTAGAGGGATCCACATCTCACTTTGCTCAAGGAGCTACAATCAAAATAGAAAAGATCCTAAGGAGCCATATATCCCTAACTAATTACGATAATAAAACCCAAAAAAGATCCAAAGGCAAGACCCACAAAAGCCGCGTAGCTGGGAAGATTAGTCCAGTTTGCACGTAGATATCAACATAATATCTGCAAAAAAGATATAACATAAAACAAAGTATTGCAAAATAAAAGGCACCTACAAAATAGATAATGTTAGAAAATCAAAGAAAAGAAAAAAATAGAGAAGACCACATAAGATAGCATCAGAGGATGATACCACAATAGAAAAAAAATAAAAATACTCGAATCAACAACAAGGACTTGTAAATAAAAGGAGAACCAACTAAAATATCCCTGGTAAGAGAAGAAAGCCCAACCCAAAATAGGAGACCAAAAGAGACCCAGAAGGAGGAAATGAACCACACAAACTACAACTAACACCCGAGGAAAGCAGACATGCACAACAAACCCATAAAAAAAAAAAACCAACAACAAAGAAACCAACCCAACCCCAACAAGAGGAACAACAGACAAAAAGACATAAAAATAACAGTAGATTAAAAAACCAACAAGTCAACCCAAACACAGTGATCTATATAATAGATATGCATAAAAAACTTAAACAAAAGAAGACACCATATATAAAAAAGGCAAATGCCTCAGCATGAAAATAAAAAGAGAGTAGGAAATCCAAAGCACATGCAAGGAAGGAACTAGAAACAACCACCACACTAGCTAACTAGTAATGTAAGGTAACCCATATGCATCCAACATAATTTTTTCCTTAAGTATAGTAGGAATATTTAACATGCTAAAAGGCATGAAACAATTCATGGCAGAGCCTTCCATAGCCAAACAAGCCGCACACATATTAGAAACCACTTTAATGTAAGAGAAATTACTCTGTAATTCCATCATCTTTTCAAAATTATAAAAATTAATAGCGTTAAGACACTTTTTTACATCAACCAATAAAATCATTCTTTTAGAATAAGTTTCAATCTAGATTGTTTTAATGTTATAGTCATAGGACAATCTTAATTAAGCAAGGCAAATAACTCCACACCTACAACATCACTATTAATATAATTGAAAGAAAAACAACACTCCATCTTGCCATTGTGATCCTGAATCAAGCCACAACACCCTTTAATAACAACATGAATGTTAAGTTTAAACTCATTAATATGAGGCTTAGACCAGTTAATAATCAAAGGAGTAATCACATTAGAGTTTCATAATGAATATTAAAGAAAGCCAATTATTCCTACCTCTAAAGTATTTCAAAGATAGCAAACCACCCTTAAAGAGTTGTTAAATTTTGAACGATAAGGAGCCAAAAACCCTTTGATGACACATTTTAATATAATTATGTTTGCTCTTATTCATCTCATCTAAAAGTAATCAAAACACTAATAAAGAAATGACGGTGAATATAAGACTTTTATACTTTAAGATGAAACCAACAATCTAAAAAATTAGAAATATCCAAGTTATTAAAATCAATCTTAATTTGCAAACCTTTTTACAAAGCATTCCAAACTTTAGTAGCCACACACCCATTCAAAAAATCATGACTAATAATCTCAACATAATAATATCATTGACATTTAGAAAATAAACATAAACCTTTATCTTGTAATCTACTATAAAAAAGAATAAAACCTTTTCAAAATTTCTAAACTAACATAGAAGAAGTTAAAGGAGTAGAAAAATTCTAAATCTTATCAAAGATAGGGATAAAATCTTTTTTATTTCTAATTAAATGCCACACTTTATTGAGACTAAAATTACCATCCTCATATAACTTACACATGATTTTATAATTATAGTTACTATTAATGGGGATATCATAAACCATGTCCACCAAGTTTTGAGGAATGCACATAAAAAAGTAATTTTTTGACCGAACATCATTACTAATGAACCAAGAAGCTTTCAATGAGGATGTAGAATGAGAATTGAGATAGGAGTATAGAGACCTCTCACCAAACCAATCATCCTGCCAAAAGAAAGATGAACAATTATGTATTCCACATTGAATAATTAATTCTACATACCATTTAATGTTGCCAAAGCTTTTCCACCTCAGGGATTGACTTTGTTTAAAAGAGCAAGAAGTTGGATGTTTGCTATACAATATTTTTAATTCATGAATTTGGCCCAAAGAGATTCATTATTCCTGAGTTTCTACCTTAATATGAAAGAAAAACTTTTAACCAAATCATAAATGGACTTGCAAGACTACCACCCATTTAAAAACAGGTCAGTATAGTTCCACAATTGAACCAAAGAATCCTTTTAAAATTATTAGTGGAGCTCCAAAAAAAATTATTCAAAAATTTCTCCAAGCTATCACAAATACCTAAAGTTGGATTAATGATTTGAAGGAGATAGATAAGCATAGAACAAAAAACGCTCTTAATTAGAATAAGTTTAGCTCCCATAGAGAGAAAATTAAATTCATAGGCAGAGAGCTTCCTATTAACGGTAGTAAATGTATTATTAAACAAAAATGACTTCTTACAACCTTTATACAAAAAATTTATTAGATAACAAGTGGTTAAAACATGATTGCAAAAGTTAATGCATAATTTAATATTCTCAAAATGCAGCAGTGACATACCTTTGCCACCAATTGAATATCATTTGCTATTATTAAAATTAAGACCACTTTCCCTTTCAAAAGTAGAAAGAAAATTCTTGACCTTCTTAACACAATCATTAGAACCATTACAAAAGATGATTGATAAGACAAAATCACAATCGCTCTAATTAGACTATAAGGTTTTTTTCTAAAATTCAAGTTTACCTTCAACTCCCTCTCTAGTATTATCAAAAAGAAGAATATCATAAACAAATTGCATACCTTCACAACAAAGCCCCGCAGCAAGGAAAGAGTTTGTCATGTTTATGAATTTGGACGAAGAAGGGCGAAAGGAAGAAAGATGGATACCTTCACAATGACAAAGCTCCCGTCGGAGGTAAAGGAGGTGTGACTTCGGATGTGATAGAAGAATGAAGAGGAGGTGAGATTTTGAATGTGACATGGAGGAACGTCATTGAAGGAGGCGATGCTATAGGAAGGAATAATATTGTAGGAGGCAAAGAAGTTATTTAGCGACTATAGCCGATAATGTGCGGAGGCAAAGTTGAAAGAGAGTTGAAGGGCAGAAGAGAGAAGTCAAAAAATCAAACGAAAAAATGAAACAAAAGCACAATCCATCAGCTAGATAGGGTAGTTTGCGTCGAATTTGCTGCTAAATTGTGACAGATTTTTCACCGTAAACTTATGGCAGAAATTCTGCGACAAAAAAAAACATCAAAATTTTCCATCGTAAATCTGTCGTCATTTTTGACAAAAAATAATCCACCATAAAGTCGGCTGAAAACACACATCAAATGCTAACTTTCTAGTTGTGAGGATTATTGTTTGGCATAGCCGAGCAAACCTGAATCAAAATGATGTTGTTGTTGTAGCCAAGCAAACCATAATCAAATTGGAATTTTGCTTCTATCATTGTAAGTAACTTCTATTTTTAATTGAATGAACGTAAAATTCTTTGTTTTAGGCGTAATTTATGCTCATTTTATACCATGACTTTAAGAGTAAAGCCACTCATCCACTTGAGCATCCTCATCTCTGCAACACTTAACCTAATATTATGCTCCTCTTTTAATGGCAAACATTTTGCACCATAAAGCATTGTTGGTCTCGCCATTTCTTATAGAATATTCCACTAAATTCTAGGGGGACTTTTCTATCATACAACAAACCTGATGCATTCCTCCACTTCAACCATCCAACTTGAATTCAGCTAATAATATCTCCATTTATTTTACAATCACTATGAATAATAGACCTAAGGAGTCAGGCGATGATGGTCGGGGAGACCATAGTATGGAGATAGTGGTTGGAGAGACCATAGTCGACAAACGACGAAGATCATAATACAAGAAAATTGTCCATTATTGGTGAAATTTTCGATGGATTTTCAACGAATTATTTAAAAATATTTCTGACAAATTTTCAAACAGATTTTTCGACGGCTTTTCCGGTTAATATGTTTTCGACGGATTTTCTGACAAAACTAAAAATCTCTGAAAATATAATTTATTCCTGAATTTAATTCATTTATAATTTTATAGTTTATTTTAGTTTATTACTAATTTAATAATGTATTTTAATTCATTATTAATTTAATAACATAATTTAGTTAATTGTTACTTAAATAAATTATTTTGATTATCGATTAAAATAATAAACTTAAATTAAGTAGTTTAAATTCTAATATTTTATTGATTTTAATATAAATAAAAAAATTATCAATTAAAACACTTTTGCAGGAATGGCATGGTGGTCACACTATCGCGCGAGAGGGGTGCGGGGAGTCCTCGGTTCAATTCTTAGGGCGGATAGGCACGGCCTGGCGAACCGCGATGGGAGCGGGCTCAACGCAATGAGAGCGGGCTCAATATGATGGGAGCAGGCTGACCTGGGCACGAGAACTAGACCCAATGGTGCAGACAGGAGAGGGCTGACCTGGGCTTACTGGCGAGGACGTGAGTGAGCTCACAGTGGACTGGCTCCCCTGGTCGAAGGAACCAGGTCGGCTAGCGCATATTTTTTTTTTTAAAAAAACTAGATTAATTATTATGATGGAAAAAATTTTCTGATAGGTTTTTTTCAATGGAAAGGTTTTCCGATGCTCGATTTACTGTCGAAGATGTTTCATCGGAAATCTACCTAAAAATTTTGAAATCCGCTAAAAACTTTATTACTTTCTGCCGGAACTGCATGACTTTCTTTTAGTCGAGAAGACCGTAGTCGGGTGACGGTGGTCGAGAGCACCATATTTGGCTGGTGATGGAGGCCTAAAAGATCGTTGTTTGATTACTATGATTGAAAGGATTATAGTCAGGCGAGAAAGGTCAGAAAGACCGTAGTTAGACGATAATGTTCGAAAGGATATCAGACGATAATTGTTGGCCTGACGTATGTCCAACAATAATTGGTGGCTAGGCGGAAGTCCGACGACTGTCAGTGGTCGAGGAGGAGCTTAGTGGCAAGAGAGATTTCAATTTTATGGAAGTAGCATTACTAATAAATAGAGAGAATATCAAGGGCATGTTGTAATTGGTTTGAATGGATGGATGATATCGATTCCCATGATTATAGACCGTTTATCAAGTTTTTGGTGCTTTAATGATGTTAGAATTCGACGATCTTGGACTCGCTTGATTCATTGTGTCGATCCGCTCTATTGGACTATAAGTATGTCACATTTGGAGATCATTTTGGTCATCCAATTTATGGTTTACCCTTCAAATATACTTTGGGTCCTCAATTTGGATCTATTTGGGCTAGAATTGAGTCAAATTTTATGTCGTTGGTGTTAAGAGAGTCGCTATTTGCATATGTTCCATTCTTGCAACTTGTATAGTTTTAATGATTTCAAATATTATTATTTTATGTGTAATTATTTCCTAACATTTTTTAGAAGAATTATTTTTTCTCTTGTGTGTACTAACATTTCAAGAAAATTGAACTCCAAATTATGAAGACTTCAAATCAAATTCAGCATACAATTCTTTGCAAATTAAAGCTTGAAATCGTTCTTTGAATTAAGAGGGAGTGATTGTAATTGAGTAAATAAACACACACACACACACACACACACACACACTTACTTAAGGAGATCTTACAAATTTGTACTGATCGTATGGGGCGAACATAGTTCGTACGGAACGATCAAGTTAGTTCTTCTCCCTGTAAGAGCAATGGAACGAACAGGAGTTGGAGGAAATGTTTTGTATGTCTTGATCGTCTAGGACGAAATTATTTTTGTTTGAGGATGAAATAGGCTCTGTAAAAATTTCATTCCAACAAAATCTATAATCGCGCTAGGACGATTTATTCTCTGTAGAAATTTCGTTCAGACGAAATCCAAATCGTCCCAGGACAAATTCTTTTCTATAAAAATTTCGTTCAGATGAAGTTCATTATCGTACCAGGATGAGTTGCTCTCTATAAAAATTTTATTTGGACGAAGTCCTGTTTGTCTCAGGACGATGTGAACCGACTTACCAAAATTGGTTTCGTCCATGTAGTTATTTGGGAACCGACCTAAGGTATAACCGATCGTACTGGACGAACCTAGTTCATACGGGATGTTGATCGTATACGAACATAGTTCATACCAATATTCATTAGGATAATTTCTGACACTTTAAGTAAAATCGTCCAAGGACGATCCACGATCGTATGGGACGATTCATTTCATGTTGACTTGAAAAATTTATAGTTTTGGACGGTTTTTTATGTCTCTCTTATATATAGTCCAATTTAGACTGCCACCAAATCTTTTTGCCATTTGATCTTTGTGCCTATTGAAAGAAGAGTCAAGGAGACAGTGTGAGAAAGCATTCAAAGGAGGATTCCTACCACTGAAGCGTGAAGGCCTCGCTTGTGTTCAAAGGTAAGAAACTCTACTTGTGATTTAGGATTACTTCACTCTTTTCTTCTTTCCTTCTAGAATTCTTATGAGAAGATCTGTCAAGGAGATTCGGTTCTCTGCTGACACTAGGAGATAGTGAAAGGATGAAGGGTTCTCTGCCCACACTAGGAGAGTATGAAAAGACGAAGGGTTCTCTGCCCACACTAGGAGAGTGTGAATGGACGAAGGGTTCTCTGCCCCCACTAGGAGAGTGTAAAAAGATGACGGTTCTCTGCTAACACTAGGAAAAGTGTAAAAGGACGATGGTTCTCTGCCAACATTAGGAAAAGTGTAAAAGGGATTCGAAAATTTAAGTTTGAAAACTTTTTGAATTTGATCCATGACTAACATTGGGAATCACAACACTACGGAAGGGTATTCCATTACTCGACCTCTCCTGTTCGATAACCTAGCTTTTGATTTTTGGAAAACACGCATGTCAACGTTTTTACAATCTACTGATTATCGCATGTGGATGCTTATTCAAGAAGGTTATTTTCCACCTTCTCGTGAAATTAATGGTGTTAAAACTGAAGTTGCTTTTACTGAATGGACTTTTGATGAACGTAATTTAGCTCAATTAAATGCGAAATATTTGAACTGTTTTTTCTGTGCTTTGAAATCCGAGGATTACATGTGTGTCTCAACTTGCAAAACTGGTAAAGAGATTTGGGATAAATTGTGCATCACCTATGAAGGTATTAATGAAGTTAAACAATCTCGTTTAAACATTATCTTGCATGACTATAAACTTTTTTGTATGAAACCTCATGAATCGATTTCTGACATGTACACTAGATTTACTCAGATTGCTACTTCATTGCATGCACTAAGAAAAGAACTTTCGAACTATGAAAAAGTTAACAGGATTTTGAGATGCTTGCCTTCATCTTATGATGCTAAAATCACTGCAATCACTGAATCTAAGGATTTGAATACCTATTATATTGATAACTTACTTGGCTCACTCATTGCTTACGAGCAAGGGGTGAATCAAAGAAATGTTGATGCAGGTGAGAAGAAAAAGGAGAAAACAATTGCATTGAAGGCGCACAAATCGGATTCTGAATCTTCCGGGTCTGAAAGCGATGAAATTACCTTCATCACAAGGCAATTCAAAAGCTTTCTAAGGAAGAAACAAAAGCATCATCAAAGTTGGAGAAAAGGTAAGGATCACAAACATCTTAAAGGATCTTCTGATGTTGTTTGTTTTGAATGCAGGAAGCCTGGACATGTGAGAACTGATTGCCCTACGCTTAGAGATCAATCAAGCAAAGAAAAAGGTGATGAGAAAGCTAAGTCTAGGAAGGACAAGAAGAAAAACCAAAGGAGCTTTTGGGCAGAATCGGGTACTGACTCCTCTGAGACTGAACAAGAGGAAGAAACTACAAACTTGTGTTTCATGGGAAAAGATCAAAGTGATCAAGAACAAGTATGTGAACTTTCCTACGATCAACTTCTTCAAGTTTCAGAAAAAATTCTTGCAACATATAGGAAATTAAAGAAAACTCATGCTAGCTTGAAATTAGAATTCTTAAATCTACAAAAAGAACATGAAATTTTGATTAAAGACCATCAAACAATTGATTCGAATCACGTGACCTTACTTGATGAATTTGATGAGTTAAATAAAAATCATGGTGAGTTAGTTGAAGAGCTTGATGCACTAAAAATATCACATTCATCACTTGAATCTGATTTTAAGAAGTCAAAGGAGATAGAAAAAAATTTGAGGATTGAAAATGAAATGTTAAAAGGCACAAATTTGAAGTTTCAAATTGATTTAGAAGCATGTAAGAAAACTAGGATGACTTCTACCTTTAATCAATTGCCAAAACCTAGGAAGAGGCATTATAACTCAAATCACTTAAGAAATCCCTTTCCTCGAGTTAGATGTTTTTCATGTGGCATGCTAGGACACATCTCACACACTTGCACGATTCACCATAGTACACATTAGGTGTGGAGACCTAAGGTGCATGATCCACAGCATAACACATATACATTGCAATCTTCTCTTCATAAGAAGAAACCCAAACCTGCTTGGGTTCCTAAATCTAACATTTGATTATTTTGTAAGAGGGCTCTCACAAAAGACCTCGTGAGAGTATGTGGTACCTGGACAGTGGATGCTCTCGACATATGACTAGTGATGCTAGCCAGTTTGTTGTACTAGAGTCCAGGACTGAAGGCAAGGACTCTTGGAGACAACACCACCATGAAGGTGGTAGGAGCAGGTATAATCGGTAATTCCAAGAACCATATGATTGAAAATGTTTTGCTTGTAGATGGATTGAAGCACAACTTGCTCAGCATCAGTCAATTCTGTGACAAAGGCTTCATCGTGCAATTCTTCACGGATTCATGCATTGTAAGTTTAAGTAACAACACTATTTTGCATGGAAAGAGGATCAACAATGTCTACATACTTGATTTAAATAACATTGAATGTGCTGCTTCTTTTTGTTTAAAAACTGTGATTGATGATTCTTGGTTGTGGCACAGGAGGCTTTGTCATGCAAGTATGAAAACCCTTAGGAAAGTGACCCAAAAGGACCTAGTTAGAGGTGTCCCCAAACTTAAGTTTACAAAAGACCACCTTTGTGATGCCTGTCAACTAGGAAAGCAAATTCACTCCTCTTTTCACCCCATTAAGGACATTAGAACCTCTAGACTTTTAGAAGTCCTTCATATGGATTTGTTTGGACCCATTAGTACAGCTAGTTTGGGAGGAAAAGTCTATGGTTTTGTGATTGTTGATGACTACTCGAGGTTCACTTGAACTAGATTTCTTTCACATAAAAATGAGTCTTTTGAGGAGTTTAAAACCTTTTTTACTTGGATTCAGGAGAAGCTAGGTTGTGAGATTTTGACCATCCATAGTGATCATGGGGAAGAGTTTGAAAATGAAAGATTTGGAGATTTCTGTGAGGACATGGGGATTAGCCATAATTTTTCAGCCCCTAGGACCCCTCAGCAGAATGGGGTAGCTGAAAGGAAGAACCGGACCTTGGTGGAAGCCGCTAGAGCCATGCTTGCTTAGTATTCACTTCCAAAATACTTTTGGGCTGAAGCGGTTAACACAGCTTATTATGGGTTGAATAGGGTGAATGTTAGAGCCAAATTAGAAAAGACACCCTATGAGATCCTTAAGGGTAGGACACCCAATCTTTCCCACTTTCATGTCTTTGGTTGTAAGGTTTTCATTCACAACAATGGGAAGTCTCACTTGGAAAAATTTGATCCTAAATCTGATGAAGGAGTATTCTTGGGATATTCTAGTGTTGGAAAGTCTTTTAGGGTGTTTAACAAGAGAACTTTGATGGTGGAAGAGACAACCCATGTAGTCTTTGATGAGTCTGATCCTAAGAAACATGGAGTAGAAGATGATAATATTAGAGAGATTATAAGTGGAGTAGAAAATTTGGGGAAGGGGAGTGAGCACCTAAGTAATGGAGGAGTAGGAGTCACCCAAGGAGTAGAGAACATAGTTGAAAGGGGAGAAACTTCACACACTTTGCCTATAGATTGGAGATACTCTATAAGTCACCCCAAGGATTTAATCTTAGGAGACCCTTCTAGTTGAGTTAAGACTAGACATGGACTTAGGAAGGAGGTGAACCACTCTGCCTTTATCTCTATGACTGAACCCACCCCCATTAACCAAGCCCTTTCTGATGAGTTTTGAATTTTAGCAATGCAAGAAGAGTTGAATCAATTTGTTAGGAATGATGTTTGGGAACTTGTGGAAAGACCTAAGGGACAAAGTGTAGTTGGGAAAAAGTGGATCTTTAAGAACAAAGTGAATGATTCAGGAGTGGTGGTGAGGAATAAATCAAGATTGGTGGCTAAGGGGTACAATCAAATAGAAGGGATAGACTTTGAGGAGACTTTTGCCCCTGTAGCTAGATTGGAAGCCATTAGAGTGCTATTAGCCTTTGCCTGTTATAAAGGATTTAAGCTTTTTCAAATGGATGTCAAGAGTGTCTTTTTAATTGGGGAGATAAAAGAAGATGTGTTTGTAGAACAACCTCCAGGTTTTGAGAGTTCTCAATTTCCAAATCATGTGTTTAAATTAAAAAAGGCTTTGTATGGTTTAAAGCAGGCACCTAGAGCTTGGTATGAGAGGCTTATCACATTCTTACTAGAGATGGAGTTTGTCAAGGGGAGCGTAGACACCACCCTTTTTCTTAGAAGAGTTGGAGATGATTTACTCATTGTTCAGATTTATGTTGATGATATACTCTTTGGATCTTCTAATAAAAATTTATGTGATGATTTTTCTAAAACAATGAGTAGAGAGTTTGAGATGAGTTTGATGGGAGAGTTGTCCTACTTTTTGGGGTTTAGCATAAAATAATTGGAAGATGGAACCTTTCTAAATCAAACAAAATACATAAAAGACATTTTGAAGAAATATGAGATGGACAAAGCCAAGCCAATTAACAGTCCCATGACTTCTAGTGCTCCATTGGATAAGGACCCAAGTGGTAAGTCTGTTGATCAGAAGAAGTATAGAGGCATGATTGTATCTTTACTTTACTTGACTGCAAGCCGTCCTGACATCATGTTTAGTGTTTGCCTTTGTGCTAGGTTTCAAGCTGACCCTAAGGAATCCCACATGACTGCTGTTAAGAGGATTTTTAGATACATTTTGGGGACACAAGGATTAGGGATTTGGTACCCTAGACATAGCACTTCTTTTGAGATTATTGGTTTTTCTGACTCTGATTTTGCAGGATGCAAGGTGGATAGAAAGAGTACTTCTGGAACTTGTCAATTCATTGGACAATCTTTAGTCTCTTGGTCTAGTAGGAAGCAAAACTCTGTTGCACTTTCCACTGCTGAAGCTGAATACATTGCACTTGAAAGTTGTGTGGCCCAAGTCCTTTGGTTGAAACAACAGGTATTGGATTTAGGATTACATGTAAGTATCATCTCAATCTTTTGTGACAATACTAGTGCCATATGCATCTCTAAGAATCCTATCCAACATTCAATGACTAAACACATCGACATTAGGCATCACTTCATTAGAGATCATGTGACTAAGGGAGACTTTGAGTTACACCATGTGACAACTGAAAATCAACTGGCGGACATCTTTACTAAACCACTGGCCTTCGATACTTTCAGCTCTTTAAGGAACAGGTTGGGTGTGATTGACATAAATACATGAAACTTTTTCCTTTGTTTTTCTTTTGCTTTTTATTTTCTTTTGCTTTTGGTTCCTTTTTATTGCTTTATCTTTTTTTTGTTTTATTTTTCCCTTTTGTCTCTCTTTTCTTAGTTTTCAAAATCATCGCTAATATGATACTATATTCCTTGTCCTTGCCTTTGGAAATTTGTAGTCAATATGTTTTCATCTACTTAATCTCTTAGATATTAGGAATATTTTGTGATTGTGTCTCTTTCTCTAACCTATTTTAGTGGCATAGTTTTCTTTTCTAATCAAAAGTCTATCTCAAATTAAAGATTGTTTATGAAATTAGGATCTTTTCTTAAGCTTTCTTAAGCAAATCTATCTTGTATTTATAATGATTAAAGTCTTTTTGTCACATCAATAAGATCCCTCGCTACTCTTGTCTTTGATTATTAATCCTGCTTGTGGTAATTCTTCCTTATGTTAGAGAGAGAGCTCCTATTCTCTAATATCTGAGAAGATATATTCACAACTAAGATTTTTTTAAGGGATTATAAAAGAGAATCTAGCTTGTAAAAATAAAAAAATTGGCCAATGATGCCAACAAAAGAAGCGCAAAGACGCCAAAAATTAAAAAATCTATAAAAAGATGTGCAAAGCGCCACAAAATTGACAAGAGGCATAAAATGAGCCCACTCAAAAGCAAGCTACTCTCTCTTCTTAAATCTCTTAGAACTTAGAAGTTTTGGTTCTCAAAGGCTTGATCTCGATTATCGTACGATTGTGACAAATCCACCTTACTTCATTATTTCATGAAGATATTTTTCTTACGACAAGTGGTAGGTGGATTCCTTTTCTCATATCCAATTAATTATTTGAGATAGGTCAATAGTTTCAAAAGACGGTTCTACCCTAAGAAAATGTTTTGAGCTAAGGGTAAACCATGAACGAATATTCTACTATTCTATGGATTAATGCGATTGGTAACTCATTAACTCATAAATTTTTTTAAATCAATCACATGGAATACTATTTCATTGACATGCCTTGATTAAAAAAAAAAAAGGGGGATCTCTTTTGCTTTACTTTCTTGTACCCTCATTTTTGATATGTCAAAAGGGGGAGAAGTTTATGAGGTTCCTTTTTTCATCAATCCTGAATTTTTGCTATTAACTATTTTCGTAGTGTTTTGCCATCTTCAAAAAGGGGGAGATTATTGCAAACCTATTTTTTATGTATTATATTTTGATGATTGACAAACACTATTTCTCTTGGACTACTTGTTGCTTCTAACTTTTCAGGAATCGAAGATCAGACGATCAAGAAGGAGCCAAGTTCAGGATTGCATAGGTTTAGGGTTGAGTCAGTCTGTACGTTTGATTTTCACCTTTTGAGTTTACTTGTAATGGTCAAAGAGACTGATGCTAAGTAACCCTACACACACACTTAAGGGGCTTAGAATTTCTGTTTTTACCCACATCGGCCCGGCCGATATTTATATCATCCGGGACTATCAGCTTAAAACAGAAAGTCTAAGTAAGAATTCTTAATTAAGGCAGCCGTCATTAACATATCGGCCTGGACGATAAGCTCAAAATAGAAAGAAGTAGCCGCCATAGTCAACTAAGGTATACTGTATTTTTAAATTATCGGACAGGACGATCCTAGGATCAGCCTAGACGATATTAACAAATTATGCCATAATTATTCAGAAAATCAAGGGAGTAATTAAGGATGATTGATACGATCATATCGTCCTGGATGATCGCATGATCGGCCAGGACGATCCAGTCAAAAACCTTAAGTTACTTCAGGACGATAAACATCGGCCAGCTCGTATCCAGGGCTATTGTCAGGACGATTTTCCTCTGATTTGAACTGATCGGTCAGGACGATCGTGAGATCGGCCTAGACGATCAAGCCAATTTTCAATCGTCCTGTTTTGCATCCAGGGCTATGCTCTGGCTGATCTTCATTAATTTGTACTGATCAGCCAGGCCGATGTCAATATCGGCCAGGACGATATTGTCGGCAACTTGCAATTAATGAGCTCCTTTGAAGCTCTTCTATTTAAGAGCTCATGTTCAACATTTTTTTAAAGACATTTGGCTGTTGCCTTAACCTGAGAAGACCTTGAGGAGAGAAAGAGAGAGAGGAGAGAGAGAGGATCTTGTGAGGGGGAGCTTGTGAGGGGATTCACAAGGGTTGCTTCAAGGATCGCTCTGTTTCGTCTTCGTCTAGAGTTTCTCGACCGTGGAAGGGTCGGTAGAGGTAAGGAGTTTGCTTTTGGTTTTGGTTTTCTACCAGCTTCAGGAGGAAGCAAAAGGAGGAAGCTTCTCTGCCTTGCCGTGGTGGCAAAAAGGTGGTTCTTGTGAGAGCTTCTCCGCCTAGCTGTGGGGGCTAAAGGAGAGTCACGTTTTGTAGTGCAATACTTGGAGGGTGCCTCCAAGGAGTGGATGTAGGTCTAGTCGACCGAACCACTATAAATTTCGGTGTTCTTTTTCTTGCTTCCGCACTTTTAAATTCCGCATTTATTTCTGTTGTTTGATTTGGTTTATGCAATTTTCTTTCTTTGTGAAAAGAGTTTTTAAAATACCAATTCACCCCCCCTCTTGGTTAGCTTGAGACTAAGTTCATAGGGCTTAACATCCTTAATGAACTTTCAATATATATATATATATATTATTTCACATCAAAAAATAAGTAAAATAATATAAAATAAAAAAAAATCAAATGATGTTAGTTGCATAGACAAAACTTTAAATTCTTTATAAACTCTGGAATTTATTTGATCGCATTTATTATTTAAAAATTTTAATGTTGAATAGAAGCCATTATTTCGTAAATACAACAAAAAAACGAAAGATTAATGGATTGATTACATCATGACCGTTAAAAATATTTCATTTGCTAAGGATTCACGATACTACTCCGTGATACATGCAACTGTTTGCTGAATGATCGATCGGAAAACTTCTCTTTTATTTACAAGTTTCAATTTTTACTAATTTCTCTCGCTAATCTGATTGACTTTTGAAATTGATCAAAAATGATGACAATGGTTCTAAGGAGGCAAATAGGAAGAGGGGAAGCCAATTAACTAATCTCTTCTCTTCCATCAAACAAGACTTTTGGGTACGTAGAGTTGTACTCAGATCAATCCCTATTAGCTTCACCATCCTCCAAGAGCAAGAGAGATCCCCCACTTTCCCTTTTGTGGAGATCCCTCTAGATCTTTCTCTTCCACCATTGAGGTTGGATTCAATACTAGGCTCCGCCATGCAAAGGTGGTGGTGGAAAGATTCAAAGAACAGAATTAATACTCACTATAAAGTCGAATGAGATCTTACCAGAGAAGACCGACTTCAGTCATTATTCAACATTCCTTTCTGCACAGATCTTTTAAGTATGCGTAGTTTTTTTATCAACATATTCAGGAAATAAAACTAATTCAAAGTCCTTTTCTTGACAGTTTTATGTTAAATTTTATTTGGACAATTTGTTGTTGGTTTTTAAATTAATTTTTTAATAAAAAAGTTTTTGAATTAAAAAATTTTTTGTACTAAAAAACTATTTTAGAAAATAATTAAAATGTTGTTTCAAACAAAATCTTAATTAAATTCCTCATTGCCTAAATTAAATTTCATCTGATTAGTTAAACTTATGTTGATTAATTAATATCATAATATGATTCATTATGCTGACGCATTTTAGTCCTTTCTTTTATCCTTATCATTCATTATGACTTGAGCATCATTTCATTTATTTTCTTATGCTTTTTTTCTATACATGTTTTAATCATTCCAAAATATTAGTTTCAACTCTCTTATTATTATTTTTGCAGGCTAAAAAATTTGCGGCTATTGAGTGAGTAAACTTTTCATCTCAGCAATGCACGAATATCTAACACATATACAGAGAGAGAAGTAAAATACCTGATCTTTTTACGTGGAAAGCCCGAAGAGGGAAAAACCAAGGAGCCTCGCCTAGGTGAAAAGAGTCAACTAAATTTGAGTGAACTAAAAAGTTTGACCCGTCTCTTGACTTAGAAGCGGACAAATTACAGTAGTTTGGAGAATTAGACAAAGGTCTAGCGACGATCGGACGGAAGTCCAACGGCGTTGTTGTAAAAGTTTAGTTGACGGGGAATGATTTAATGAAGGTCGGGCAGAAGTTCGGCGACGCTCGACTGCATTATGGAATTTTGGAGGCGATTAGCAGTCTGATAGTGACCCGACGAAGGTCAAGCTGAAGTCCAGAGGCGGTTGACGACCAGGTGGAAGTCCAGCCACGGCCGTCGGTCGGGCGATGGTTCGACAACGATCGGGTTGAAGTCCTGTGATGATTGTCGACTGATGGAAGTACAACGATGGTTCATGGCAATGCGGTGGTTCGATGATGTTCGTACTAAAGTTTGGCAGTCATCGGCGATCAGGTGGAAGTCTGTCGGTTGTCGGGGGCTGGGCTATGATCGGACGATGGTCAGGCTAAAGTTCGATAGTGGTCGGTAGTTTGGTAGAGGTCCGA